>JAJMJY010000003.1:0-560634 GCA_030569115.1 Sungouiella ezoensis
TGGGTGTCTTTGCCAAGAGGTAAGGGTATCAAGTTGTCTATTACTGAGGAGCGTGACAGAAGAAGAGCCCAGAGCGGTTTGTAAGGGTGCCTAGCAAATTAACCACACTACATATAGATATTGTAGGATTTGGAGCCACTCCAGAAAGAAATTCGGAAGTCATGGCTGGCTCTTGTATGCACCACCTACTAGTGTAGTTATCTACTAGTAACCACAAACTGCTAATTACCACTTATTGCCCCATGTATGCCAGGTTCTTTGCATTGGTACTCTTAGTCAGTGCCTTATTGGCCAATGTAACTCAGCCAGCTATACGGAAATTGACCTTTGGGGACATAAATTTCCTCCACACCACTGATACTCACGGATGGTACTCGGGCCATTTAAACCAGAAGATATACAGCGCCAACTGGGGCGACTATGTCCTGTTTGCCATTCATATGAAAAATTTGGCCCATCTGAATGGCCAGGACTTGCTTCTTGTGGATAGCGGCGACAGACACGATGGTAACGGGTTATCAGATATCACCGAGCCAAATGGAGTCAAATCGCTTCCGATTTTCATGAAACAGCACTATGATGTGGTCACGTTGGGCAACCACGAATTGTATTTGGCTGAAAACTCCGACCAAGAGGCGGAGGTGGTGGTGCCCCACTTTGGCGAGAATTATGTGTGCTCAAATGTGGAGTATTTTAAGGATGGAGAATGGACGCCTTTTGGCCAGAAGTACAAGTACTTCACCACCGAAATCCAGAAAATTAGGATCCTTTCGTTTGCATTTTTGTTTGACTTCAACAGATACAACTCCAACACAAAAGTCACCCCCATTGCCGATGCAATCCACAAAGAATGGTTCAACGAGGTGTTGGAGCAGTATCCTCCCGAATCAGTAGATATAGTGCTTGTGGTTGGCCACATTCCTGTAGATAGACGCTGGAACGAAGCGGGTCTTCTCCATGCAAAGTTGAGAGACCGCTATCCGAACGCCAAGATCCAGTATTTTGGGGGCCACAGCCATATCAGAGATTTTGCCGTGTATGATGACTTGTCTACGGGACTCCAGAGCGGAAGATTCTGCGAGACCGTTGGGTTTTTGAGTGTTGATATGTCCAACGGCGCTCTCGATATGAAGTCTCGCTACTTCCGGTCGTACCTCGACTTCAACAAGGATCTGTTCGTTTTCCACAGCGGAGTGGATCCAAGTTACTTTGACACGGAAGAGGGAACTGCCACCGCGCAAATGATAGAAACAGCCAGAAAAGATTTGAAATTGGATGAGCCAATTGGCTTCGTCCAAGACTCAAACTACTACATGGACTACGTTCCACTTACCCACCCGAGAAACCTCTACAAGTTGCTCACAAAAAAGGTAATGCCACTGCTTGAGCCAGGAAACGAGAACATCACTGTGAATGACCAGAGGCTCATCATCATCAACACAGGGTCTGTTCGCTACGACTTGTACAAGGGTCCCTATACCATCGATACTCACTTCATCATATCTCCGTTCCAGAATGATTGGGTTAAAGTCACGTTACCAAAGCATGTGGCGATCCAGATTGCTCCCCTTCTTAATAGAAAGCAGTATATAATGGCCTCTGAAGCTAGGGAGGGTGACTATTTGAAACCTCCACACCAACGATATGTTCAGACAAAGGTGGAAACTGAACAAATGTCGGATTCCGGACAAAATCTTTTGAAGTATCCTGGTATTATTGAATCTGTGGCTGACCTCAACTCCCAAAAGCTTACGAAAGGCTATGTCACCGTGGACGATTTCGGAAATGATGGAGATGATACTCCTCACAAAGCCGTGGTCAACTATCCTATCTCGAACGTTGTGCAGAGTCAGGAACTCAAGCCTTCGTCCAAAAATGCTCCCGTGGATGTGGTTTTCTACAGCTTCATCATCGCCAATGTCAAAGAAGCTATTGAACAGCTTGACTACAAGATGCCGGAGGTGGAGTTCTACTCCAATAACTACTTGGGGCTTCTCCTCAATGACTACGTTGCCAGCAACCAAGTCTGAGAAATCTACATAGAAAGAACCTGATCTCATCTGTACAGTGTATTGGTTATGTCTCGGACATGCTTTTTCTTATATGCTAACAACACTGTCGTGAGGCTTGAATGTAATTCTATAATCAAACAGATTGACCGTCTGAGCGTCGCTGCTCGATACCACCGTCTCGTCCACTGCCAAATTGAGATTGAAACTAAACCATGGACCCCAAAGAGGTCTGGGCTTGGCTGGCACTGTAGGCTGGACCAAATCGCTTGTTTCTCCGAGTCTGGACCGCCCGCTTTCATCAAATCGGACTTTGCCGTTGACAATCACCGTGTAGAGACCGGTTCCAGGAACAAGATGGCAGTCGAACGACGTCATCTGATGATTAGTTAATGGTGCAGCCAACCACTTTTTCTGGAACTCCAACCGAGCGTCATTGGCGGGAGATTCCGGAATTAAAGGATTTCCGTTGACTATAACGGCCGCAGCTTGTTTCAACTGGTGCGCAAACAGCGTAGCATAAGCTTCGACAGTTGGATATTGTGGTTGAGGTTGCGGAGCCAGTGAGAAGTACTGGAGGTCCAAGGATCCCAAGAGCTTTTTCAAAAACGGCTCGATTGGCTGTGCTAGAGATGGGTTAGCTCCAGGACTGGAGAAATAGACGGCAGACTTACGTACATGGATCTTGGGTATTCATGGAGGTGTGATAATTTGAATTGTACTGCACCAAGTGAGAAGAGTTGGAGTAGGAAGATGTGGGGGATGCAAGATGGAGAAAACGTGAGAGGTCCAGGGTCGAGAAAAACGTCAATTAGAGGTATTTTAGCTTTTAATGTGTTTGGAGTCATTGAGAAAGTTTTAAGCTGTAGTAAGTCTTGAGTGTTTGAAACTTCTTCAATAGCTTGCTCGTGATGATAACTGGAAGAATGAGCATTATGTCTCTCACGACAAGTGTGGAACTCGTCCGACTTCTTGCTTTTTTTTTTTTGAGTTGTTAGTATTTTGCAACTCTCCGGGCCTTTGTCTCGAAATATTCAACTCTATATGTTTATTATTTTGGAACAATGAATGGGTCACATTAGTTACTGTGTCAAGGTAGAGGTCGTTAAAGTTACTACTCTCAGATTCCAATCAGCTTGAAATCCATCTTTGCGTTGTCATCTGGTGTTTGCCCTAAACATGATGTGAGATGCACAGGAGAGGCTCCAATGGAAACAGATTCTTGTTGTAAGATGTGGTTCAAATAGTCTCATAGGTCTCCTAGTTAGGGGTAAACAAGAATTCAATATTCACGGCGTACTTTGCCAGATTTGAGTTGCATCTTTTCATTCTTCAATTGTAACTTTGCAGACTTCCTCAGCTGTAGTTGAGTGTTCACCTCGACAGAATCAAGGTCCTTATTCAAGAATTCAAAGCAATGAGTTGCTAGAAAGAAACGGAGAATAATGGTCCTAAACTGTCGTAGCATACAGAAAAACCTACAGACTCGACCAGACCATAAAAGCCAGAAACGTGAACCCAATTTAACAAGTGCTCTAGAATCAATCGGCAGCAACCTATTCAAAATACCCAGTTCATACGAACACTTTTCCCTAAATCTGGCCACTAACCCAGAGCTCTCTTTAATAACATCGAATATGAGATCTACTGATGTGGCCTATCTCCCACAATGTTCGTTGCTTTCTCCCACCATAAAAAGAAGTGCTTCAATCAACTTTAAGCAACACTCCACGGTAAGCTCTACAACTATCGGGCACTATAACCAACACTTCAGGGCTGATTGCTTCCATTGTGTAATCTCACAATGAATCACTGTCCTGTGATAGCAATTAAAGCTACCTTGGGCACACATCGCAGAACATACTCAAAGCGAGCAGAAACCAGAGATTGGGCCCTCAAAATGCCAGGAGATAAATCAGAAATGGCCAAAAACATCGCCACCTCCGTCGCCGGATCCATTGGAGGTAATAAAGTAGCAGACGCTCTCGGATTGGGAGGAACGGGCCACACTGTGGCAGAAGTTGCTGGCAGTATGGGAGCTCAGGAAGGAAGGCAGAAGGTGGAAGAAAAGAGGCTTGAATAGTGTGTATTGGAATAGATGGCCAACAGAAACCAGAGATGATATTTATAGACTGGGGTGATAAACAGAACAAAATTCGCAGATGAATTGTGGACGTATCTAGGTAACATCATCAATTATTTCTGGGAATCTTCTTAGAATTGTGTAGTCGACGTTACAGACGGAGATATATCCCCAATACTCAGTTGTATCTACTAAACTTAGAACACTTGGTTTATCTCGAACTATAGCACTTGATCTGGAACTTGATCTGATATTTGCGACTACATCTCCATCAAAACCCATCGTCTTCTTCTCCTCGCTAAACTTTCTCTTCGCGTTGCTCCCCAATGGCTGGTCTCCCTCGTCCCATTCTTCGTCTACCGCTCCTTCTTAACCTGAAATTCGACCCGCAAACCTGCCAGCACCTACACCCACAGTAACCAGCAAAAATATTATCTTGAAATCCTTCACTAGATGCTCTTTCGCACCCTTGCAGACTTCGGCCAGCAACCCTCCTGTATCTAGGTGGAGGGTCGCCGCGCCGATTGGAAGTAACGTCAAGACGGCTGGGGTTTTGCCTATTTGGGCCGCAAGTAGGCTCAATGCGGATGGCCCCAGTACCCTATTTCCGATCCACCCATGATTTCACTACTCACCAGCATTTTCTTGATCCGGTTCCTTGATCTACCCGATCCCATATATAGTCGTGCCTGGGGCTCGTTGCCGTGTTTCTTATTTTTCTGGCTCGTCTGCTCCTCTAATTCTTCGGTGTGTTTTCGCTCCTAGTATCGACCTAATTTCACCGTCCCTCCACGCCGATTTCACCTCCCTGAGCAGAGTCACTACTTTGTTTTCAATCTACGTTCTCACGTTTCGATAACTCCACCTTCCCGCAACTCCACCATCTTTCAGGAGTTCTTTACTAGTTGATAGCCTTCGTTTGTTGCTGTTCTACTAATTCTTGATTCTCATTCAAGCTACTACTTTGGATTTTCCCACTTGCTGGTCAACTGGTGAATTCACTGACATTTCCATCAAACCTCACCGGTCGCCAATCATTCACTTCCGGTTCCCGGTTCCCAGCAATCCGCCCCTTGCTTCCTACTTTAATCACTTTTCGCTTTTGTTGCTGCCAAAATTGCTACTCGCATCAACTTTCGCAGCCATCTTTACTTCGTTGACATTTTTGCAACCCTTCACCAGTTATTATGAGTGTTGTCCAGTCCGCCATGTTCAGAGATCAACTTAGTTCGTTTTCCAGAGGGGGCCTCCACTCGGGGTCAACTCCATACAACGAATTGCTCGTTCAGTTCAAAACAAGAATCACCTCCCAGAAAGTCAATCCCGCATCTCCATCTCGCAATCCTCCAGGGTTTTCCGAATCTCACTATGTCAAGAAACGCTCCTACAGTGACCGTACTAACGATTGCGAGCCTCTAATAGATGCTCCTCCAAGCAAAAGATCGAGGACTGCTCCTCCTTCTCCTCCGTCGACGTTGCATCTGTCGACCAGTTATCCTTCTGTTGCTGCCGAACTGACGTTTCCTGCCATTCAATTCTCCTCAGAACGTTCCACACGCATCACTTTACCCAGTCTCAGCGACGCATTGGGTGGAATCCCCACTCTGCCAACCAGAGCACATCAGAAGAATATTGTTCCCACAGTGTCCCTTGACTACTTCGACACATACAAACCTAATGACGAGAACTGGAGATTCGGCTTGTTGGACTCCATCAAGAGCTCCAAGCCACTGTTCAGCTTGTCCAATTATAGCTACTTGGGGAAACATGCATCTGGCAAGCATGCGGATAAGTCTCCCGGAAGCGTCGAGAAATTGCCGTCTATTCACCATCTTGGATCGGGCGAAAGACCTAATTTTGATGCTCGGGTGAGCTCCAAGGCTTTGCCTGCGCTTGCTGAGCGCAAGATCAACTTCCCATACGAGTCCAACTACACTTATCTCAACAAGACGTACTTGACTGACGTCGAGAGGTATCCGGAGTATTTGGAGTTGGCGCAATCTCTTATCCAGCTTTCCAGACCACAGAAGTATATTGCACCACTGCCATATTATCGTTTGTACAAGCCAGAGTATCACAAGGACCAAGAGAGTCACTTTCATGAGAGAGAACAACACCACGAACACAGACATCGTCAGACTGAACACAACCATGGTCAGACCGAATACAACCATGGTCACCACGAACCCAGCCATGGTCACCACGCCAACCTCCAACAAGATATTCACCAACACCACGATAATCATCACCATCAAGGGCTTCATCAGAAGCTTCACCTAGATTGCCTCCAACAGCTTCATCACAATCTCCATCACCACCAGACGGCCATCACATCGGCCACGCCAAACGATTCCTACAACCTAGCTTCTGGATCGTCGCCATCTCGCGTTCCCCAACTCTCTCCCATGGCATTTGTGACTCCAGACTCAAGTTTCGAGTATAAGCCTTCTTCTCCAACCAGAAAGGACAAGAAGCAGTCGCTGCAGCGGACTCGATTCATTCCCATCACTCCGCCATCTGTCAAGGACAAGACTAGATCGGAATTGATGAGGTCGCCTCCTCGTAATGGCCATTCGAACCTCAGACTGTGTATCTCTTGTGGCTCGGACCAGTCACCATGTTGGAGACCCTCTTGGTCGATCAAGGAGGGTCAATTGTGTAATTCGTGTGGATTGAGATACAAAAAGACTTCCACAAGATGTCTCAACGACGAGTGCAAGAAGATTCCCGCCAAGGGAGAGTGGTCTTTGATGCAGACGAAGGGAAAGGTTACATTTGAAGATGGTGAAGAGGCTTACAGTTGTTTGGACTGTGGATGGAAGGTTGAGGTGAGCAAGTAGGTTGTTCCACATTGCATTTCTTCAATTCTTTAGTGACAGTTATATAGAAAGGACCATAATACATCTAATTGAGAGAGGAGTGTAGGATAATACATCTATTTGGGATAGGACAATGATCCACCTGAGAGTGTGTTTAGGTGGGACTGGAAGTATGGAATGGGTAATGTGTGATGCTGCTAACAACTTGTCCATTCCAAAGATATATTTTAATACTGTGTGTTTTTTCTTTCTTTCCGTAGACATTGGTTGGATCTGTCCCAAACTTTTGGTTATGCTGAAGGCTGCGAAATCTGCAACCCAATTAATAGAGACAGAATTAAGCGAATAAGTAGAACAGATACAATAACTATATCTTACCCTTGAAAACAATCGATAAAATGAATGTGACGGATCCGCTGAAAGGTGTCTGTCAAACATCCTTATCAATATCAATCAGGCAAAGGAACTAGCGAAATCAATAATCTCTTACCATTCCAACCCAACATGACGCCTTGTAAATGAATACACACTGTGAACAGCACGATCGAACTAAATCACAATAAAATCAACATTCTGATATTCATCCGTACTACATGTGCTATTGTCTCATTCACTCACCGAATCTTCATGTTGTTAGTTGCTCACCAAACAATCACCTTCTCTTCACTTCGTCTCTCCTTATCTTCACTTCGTCTCTCCTTATCTACTTCCCATACCTTCCATGTTTGGGCCCGAATTCAACCTAGTCTAGTAACTCAAAGAAACTTTCTTCTAGCTACCGCTTCACCTCAATAATTTCCGCACCATATCAATAAACACCGTTTCTCTCGAGCCCGAAACTATTCCTTTCGCGGCCATATCTCACATACCGAAAATAATCTTTCCACCTTATTCAGTCCACATGGCCCACACCTTCCAGACACCAATTCCAACAATAAAATAAACAAAAAAAAAAATAAAAAAAATCCAGATACACCAATTCTCTTCTAAAGTTTCCATAGAATATCTTTTCCCCTCACTTCGTTTCCCAATCCACCTCCCATAGAATATGGTAGAATGGCAAACCGGCACACAGTCTCAACGATCACTATCTACCCAATATCGAAACATCCTAGCATTCTTCTTTCCGCCACATCTTCGCCCCCTAATGTCCACCATAAAAGTAAACATCAAATCTTCCGGCGATAAAAAGTACGAGGTGTCCGTGGACCCCTCCTCCACCATCGAAGACTTGAAGGTGATCATCTCCAGTGAGGCCGATGTTCCTCCAGAAAGACAGCGGTTGATTTACAGCGGAAAGGTGTTGAAAGACTCGGAAACAGTCGCCTCCTACAAGATCCAGGACGGCCACACTATCCACTTGGTCAAAAGTGCTGCGCCAAACGCCGAGCCGGCTGGTGGCTCCACAACTTCTAGTGGAACGACCCAATCTCCAGCTCAATCCGCCAATTCTAGCTCGGTGCCCTCCAATCTTGCCGCTGGCCAAGGCTCATTTAACCCCTTGGCAGATTTGACTGGCGCCAGATACGCCGGCTACACGCAGTTGCCCTCGGCGTCGATGTTTGGGCCCGACGGAGGAATGGGTGCATTCCCGGACTCTGACCAGATGAATCTGATGATGTCGAGCCCGATGTTCCAGGAACAGATGAATTCGTTGTTGCTGAACCCGGAAATGTTGGATTTTATGATCAACCAGAACCCTCAGTTGCGTGCTATGGGGCCCCAGGTGCGTGCCATGCTCCAATCGCCAATGTTTCGTGCTATGCTTCAGAACCCAGAAACCTTGCGCTCCATGATGGCTGTGAGCCGTCAACAAGCGGGCGCGGCTGCTGGAGGGGCGTTCCCCGCTCCTGGCCTGAACCCTACGCTAGGGGGAGACGGTGCAGATGGTTCAGAAACTTCTTCTGGTTCCACTGGTGCTGCAGCCGGAGCAGCCGCTGCAAACCCCTTTGCCTCGATGTTCCCCAACGGCATGCCCCCCGTGGACCCTTTTGCAATGTTTGGCGGCGGCAGTGCCCCAGCTCAGCAGGACGATAGACCTCCAGAGGTGAGATACGAGAGCCAGTTGGGCCAACTCAACGACATGGGGTTCTTTGACTTTGACCAGAACGTGGCAGCATTGAGAAGAAGCGGCGGCAATGTCCAGGGGGCCGTAGAGCTTTTGTTGTCGGGAAGCTTTTAGTGAGTAATGCAAACGTTATGAAGTAGATTGAATTCGAGAGACACTAGAGGCACAGATGTAGGAGAAAAGTGGAAGCAATTGGGCGCTGAGAATGAAACAGAAAGCAAGGTAAATTTAATTGGCTATCTCGAATTTCTGGAGATAGTTTTCCCCATTTTCCACCCTCCAGGTAGTCTTCCCGGTATGGGCGTACTGCACATAAACCGGTACCAACTTTCAAACTCAACAGACTATACTTCAATCTCAATTAATCTCATGACAAAACCACCAGCAGATTCCAAGGAATCCGAAAAAGCCGATGTGCTCGAAACTACAATTGCACACCGAACGAGAAATTCTTCTCGAAGAGATTCTACTACTCGCAGAGATTCCACCACAACGAAAGAATCGCCAAAGAAAATGGAGAAAGAACCTCGCCAAAGAAAACAAAAACAAAAGCCTGATTATATCCCGCCATTGAATAGAAAACTTGGCCCCTACGAAGATATCCTCAATGCACCCGTGAGCTCCACCGCATCGATGGATCCGGTAGATTTCGAGCTTCGCAAATCTGTCGGATTGGTTGTCAAATCTTTATCTAATAGTCCAGCATTCACCGAGGAATTTGTAGACGAGCTTTCGGACTTATCAACAAGCTTCATGGATCACCTAATATCGCTGCTTCATAACTTCTCGGAAGTGCAGCGTCATCTGAAGGCAGGAGTCAGCGATCTCCAAATATGTCTTCTGACCAATAATATTTCGATGAGCGAGTTGTACAACGAGTATGAACGGACTCAGAAGCTCCCGTTTGAAATCAAGAAATATGCTGCAAGGCTCCGAAACCGATTGGATACCGTTTTGGCAGAGTTTCATGCAGAAAAGTATACGTTGGAGAAAGACGATCCCTCGCTGGTATTCCATGCCAACGAGCAGTACGAGATTGCTGCTTTGGTGCCTCGCCAATCAGAGCCTCGAACATATATTCCTAGCTATTTTCCGGACTTGCCTCCGGACTTCACCTACCAGAACACGGGGAGTTTTATGGAGACTATTACGGATTTGAAGCAGATCAAGATGAAGCTAGTGGAGGAATCGAGACTTAATGAAAAGTCTTTGTACAAGTTGGTGGAGGACGATGATAACACGTGGATGGATACGCTTGAGGGAGACGTCAAGGTGTTGAACTCAGATTTGGAATCTGAAGAAGAGGATATCATGAGCATTAGTGGTGAGAATGGTACTGATGTGGAGTCTCCGGCCGCAGAATTGGAGGAGAAGCAGGATAAAGACGACAGGGACAAGGGAGAAATGGAGGATGTGGAAATGGAGGATGTAACGGAAGATAAGGAAAAGAATGTTGATAACACCCCGGTGGAGCAACCTACAGAAGCTATTTCACAACAGTCTGAACTAATAACTGAGGAAGGCAAACCTTCCAGTGGCGAGCTGACAAAAACTGCCGATGAGAAGACCAAAGATATCGAGCTAGTAAATGATATTGTGGAAGTTGATGATATTGAGGAAGTCGATGAATCTGCCCCCAAAGAACCCGAGCCATTGTTTTCCTCGACAGCCAAGAGTGACTCCAGATTTGATTTTGTGGAGTATGCCAGAAAACGAAGACGCATCAAAGACGCTCAAGCTAAGGCTATTGAACGAAGAAGACAGAAGCGTCTGCGTAACATCTACATGAGAGCAGAAAAGTTATTCTCGTGCTACGCCACCAGCGAACCCAATTTGGAAGATATCGAGTATTTCAACGCTTACCTAGAAGACGGATTTAAGCGGGTGATGATGGCCATGCGGGTTGCGGAGAAGAACAAGATGGAGAAACTTGCAACACTCCAACAAGAAAAAGCTCAGCGTGAGCAGGAGCAAGAGGCGCAGAACGGGGCGTTTGAATTTGGATTTGCCTTCAATACGGCGGCTAATTTGCTGGACGATAGCGACGATGACGGCGATGAGCCTCAGGATATTGTCTTTGAGGACTATGAGGCAGAAAGTGGGAGCAACGGCCAAGGTGAAATTGGCCACATCGAAACTGGCCACAACGAAATTGGCCAAAATGTCTGAGAGTATTCATACACAGCAAGAAGTTGCACCGAATGATCTAATAGGCCACGACGATACTGGGGTTAAAATCGAAAGTGACACTAATCAAACCGAAAACGGACCCACAAGAAATTGGGACGATGCCGAGTCCGACGAAGACTTGGAGGATATATAGATAATTACGAATGACGACTACAGAAAAATAGTAGATAGTAGATGATTTGAGCACTATGAATTTATTAATGAAGTCTTCTTTGCTCTACTTTCTTCCTGTCCGCACCACTGGCTGCACCACACACCCGTACACCCGAATTCAAACAAAAACAACTTACATGGCGAATATTCAAAATCCACCCAGTGAGCAATTAGCCACTCCCCATTAAATAGCCTGAGTCTCCGTGAATACGAATAAACTACTCCAAACTTGCATCCATTCCCTCGGCTGAGCACTATTTACCCTTCAGCAACCAGTTCTCCCTCCCAAACATTGGTTCCCCCACAATGACTTCTATTACACTACCTACCTCCGTCCCCTTCCCTGTCACTGTCACCGCAGTAATGTGTCGGATTGGAGACCAAGTTAAGAAACATACCACGCTAATCAAGTACCGGTACTGGGACTACCAGGACGACCCCAACCTGAAAGAAGCTATTCCTCCAAAAATAAGGGTGGAACGAATTGGAACGTTTGAATCGCCAATTGAGGGCGAAGTCACGGAGATAGAAGTGGGAGCCAGCGACGAGATCGCCCACAGTGGCGTAGTGCTCTGCACAGTGCAAGAGGCATGCCCCCACACGGTTCAATATGGAGGGCTCTGTGCTCTCTGTGGAAAGGCTGTGGAGGACGAAAAAGACTATACTGGGTACAACTACGAGGACCGAGCCACCATTCTGATGTCGCACGACAACACGGGGCTTCGGATTTCGCTTGACGAGGCGGCAAAAATCGAACAGAGCACCACGGAGAATTTGGTGGCCGACAAGAAACTCATTTTGGTGGTGGATTTGGACCAGACCATCATCCAGGCCACGGTAGATCCGACGGTGGGTGAGTGGCAGCGCGATCCTCAGAATCCGAATTATCCATTTGTGAAGGATGTGAGGTCGTTCAGTCTAGAAGAAGAGCCAATGATTCCTCCTGGCTGGGTAGGAGCGCGGCCGCCGCCAACGAAGTGCTGGTACTATGTAAAACTTAGGCCCGGGCTCGCCGAGTTTCTTGCACGGATGTCCGAGCTCTACGAGCTCCATATTTATACCATGGCCACGCGAAATTATGCCCTAGCTATTGCAAACATCATCGACCCGAAAGGCGAGTATTTTGGTGACAGGATTTTGAGCAGAGACGAGAGTGGGCTGCTTACTCACAAGAATTTGAAGCGGCTTTTCCCCGTGGACCAGTCTATGGTTGTAATTATCGACGACAGAGGAGACGTGTGGCAGTGGGAGGCCAATTTGTTGAAGGTGGTGCCGTATGACTTCTTTGTTGGCATCGGCGACATCAACCTGAGTTTTCTACCGAAGAAGCACGGACAATTGATGGGGCCCACAAAGAAAAGAAAGACAATTGCCCGTTTGGAGGCTATGGAGGAGGCTATGGAGGAGGCCCAGTCTGAAAGTGAGTCTGAGAATACGGAAAAGTCTCAGACTCCGGAAGGCGAGAGAATTGAGTCGGAGGCTCCCGAATCTGATGCGGAAGTGTCGTCGCCAGTTGATCGAATTCTTGAACTCGGCGGAGGTGAGAATAATCAGAATCTTCTCTTGGAGCAGCTGATCACACGAAGCCAGTTAGTCGAACAGCAGCAGCACGACAGACCATTGGCTAAGCTCCAACACGATTTGGACAAGATAATCCACGATCGCGAACTGGACTCCCCAATACCAGAATCTAATGGTAAGGGCGAGGAGGAGGAAGATAATCTTCTTTATGACGACGACACTGAGCTTTATTCACTCCAGACTGCATTGGAGAAAATCCATACAGAGTACTATGTCGATTATGAAAAGTACATGCTCAATCGCGGCAGCATTCCACGTCCTGATCTTACTAGCATTATTCCAAAATTGAAGTCCACCCGTCTTCCAGCCATAAACATTCTTTTCTCGGGAATTTTACCATTAGGTATGAATATTGACAGTGCAGACATTGTGATTTGGTGTCGTCAATTCGGTGTCCGTGTGACCAATGAAGTCTACCCAGACATCACTCATGTTGTTTGTCGTGACCCGTCCTCGACATACATGAAACCGGGACTCACACTCAAAGTACGTGTGGCTAAAAAGACGATACCGAATGTGACTATTGTGAACCCAGACTGGTTGTTTGCGTGCTTGAGTCAGTGGAAGCACGTGAGTGAAGACGATTACTTGATTGATGTGCCTGAGCAGGACTGGTACGTTTCCGAGAGAGATGTGGAAAAGTATCAGAAGAGCGTCGAGGCAATCGAAATGAAGACCAATTCGAGGCAATTGCAACGACCTAGAGTGGGTTCTCTTTCGTCGATTGAAGAGTACAACTTCAATGATGCAAGTGCTGAAGTGGATGATTTCCTTGCCGGCATCAGCGACGAAGACGACGAAGGTGGCGAAGAGAATGGCGACGGTGGAATTAGCGATAGTGATGAAGAAAACGGGCTGCTGCAACAGGCCAATGGAGGGTCGTTTGTGAAGAGTCTCTACTCACGCAAGAGATCCATGAAGGAAGTTGAGGATGAGTCTTTTGAGTCGACGAACAAACGTGCGCATGCCTCTGACGACATTGATGAGTTGGAGAAAGAACTCTTGGATGAGCTAGATCACCTCGAGGAGTGAATTTAACGACCGAATGAAATGCAACGTAGAGCAACAAGTTGTCGATGACTACTTCTACAATTCTCTTATTCAATTATATTTTGTGACTATTGGAATCTTTCTTCCTCAGGATACCCGTTGAACCCAATATTACATTGATTCAATCTTTCTAACTATTGCTGGAAAATCTTGAACTTGTCAGTTCATTTTCAAAGCGAGATACTCCGGGGTCCTTGGGTATCTCTTGAAATATTGCTAATGGAAAATCTCTGGCAAAGTCTCTAGCAGCTACTAGTTTAGTAGAAGGCTTCCTTACTATTCGACATCTCTTTCAGGTTCATTCCTGAACCAGAGAAGATTTTAATCTAGTGAATGTAAGATTAACGCCTCTCGAAGTCTAGAAGAGAATAGATCAACTGGATACCGTGGAATTTGGAGATATTGATGAAATGGGGCTGAGGATGTGTTGGCTCAGAGAAACAGAAAAGCTCCAGTATCTTCAGTTTCGGATTCTGTGAATCCCAGAAGGAACCTTGAACCGCTCAGAAATGTAATTTGAGAATATAAAAGTAATCAAAGGGATTGGGTATCAAAGTAAGATATGCTATCAGAGTACAAAGAGGCATCGTGGGTTTAATAGATAACTCGCTCACATAGAGATTACTTCTTCTGCATGTCCAATTTGTAACTTCCCGATCACGTCCAATAATTGTGGAATTCATTTCGCTAACCACTTACACCATTGGACTTATCCACCTTTTAAAACTTGGTTTGAATGTTCTTCTCGCGCTACATTTGCTTCTGGTACAGCTTTCAGCACTGAAACATTATGGTTTAGAGGGAATCAGTGGGCAAATAAAGTCAAAGTGCACCTTCTATTCAAATGATGCAATTAGTCTTGGGCCATGCGCCTTATTGTTCACTATTGGGTGACATCTACAACTTTACCAAGAGCATGCACAAATAGCAAGTTGGAGTACCCTCTCCACGACCAACTGCCTGACAGCAATGGTGTGGAAGCTCATTACTGTGGGTGATCATTCGAATATCCAATCTGCGTGGAGGAATGACAGTCAAACATTAAGAATATGAATCGAGGCTCGGTTGCTTCGATACGTTTTAGTTGATGCCGCATGAACTAACTGCAAAACTTACAGTAAAACGCTATACTAATAGCAAAAGTGACGGTGCTACGACAACTATCAAGGAATATCCTCTACATTTCTCAATATTGGTACTATCACTTCAGTTTTTTTTATTGCTTCATCACCACTTGGTGATAAGCCCTGAATTCTGACTCCAAACAACACAAGAATAATCCTGGCTATGTCACTTTGCCCCTCCAAGCCTACTGCCAAGGTAGAGATGCAATTTCATTATCAATCGGACGGCACAAAAAAAAATACTCCTTCTTTTTATAGAACCATTACCAGCCATCTGATCAGGGCACATACTTCCATCAGGCAGTGCTGGGTACTTTAAATGTCGCGCATCCAATGTTTCGGTAAGTTACGATTTATACCGTGATTTATCGCTGGCTAGTTGATTCCCCGGAGCTGAATACTATTTTGAATATTCCTTGAATCTTTTTCGAGCAATTGTCATATTTGCTGGCATTTAAGTTTTTTCGGTGATATTTTTTGATCGTTGGTAACCTATCACGCATTTGTGTCCATTGAAAATTACAGCATTTCTACTTAGGACATACCCATTGAATCCCTATATATTTCCATTGATTTTCACTGCTGTTCATTGTGAATATTCCCATTGATTTTCACTGAATATTCTGTTCACCAATTCCTGTGATCATTCATCATATTTGACCATCATGTTCTTCAGACTAACGGTGCTATTCTTCACCATTGCCGCATTGGTTTTGTCAGTATGGTCCATAGTGGGATCATACAAAAACGTATCCTACCTCACCGATAACTACCTTTTCGGATTCCAGACGACCAACGTCAATCTTTCGGCTATCATTCTGACAGCCAACAGCAAGAGAGACGTAATCAGAGATCCAGTCAACATCGAAAAGTACATTCACGCCGTGGAGCCAGTGATTAACATCAACGCTGATACTCCCACACCTACTACCAACTTCAATAAACGTGATATTCTTGCAAGCTTGGCCTCTGCTGCTGGAGTTGCAACCTCAGATGTTTTGGATGCACTTGAAGGACAGAACTCGGACGTTGCCGCCCTTTTGGACTCCGTGACTTCGGACTTGAATACTCAGTCTATTTTGCAAGAGATCACCGCTTCCCCCTCTGCTTATTTGAGTGATTTACTACTGCTTGCGTCTGCAGCTTCTATCCCAGAGTCTGTGGTCACATTGGCCGAATCCTTCGACGGAAATGTAGACCAAATTGTCAGCGAGTTGATTGGCAACGTCAACGTCACCGACTTGGGAATTGCAGAATACTACTCTGTGGGATACTGGGGCTACTGCCGTGGAAGTCTTGGAGGAACCGAGCAATGGCTTGATGAGTTGGGATCATTTGGAAAGCAGTTCAACAATAGGGACGTCACCTTCAACTACTGCTCTCCGCCTAAGGTTGGATTCAAGTTTGATCCTTTCGAAATCTTGAAGCATGAGCTCACCAACAAGATCAAAGGATCTGTGGATGGAGGTGATAATTCAGTTGAAGGGCAATTGACTGCGATGCTAGAAGCCCAAATTCTTGCATTGGTGTCGTCGGTGACATACGAGGATTTAGGGCTTCCGGGAGACTTGAAGGAATACTTGACCCTCTTGAACAATCTCACGGTGGCTGCATTTAGTCTTATCTTGGCTGGTGCATGTCTAGCGTTTATTTCTTTCGGGTTCCAAGTTATTGGCTTGTGCTGCTCCCCAGACAACTTTTGTCTCTCGTGTCTCAGCTTCATGCTCATGCTCCTTGTGTGTATTGTTACCTTTGTTGGTTCTGGGTTGAGTACTGGAACATACATATTTGTGAGACAGCAAGTGAACAATAATGTGGAGAGATATGGAGTTAAGGGATGTCTCTCAGTGCAATATTATGCTTTCCTGTGGTCTGCGGCGGTTGCGTCGTTGTGCTTGATTGTGTTTGCGTTCCTTGGCTATTGCTGTGGATGTTTCCACTCTGGAAAGACGAGATACAGACTGGTGAGAGTTGCACAACCACAGATGGGATATGTTCACAAGGGCACTTATTAGGATGTTTTAAAAATGGTCGATTACACTTCTCGTTGTTTGTTCGTGGATTGGGGAACACACGCGAGAAAGTATGAACATAAGTTATTTCGATTTGCATTAGAATGAAAATACAAAATTGGAAACATCTCGGTTATAATAGATTGCGGACCACTTAAGAATTCTTTCATTTGCTCTTTTATTTGCTCTTTGGAGTCGTGAGTACTCAGTGAAAGCACCTAATACGAAACTGCTCAATACGAACGTGCTCAATACGAACGTGCTCAATTCGAAACTGCTCAATTCGAAACTACTCATTAAGAAATTGCTTAATTGGATATGAATCAGCTGGAAAATACTATTCAATATTGCTCTATTCAAGATCTCTATTGAAGAACTCTATTCTTCCCTCTGTACCTCCAATTTCTCAAATAATTACGCTCTTCATGCAAATACAGTCCTCATACGAATACAATCCACATATAATGACATTGAGGTCGCCTATTCTCCACAACTCAAAAATGACTCAACCATGTCTAACACACATGGACACATGAACAATTTCCTTATCATTCTCGCTTTTAATTTTTTCCTTCCTCACTTCTATTCCCTTCTCTCAAGAATATCTCGAAGTCTACGTCCATCTGAGTGTACATAATCGCATCTCAAATATCAACTCCAAAACTCATCTAACTCATCCAAATATGCTCTGTGCTCTATCTGGAGAACCGGCCGAAGAGCCCGTGGTCTCGCCTCGCAGCGGAGCCATTTTTGAGAAAAAATTGATCGAGGCATACATTGCTACCTCAGGAAAAGATCCAATCACCGACGAACCTCTAGCGACTAAAGACTTGGTAGCCATAAAAACCAGCGTGCCCACGATAGCACCGCCCAGACCACCGGCATTCAATTCGATTCCCACTATGTTAGCAGCATTTCAGAATGAATGGGATGCGCTTGCATTGGAAACTTACACACTAAGAAAACAACTTAACTCGGCAAGACAAGAAGTTAGCGAGGCTTTGTATCAGTACGATGCTGCTGTCCGAGTAGCTGCTCGGGCCATCAAAGAAAGGGATGAGGCACAGGCTGCGCTAGTGCAAATTTCGGAGACTTTTGCCAAAGAGGCGGAGAAGAAAAATGAAGAAGTAGACATGGAAGTCAAGGAAGATGGAATGGAAGAAAACGGGGCAAATAAGGAGGAAAATGAAGTCAACGGTGCTGCCGTTGGAATTCCTGTGGAATTGTTGAAATCTGCCAGAGACACCCTATTTGCATTGCACAAGAAACAGAAAGTAACCCTACCAGTGACCAAGACTCTGAAAGTCGACATCAAGGCCAGTGCGCCAGTTGCATCGATAGACAATATCACTTCTGTAAGCTCCGGCAGCGACGGCTCCAGCATCTTGCTCGCATCTCCGCATAAGGTCCAGATACTACCCGAATCAACGACTTTTGACCTAGAGGGTGTGGATGCGACTGGAATTGTCAACTCGTCCAGCGGAATCAGGGCTATTGCATTAACCAATGGGGATGTGGTCGATTTGCGCAATAATTCCCGCACAACTCTTCCGTTGAAGGCAATTACATCCATATTTCCACATCCAAGTGAACCTATCTTTGTCGCCTCTACGACAGACAACGAGTGGGCATTATGTGACGAGAAGACTATCTTCTACAAAAGCAAACTACAGCAAAGCATCACGTGTGCGGATGTGCATGTGGACGGTGTTCTCTTGGGTGTAGGCACCAGCAGTGGATCGATAAACATCTACGATTTGACTTCCACCGATCTCGTGTCGACTATAGAAACTCAATATCAGAATGTGACTAAGCTTCAGTTTGCCCTCAACGGGTACTGGCTAGTGGCATCATCTACGGAAGGAGACAAATCTGCCGTGCAAGTGTTCGACTTGCGTAAGAGTTCGTTGATTCACATGGTTGAATTCGTGTCATCAGTCGATTTTATTCTCGACCCGTCGTGTCTGGTTCTCGTAACATATGAGAAGCAATTCAAGAGGTTGCTGGTGCATTTATACATCAAGAAGGGCAAACTGTGGGTGGATAATGCTTCTGGAATAGATACCGAAGAGTTGGAGTATTTGGTGGGAGAATCATCGCCGGAATCTGTACAAGACACCAAGGTGGTGAAGGTTGCAGGAGTAGGAAAGGACCGTGTTGTGCATTACGAGCTAACCACGAGTGGATAATGGAGGAATCGAGAGGACAAGTGGAGTGTTCTACATGGAATGGGCAGAGGATGAAGACATTAATGGACAAAATCGGATGTAGGATAGTTTGGCTGACTCATGCATTTGCTGGTAACGTAATCGATAAATTCATCAAGTTAGTCCCATCTATTGATTTTTTGACGTAAGGCACTCACCTGGAATTTGATTAAGCTTCCAAGCTTTCCTTCATCATGCACATCCCCACAAATGCAACCTATTGGTAACACAATATTGAATGATTTCCATTAACAACAATATTAATTAATAGAGTTGTTTTTAGCTCACAAAAATCGAATAATTCATGGACTTTTTTCTTTGCAGTCTATAATTGATATTATCTCTATTCTGTAATAGTTTGACTAGTAGGCTCGTGACCAAAGATTGTAGTTATTATTATAAAGGTATGAAAACGGGGCCTTTTAAGTAGTAGAAGAGGCCGGCCGATAAGATAATAGGAGATCAGCGTAGTCCAAGTCGGCGGACCGTTGATTGGTGGCGCGGGCCGAAGAAGACGATAAGAACTCTCGGAGCATGCCGGTTTAGCAGTCGAATGAAGATCCAAAAAGGGACAAGTGAAAGGAACATTAAAGAACAAGTGAAAGGAACATTAAAGAACAAGTGAAAGGAACATTAAATAACAAAAACACTGATTGGTGTACAATCTATTACATGTTCATTTTCAAGTCCTATCTGATTCCTCTCTACAGGTTTCGCAGCCTCATATCACTATCTAAAACCCAATCAACTCAATCAACAATTCAATTCTCACACTCTCTGCCGTACACAATGAATATAGACAAAAGCAAAATCGATGCTCTCGTCCAAAACTGGTTGAATGTGGATATCAATTCTCAATCTCGCCTCGAGATCTCAACATTACAAAAGAACGGCCAATACGATATCTTGGACAGAAAGCTCTCCAACAGAATCGCTTTTGGAACCGCCGGACTCAGATCGTCCATGGAATCAGGGTTTGCCCACATGAATGATGTCACCGTCTTGCAGGCGTCGCAAGGTTTGGTGGAGTATCTTGCTGCTCGTGGAGGTTCGTCTCTTGTTGTAGGATACGATCATCGTCATAACTCGCAAAGATTTGCCGAAATCACTGCCAGCGTGGCACTTTCCAAGGATTTCACGGTTTATTACTTGGGATCTGTCACTAATCTCTCAACAGAACTGGACCCCGAGGCCTCAAACAACTCTCAAAACAAGTTATATGTACATACGCCGATGGTTCCAGTTGGAATCGATAATTACCATGCATCAGGAGGAGTGATGGTGACCGCATCTCACAATCCAGCCAAAGATAATGGTTATAAGGTTTACTATCGCAACGGATGCCAGATCATTCCGCCTCACGATATTGGAATAGCTGAAAGCATCACCGAGAACTTGGTTCCGTGGTTGGATAGAAATGTGCGGGATATCAAGGGCAATTTCGCCAAAGGTTTGGATTCGGGCAAATTGAAGCCTGTCAACAACGAGCTCACCACGCGATACGTGGATGTTGTGGCGTCCAAATTGATTTCTAACCCTACTATCACCTTCAACTTCGTCTACACTCCCATGCACGGAGTTGGGTTGGAGATATTTGAGAAAATGGCCAAAAAATTCAACATTGATGTCGACAGCGTCCGCCAACAATCGGTTCCAGACCCCGACTTTCCAACGGTGCGGTTCCCAAATCCAGAGGAAGCGGGAGCACTTGATTTGGCTATTGAACACGCCAAATGCAAGAATGTCAAGTTGGTGGTTGCAAATGACCCAGATGCCGACAGATTCAGTGTTGCTGTGTTGACTCGCGACGGCAACTGGCGCCAATTGACTGGTAACGAGATCGGCATTTTGTTTGCCGTGTATGTCATTGAGGAACTCACTTCACCTGAAGAGATTTCAAAAACGTATTTGGTCAATTCCACCGTCTCATCGCAATTGCTTCGGTCCATCGCCGATATTGTGGGGTGTAAGTTTACCGACACATTGACCGGCTTCAAGTGGATCGGAAACAAGGCCATCGACTTGAAGAACCTGGGGTATTTCGTTCCATTCGGCTACGAAGAGGCCATTGGATACATGTTCAATGTTGTGAACGATAAGGATGGAATTTCTGCTGCCGTCATGTGGCTCCAACTCTATGAGAAATGGTTTACTGGAGAATTGGATCCTCTTGACAAACTCGAACAAATCTATTCCAAATACGGGTGGTTTAAGGAATGCAACGGCTACTACAAGCTCGATGACGTGGCAAAGACGCCCAAGATTTTCAACGAAACTATCCGTAAATCGTACGGTGCCGGCAGAGACTATCCAGAGACCATTGGAGAGTTCCGTGTCGTGGAATGGAGAGACTTGACTATTGGATATGAATCCACCACTGCTGATAAGTTACCGGTTCTTCCGGTGGATTCAACGTCGCAAATGATTACTGCTGTTCTCAAGACTCTCGATGGAAGCGACGGCGATGGTCAAGTTAGGTTCACCTGCCGAGGGTCCGGAACAGAGCCTAAGCTCAAGGTCTACATTGAAGGAAAATCTGTGGAGAGCGAGAAGAAAGCACAGGAGTTGGCGGTTAGATGCTGGAGAACGTTACGCGACGAGTGGTTCCAACCGGAAAAGAACGGGCTCGAGGAGGTAGTGTAGGGAACTGGGAGTTGGATTCGAGAGGTAGGAAGAAATACGAGGAAAGAAAATACGAGGAAAGAAAATACGAGGAAAGACAAGAGCGAGGAAATGAACTTGAGAAAACTTCGAGAAACGAAAAACTCGAGTATCGAAAAACCTGACAACAGCTGAAAACGAAAATAAGAAAAACGAAACCTTCCAATTCCAACTTCACCAATTATCAGAGCGTGAGCAACCAAGAAGTAGGAATGAATATGAGAGAAAAGGAGAAACTGGCGCCCAAAAACAAAAAGCTGACACGATAGCCGGATAAACGAAATAACAAAAACGACAAAAACGAAATGAGAAAAAAAAATCCACGAATCCCGCCAGGAAACTCCACCAAGTAATCAAGAGATTCCACTCACGTCACCGCAACCTGCACACATCCACATCGTTCACCTTCACCTACAGCTAGTTTTTTAAATATTCAACCTTATCGACATTTCAGCGGAACCGCCGCCAGATCCGCACATTCGCTGCCAGAAACACAGATTCGCCATATTCTCGATTTTTTCTCGATAATGGCGCTATTCAATTCCAGCAAGGCCGACTTGCCAATGTATGTGTTTCCCAATTGCTACATAGTCAACTGACTTTAAATACTAACTTCAGGAGCCACAACAGCAAGTTTTACCCAAAACGGCCCACGCGTGGGTTGATCCGTACGTTCTGGATATCATGTGTGTGTCTACTATTGGTGTGGACGTTGTTGCGCCGCGGTCTGGGCATCGAAAAGTCCGAAATGGGAAGCGACAACGAATACGAGAAATACACCGTCACCAAGGACGGAATCACCAAGGAACATCCGAAGGCCGGCAGAAATTCCGGTCTGCTTGTGGACGACGACGTTGTCTTGACGCCGGAGCAGCAGGACAAGATTTACAAGGAGACGGTGGAATTTTACGACTTGAACGACTACCAAGGGTCTGGCGCCTCCAAGGGCGCCGAAAACGGGGACGTGGTGCTCTTCTTAATGCCGTTGCGTAATGCCGAGCACGTGTTGCCCATGGCCTTCCACAACATCATGAACTTGACCTATGATCACTCGTTGATTGACATTGCATTCTTGGTGTCGGATTGTTCCCCCGGCGACACCACGTTGGAGACGGTGTTTGAGTACTCGGTGGCGCTTCAGAATGGTACGTTGGCGGATCAACTTCTCGAGGCGGAGGCAAAGAAGCGTAGTGCCAACGTCAAGGGAACGAACGATTTGTATCAATTGTACATGGAAGAAAGCTACGTGGCGAACGTCGAAAGGGCGTATAACTCGCCCGAATCGTATCACGCAAACTACCGTAAACCTTTCAGATCCGTGACCATCTACGTGAAGGACTTTGGCCAGGTGATTGGCCAAGGTTTCAGTGATCGTCACGCGGTGAAGGTCCAAGGTATTCGTCGTAAGTTAATGGGGCGTGCAAGAAATTGGTTGACGTCAAGTGCATTGCAGCCGTACCACTCGTGGGTGTACTGGAGAGATGTGGATATCGAGACTTGTCCCGGCACAGTTATCCAGGATTTGATGAAATTCGATTACGACGTGATGGTGCCCAACATCTGGAGACCGCTCCCCAAGTTCTTGGGCAGCGAGCAGCCATACGACTTGAACTCATGGATCGAGTCTGATCCTGCGCGAGAGCTTGCAAAGACCTTGGATGAAGACGACGTGATTGTGGAAGGGTACGCCGAGTATCCAACGTATAGAGTGCATTTGGCATACATTCGAGACCCCGATGGCGATGTTGATGAGGTGGTGGACTTGGATGGAGTGGGCGGAGTGTCAATTCTTGCCAAGGCCAAGATTTTTAGGCAGGGGATCCACTTCCCTGCGTTTACATTATGGAATCATGCAGAAACGGAAGCGTTTGGCAAGATGGCGAGAGCCATGGGATTCCGAGTGGGAGGATTGCCACACTACACGATTTGGCACATTTACGAACCTAGTGAAGATGACTTGAAGCGCATTGCTACGATGGAGAGGAAAAAGAGGCGACAAAAGTCGCATTAAAGTATTCTTTGACGTTTGCCATAGCTGTATAATACATGGAACAGAATATGAAGAGATAGGGAACTCGATGTCGTATAAAAAAAGAACATTTTGTCAGTAGGAAGGCAGGTGTTTTAATCTATGTGTAGCGTTTGCTGCACTCAGAGATTGTTCACATCCGTTTTGATCATCATGAAATGTTAATGCTGAGGGAATCGAACCCTCGCCCGTGTGAAGATGCACTGCGGCTTGGCCACAGCAAATTGAAATCGAGGATATCGAGGGTCAGTTGATAGGGCCAGAATTGGATCGAAAATTCGGAAATTCGGGAATCTTAACAATTTTATGGAATTTATTGTTACTTATACGGCTGATTAATTTATTCACCAAGTTTTGGAGCTCCTTGAGCAAAATTGGTAGAGAAAATAGAGATTTTATGCATTGCGTACTTGTCGTTGAGCGGCCCAGTTGTTCGTGAGATATCTTTCGCTCAAAGACAGTAGATTCTCTTATGAATGGGGAGATCCAACTGTTTTTTGGTTCGCTTGCTTGCGGAACTTATATGGTAGCCAATTTGTATTATCAGATACATTGGAGCTTAGTCGTTAGTTATACTATAAAATCTTGATTCGTAATAAAATGGAGCAAGCAGGTCACCGAATTATCAATATACGACAACCGTCACCATAAGAATAAAATATCGCTACCCGACATTTAACAGTTCAGAATAATATTACGATAAGTGTACAGTTGGCGATTAGGGTAAATACGAAGAAGTCGCTAAACAGAAGCACAAACGAAGAAAAAAGAAAACTATAATAACGCAAACGAAAATGTTAATACAGAAAGAATTAAGCGCACAAAGCAGAGAAAGATCAGAAACAAGATCATTGCAATCCAAATCAGAATCTCAAGGTCCATTTGAGTAAGTGCAGATTGCGAAAATTGGTACTTTAGCAAGTAGCAACCAAACAGCAAAATACCGGTACCAAAAACTACGGAAAGTCGAATAGCTCTTCAGCAATGCCGCCTACTGCTCTTCTCCTTGCTCGTCTCTTTTGGTGTGTTTTTTTTTTTTGATCGTCTCTTCTACGTTGCGAACGCTGTCGCATTAACCGAAATGAAAACAGAGGACATTTCTATATCGGGCGAAATTAATTTTTCAGCCGACAAATGTGCAATTTATCATACAATGCTCAAGCAGTTCGTGGGCCCACACCTCCTCTAAACTATCCGTTTCTCTCCCTTTTCATATCTCACTTTGTTTCCGTCTCTCTCCTTATTTCCGTTTTCCCACCCTGCGATCGTTATCCTCTGCATTTGTTCCTGTACCCATAACCGACTCCATCAAATTCCATCCAGCTAGTTTCTTTCCACCGTACGTTCGTCATTCTTTTTTGGTGCCGCTCACCTTGCTTGACTTTCTTTGCTTTCTTCAAACATTTCTTCTCTCATGTGGTGCATTCTGCTCTTTCTATCATTGGCACTCGCGCTAGATCCAGTCAAAGACTTCAGAGTCGACGCGTTGACGTCGCTATCGTCGTTTCCATTGAGAGTCGACAAGGCGGCTAAAGTGCTTTATGAGTCCGTTGCTGCTGACTTGTCGGATTCCGATCCAGTAAGCTTGGGAAAATCTGCAATCGCCGCTTCTGGTTCCAACCAGGTGGATGCTTCAATTCCAACCATTCAATTGGACGCTGGCGTCCAGCCGCTCTGGACCGACTCGTCCAACTCCATCTACTACGTCAATACCACCATCGATGATAACAATTCCGGCTACTCGCAGGTTTTTCCGCTTCTTATCGACACCGGTTCGAGCTTATCGTGGATTTACAACACCAGCTGTAGTCTGAGTGCCTGTCTGAATGCTCCAAAATTCGACGATACGGGATCGATCTACACCACGTCGGCATTCAGTCTTTCGTACTCGGGCCACTCCATCAGCGGCTCGTTGGTCGACACTTTGCATAACAACCTCACCTTCAGTTTCCCATACGGACTAGCATTGGCCAATTACCTGTTTGGGTTGGCCACATCTGCGCCGCTGTTCTTCAACAACTACAACGTGAGTGGAATTATTGGTATCCCGTCGGTTTTCGACGACTCGGTGCCTACAAACTTTATTGCCCAGTTGAAGGCGACGGGTTCCATCAACTCCAGAAAGTTTGGATTGATTTTGGGCGGCAGTGCCAACGCTAATTCCACGTTTGGTGGGTTGCTTTTGCTCGGCGATGCTGCCACAAATAACACAAAAAAGTTGGCTGTTTCCAGCCCCGAATATTGCTCACTTAACGAGAACGACGCAGGTTACTGGCTCGTCACCATTTCTGCATTGAGAGTGGTGGATTTCCAAGACGAAATTCAGACCTTATCGACGTTCAACGGTTCCCGCCCCGCCATTATTGACACGGGTACTACGGGGTTGTCGCTTCCTTTGGTGGATGCGGATGCTCTTCACTCGGCGCTCTTTGGGTCCGATTTTGTATCTGATGGAAGCGGAAACTATGCATTTTTGTGCAATTCCACGGGCGAAGTTGTGTTCACTATTGACGCAAAGAACTTCACCATTCCTGTCGAAAATATCCGTGGCGAGGCCTACCAGAATAGCGTTTTGAGTGGGTATTGTGCTTCCAAGGCACAAGGCTCAACAAATGCCTCGCAATGGATCTTGGGAGCCAGTTTTCTTAAGAGCTTCTACACCATTTTCGATCTCGAGGAGCTGAAAATTGGATTTGCTCCCTGTGTGGGCTCGTTTGCTACAGCTGTGGCCTCAGAGACTTCTACATTGGCTATTTCGACTTCTGCAACTTCTGCGTCTTCGACTGCGAGTACCGCCTCCAATTCGACTTCTACAAGTCACAATAACGCGGCCAACAACGCCGTGGGCAACTCTGCCCGAGCTGGCGGTGCGTTGTTGGCCATTTTCTGCATGCTTTATTAATAGACACCTTCCTCGTCAGGTAATGACCACAAGCCACGAGATCACCGCGTACATCAACGCTACAGGGTAGATGGCAAGAAAAACTCGTCCGGGCAACACCCCCAGACACCGTAGGCTCATGACGGCCGCGTAGACGCTCCACAAATTAAGTACACTGATAATCACCAACCGCAACCATCTCCACTTGATACACAAGGTACTGACCACAGCACCAATGACAATAGGGAACATTGAGTAGCCGGTGGCGCTGATTGCCGATAAAAACGAGATGCTTCCGCCCAAAAGCTGGATGTTCAATCCCACTACAAGGTAAAAGAGCCAGATGAAGCTGAAAGTGCCGGAAAACACGGTGTTTGTCTGGGAGTTGGGAGCCGCAAGCCCCATAGTGACCGAGTAACCCAACGAGAAGATAAGCGGACCCCAGAGGTCCCAATCAAGCGCGGTAACAGCCGAAGAATTACCAGAAGAATCATCGTCGTTATCTTCCACTGGACGAGCAGCATGGATGATCAGTTCAGGCAAGCGCACGCCGTTGGCCTCCGCCAAGTTGATGAGCCCCAAATGGTGGCTCTTGGCCAACTTTTTGAGCTGTGCCGGCCAAATGACAATGGCGAGTCTTCTTCCAATTTGTCCAATATCTCTCTTTAACGTGTGCCACACGGGCTCGTCAAGAGTGTCCCCACCGGTATATTCACGTTCTCTGATGGTGTTTGACTGTTGAAAGGTCAGCGACGTGACGAATGGTGTGAATGCTGATGACAAGTCGACCTTCGGAGTCAAAAGCAGCGAAAAAGTGGGTGTGGTGTAGCCATTGGGATTGGGCTGGGAAGGTTTGGGGTGATTAGCCGATTGGGGGGTTTGGCTGGACGGAAAATCTTCATCGGGGATGATGAAGTTGTCAGGCGAAGGGCCGGATTCGTAGTTCATGGTGGTTGGTGATGTTTTGTGAGTGCAGGAGAATAGATAACGGAGGATTCGGTGGGAGGATGGAGATAAGTGATGGAGATATGAGAAGATTTTTGAGGAGATTCATAAATTAATAGATGAAGAGATTCATAGAAGATAGAGATGGACGTTTGCATGATGGAGAGAGTTTTTAAGGGAAGTGGTTTGTGTGAATTGAGATGCGTCGCTTCTCGGATCTTCATGTATCGCGACTAACTTTGACAGAAATGGATCAACAGCTCATTAGGAAATGGATCGAGAGGATCTATGATTGTAGTTCCAATGTCTAGACATTGAGACTAGAACTATTGAGACTGGTACTATTGAGATTAGCGTTATCAGTACTATTGCGACTAGTACCATTCAGACAAGTAGTTTTGAGAATAGTACCATTTGAACTAGTAGTGTTGAGATTAGTCCTATTTAGACTAGAAGTTTTGAGATTAGTGTTATTGAGTCTAGAGCTGTCTAGACTAATGCTAGGGTAGTACTTAGACTGGCACTCTCAAGTACAATTGAGGCTAGTACTACTCTAGTAGGATTTAGACCAGCAATATGAACAGATAATGACTCACTAGTTCTCTTCAGTTTACAATAACTGACAATCTAGCACTACCTACCAATTGTCAAACTAGTCGTTTTAGTTCTATTTGTGAACTTCACCTCTAAGACCAGTTCAAGTGACCAACAAACTAGAATTAACTATAATTTACTACGATGGAATGCTGGTTTAATTTTCAGTCTGGATGAAAATACTCGAGCTTCGATGACAAGTTAGTTTATCTGAAAGTCTCATATTTTGGAAAGTCTAGTGGTTATAGCATTCTGTCCAAATCTGGTTCAATTGTATCCTGTGTCTGGTCCGTAATTATCTAGTTCATCTCACAGGTCTGCACTGTTCTTATGACAATGCTTCAACTACAATCTCTGTGGACATTATAGCACATTTCAAAATCTCATATTGGGAATCTCTATCAACATTATAGTCAATTATCGACAGTCTAGCATTACTTTCAATCTACCTCATATATCAGGTCAGGTGAATTGGCTGCCTCTATTGACAATTTAGTACCATGACTATCTTATTGACAATTTAGAATAATGACTATCTTATTGACAATTTAGAATGACTATCTCTGTTGACGCTCCAGCTCAGAAAGTCCAGTGCAATTCTTAGTCTAAATTGATCCCCTATTGACACTCTACTTCACTCTCCTCCAATTGACTTTCCCTGTTATCATTCTACTCGGCATTCCATCATCATCTTCTCTAATTCCAATCCTGTATCTGCCTTCTCCTCTAACTCACTTCCTTCATCGCATCCTCCTTGCTCTCATACGGGTTCAACTGCTTCACAACTCGAGCAGGAACTCCCACCGCCACACAATTAGCCGGAACATCCTTCGTCACCGTGCTCCCCGCTCCAATCACCGATCCATCACCAATGGTCACCCCAGGCAAAATTGTCACGTTGCATCCAAACCATACTCCATTTCCAATCTTGATCGGCATCGCATACTCCACCCCGTTAATTCTCTCAGTGGGATCAGACGGATGAGTGGCCGTGGTTAAAGTACATCCAGGGCCCATCATCACATTGTCACCGATGGTGATAAGCGTACAATCCAATAAAGTCAAGTTGAAGTTCCCATAGAATCGTTTGCCGACTGACACATTGAAGCCATAATCAACAAAGAAGGGTGGCTCCAACACTATATCCGGTTGACAATTGCCAAAGATTTTCTCCAAGAACTCGTATCTGGCTGCCTGGTGCTTCTCAAAGCTGAAATCATAATCTTTCATGCGAATTAAGTGGTAGTCGGCCACGATCTCGTGGGCCAAGTTTCTTCGCATCCAAAGCTCCTGGTTGAAACAATCGTAAGGCACACTCGAGATCATTTTCTCATACTCTTCCGTTTTTGGGATGTTTTTGAGGTTGGAGTAGGCATACTCTACGAGTTCCTTATTGATTTCCTTGTTGACGGACATTTCAGGGTTAGTGACTGGGTTCAGTTGTTTTCTCCGTGGTTTTGGTCGCTAGTTAGTATGAGCTAGGATTATTCTGGTTTTTTGTGATTTTTCTGATCTTGTAGTTTTCCAATGTGGGGCATGGTGGGGTTTTTATGGGCATTTCGCAATAATGCGGGAATCATTCCGCAAAATCGCCTGCCCAGTGAATTCTTATATTGATTCACTGATTCAACTCACTTTTTGAGTCATCATGTTGATGCCCCACTTTGAATCTATTTATCGTTTCGGCAAATAGTATCACCAGCCCCGCCCCGCTTTACTTGCATACGCCGTACCTTAATTTACAATCCCCTTTACACAGGCTCTATTTAGGTCTTCTAGGTCTCCTATTTAATCATCTCCGAAAACATCCCAAACTGGGGCACAGGTTCTCACTACTCCGTCGACCTCAGACAATTTGTTCAAAGTAGCAAAGTCCTCGTCCGACAAAGTGAACGTCTTCAAGTTCGAGATGATTCTCGACTCCTTGACCGATTTAGGCAATACAACTGTTCCTCTCTGCACGGCCCAGGAAATAAGCACCTGTGCCGGTTCCACATTGTTCTTCTCGGCAATTGCCTTGATAGTAGGGTTTGCGAACAATGGAGCGCCGTGAGAGCCCAATGGCGAATATGCCTCAATGACAATGCCCTGCTCAGTCAAGTACTCTGTCAACTCCTCTTGTGGCAACAATGGGTGGGCCTCGATCTGGTTCACCACTGGCTTGATGGTCACTTCCGGGTCGGCCAACAATTTCTGTACCTTGTGCTTGGTGAAGTTGGAGATTCCAACCGACTTGACCTTTCCGGTGGCCACCAACTTCTGAACCTTCTTGTAAGTTTCAAGGTAGTCAAACTCCTCTGGCTTAGCTGGCTTGTCTCCACTCACGCAAATTGGCCAGTGGATCAAGTACAAGTCGACGTAGTCCAATCCCAATTTCTCCAAAGAGCTGTCGAGGGCCCCTTCAACGTCGTCGTGCGCAGTGTTCCACAACTTGGTGGTGACAAAGATCTCCTCTCTTGGCACTCCCGAAGCCTTGATACCTGCACCAACTTCGTCCTCATTTCCGTAAACAGCGGCAGTGTCAATGTGTTTGTAGCCATTCTTCAAAGCAGAAGCAACAGAGATGGTAGCAACTCCCCTCTCGGAGGCTCTCCAGGTTCCCAAGCCAATGGCAGGAATCTTGTTGCCGTCATTCAAGGCGTAGACTTTGGAGTTGATATGTAAAGACATTGTGTTTGTATTTGTGGCAGTTGTAGTTTGTTTGCTGGAGGTGGAAACAGTACGGAGAGATCCCAACTTTATATAGCGCGGACAACGAAGTGCCGCAGCCAACTCGCACACTTGCTTCATATAGTTGCTTACTAAAGAATCCATTGTCCACGGCTATATCGCACAAAGCAACGGTGTGCATGGGGGGAAGAGCTAGCCGAATACCACTTCGATTTTCGTCAATTGCTGCTCTCTTCAAGTCTTGCGTAGCCCGAAGAGACTGCGTCTCGATTTTTTCGTGCTGGATGAACTCTTTCCACTGGACGACTTTGCACTTCCCGAGGTCTTTGCACTTGTTAAGGACGTCAAGCTTGAAGACAGTTTAATCCGTGCGACCAGTCCGCTATCTGGTGCAAGTTGTCCCTCCTTCTTTGCTCTAGTAAACCTGAAAACCCTTCTTCTACCCGACACTGAGAGTAAATCCAGTTGATCGTCTGTCATTGAGGTCCGTGAAACAATAGAGGTGGCATCGTTGTTGTTGTCATCATTGTGCCAATCGCCGGAATTGGCCTTTCGCTTCTCCAAACCCTTCTTTTCCATCGCCTGTCTCTTTTGCATCATTTTCTCATCGTTTTTGATCATCTGTGTAATCCGCTTGTCCAACTTCTTGTTGGAGTCAAACACCTCGGTTTTCGTAGAATTGAATGGTGAAAACTTGATACTGGTTGCGTTGCGAGACATGCTCTCAGATTTGAACGAGTGAGAGGTTATCAACGACGATGTTGAGAGACTGGGCTCCAACTTATTTGCGCTAACTGAGCCGCTACCTGAACTGGAAAGCCCCGCAGACGATACCAGAACGTCGCCGTGACTGCACTGATTGCTTGGACCCAGTGGTCTGTAGGTGGAAAGCGATGAAACCGAACCCTTTTGTACTGGTTCGCCTGGTGTCTTCTTGCTTTCTTCAGCCGCTTTGGAGCTGTTGCATAGTTTTTCATATTCCTCTTTTGTCTGTTTAAGTGCCCGCACCATGTGTCTGACATTCATTGTCCGCAACATCATCTTCACATCAGTGCACATTGAAGCGGTCTCAAAGATCACGTCAATGACGTAATTACTGGGCTCTGGCCCGTCTGGCGAGACCAATTGCTCCAACGTCATATCAGCTGATCGTTCTTGTTCATTGTCCAGGTCATCTTCGTCCATTAGGCCATGAGAGAATGAATCATATAATGACCTGTCAAACACCGATCTGGATCTAGGTCCAAGTGGAGTTTTCCGCTCTTGGTAATCCAAATAGTGCAACGATCTCCCGACCTTCGTATCTCCTTCTTCTTCGCTGTTTTCGGTACTGTTGTCCTCTTCGGAAATTGCCTTCTCCAAGTCAGCTCGACCACTTGGCGATTTGGGATCTTCAGACTCCATCTTTTCCAGGAAATAGTCTCCGGTGGGCTCGGTGGTTTCCTCTGAAACACTCACACCTAGCGAGGTGGAGTACTTCTTCTTGCCGCTGCCCAATGTAGAAGCACTTGCTTTGTGAAGGCTCGAAGATTTCCGCAACAATGCGATATCCAAGTATCCATCGTCGACCGTGTCCATGAAACCCTCATATTCGTCTAGAGGAGACTTCATGATGGGTTTGGAAGGGAGATTGAGCTTCCTGTACTCTTCAGCAATCTTCTTCTTCAATCTGTCACCTTCCTTCACAATGATGTTCTCCTTTCTACCGATGATTCCGTAGAGAACCTCACATAGTAAATCATAAAGGAGCGGAACCCTGAAATATCTAGCAAAAATCATGCAGTCAATGGCACAAGGTTTGAGGCTCCACTTGTTGCCAACCTGTCCCGTGTACAAATATTCACAGAGCGCTTTCAAGGTGTTAGTTCCGAACGGAATGTAGAGCTTTCGTGGAATCAAAGAGGGTTCCATTTGAAATGTTAGGGGATCAATGGTTGTGAAATCCAACAACGTTCGATGCTCATTAGATTCGCTTGGGTCCCTGGCACTCGGTGATTTACTGGCAGGGACACTCTCGGCACTGGAAGAGGCCTTCTTTGAGGAGTCACCAGACGATAGACCAGACTCCCGTCGACTTGCTGGCACCTTTTCTGGTTCTGCACTACTTCTAGATGGTGTCTCTGAAGAGGAAGGAAGTTCGGTCGCTCTTGAAAACTCGAGTCTGGTATTCGAACCCATCATTGCCAGTGGATCGCTACTTGCAGAAATGGAGCCTCTAGGAGATGTGAATGGGCTCGCATTGGCCGGGATGTTTCGCAAAGCAGTCAATGTATGCATGATGGAAGCACGGGGCGACAATGCTTCACTGGAATTCTTTCTCGATGACGATCGGTAGGAGACTGGGGTTGTTGGTACCGCCGGAATCGGCTCACTCGGTAATGGAAGTTGAGGGGGGATGTCTTGAAGGTGGGATGCGAGTAACGATGGACCCGATGACATGGATGAAGTCGAGTTTTTCCTTGAGACGTCCAGTTTATGGGGATCGATAGACGCCGTTTGAGACGATACCTCGTTGATTGAGCTGGACGACTTTCCATCCTGGAAAGGAAGTCTAAACTGCGGAACCTCTTTGTTGGAATGGGGGTATTTGGATATGGAGAGCGGGTAATGCGTCTTGGAGTCCATGTCGTCGTAGGTGCCTTCGGGATGGGATATGTCGCTGCCCGAATAGGAATTGGATTTTTCAACTCTGGAACTCAAACTTCCGCCACTGCTTTTCGAAGATCTCAATCCCAGAGCGGAGCCGGCCTTGTTTTGTTCAGTTTCAAAGTTGTCGATTGCATTCACGTATGCTCTAGAGAGAGTATCAACAAAATACGTGCCCCATCTTTCTAGTAGAATAGTGGAGGACACAGGAAGCCTGTCTCCGTTACATGAAATCAACTCAAGGTCTGAAATCAAGTCTCCATATCTGTCAAATGCATTTCTTCCCAAGGTTATAGCAGCAGGAGGGAAAACGGAACGAACTTTTGTGAATTTAACCTTGGGTGCGGCGTAACGGACATACTCACTGAAAGAAATGGCATGGTTTGCTCCTCTGCTGTCGCTCCGACCTGAAATGCTTGAACATTTCCGCGGACCGTATTTCTCAAGGAGTTCGGGCTCATCAATGTCTTGTAGAGACATAGAGCTGGCAGAGTCATTGGAAAAAGACGAACGGCCCGAGGCATATTCTTCCGCAGAACTTGTATCTACAACGTTTTGTTTCCCAGCAAGATCGTGGTGAGCACCAGCCAATTCAGAAGAAGCAAGAATATTGGTCACAGGAAGACTGACGGTGATCATCGAGGAAAAATAGCGAACGCTGCTTGTTGTTCTGGAGGTGACATAGTTTCCAAGTAGAACTACCCTGTGGTGGGACATCCATACAAAACCTCCCCAAAATCTGTGAGAACCATAATCGTGATTACAGTAAACGTTTAGACGGGACCATTTGCCGGTGGGTTTGTTGTAGATGAAGATGGAAATGTCAAAGTCGTTTGGCAAGAAACCTGTAATGACCAAATTTTGACCGAATAGTCCCCCTGTTGGGTACCGCAAGTTGAGGGGAATCGTATGACGCATGACGGTGGTTTTTCTGTGGTCGGATTTCTTCTTGTTGCCCAATGAAAGCACCCTGCCACGTCCAAACTTCTTTCCCATGCGGAAAGAAAGTAATGGATTGACGCCAACGTCATCCTTCTGCGGCACTGATGGGGAATATATGATGACGGACTCTTCTTCCGCTATATGTTTTTTTTGAGATATTCCACCGAATGGGACAGAATTGGACCGCGACAGATGTTGGTACTCGACTTCCTCCTTGAAGTTGACAATGATACTGTTGAGGTAGTTGACGCTGATATTGTGTTTGTCGTTAACAGCGGTGAAGTTTGTGAGACCTTTGTCCTTATCCTTGGCAGGGATACCCGTGGTAACCAGGAACTCGAGCGGAGCGTCGGAGACAACATAAGTGCCGTCCACCGAGTCGAAAACTACATTGTCGTACAATGACTTGGAATCGGCACCCAATCCTCCAGCAATCATGAAGCCGGCATGATCTTTCTTTTTTGAAAAGGGGAGAGAGCCCAACATGGTCATTTTGTGACAGAAACGGGGCTCGGGAACCGAGGCGTCGGACATCCATCCCGATCCATCGTGGAGAAGTTTCCATGTGCCCGTGGTGAGCTTGAACTCCCACAAATCGTTGCATGGCACCAAACGGCACGGATCCACAGTATCATCTACGTCGTCCGGCACTACAAGTCCGCCAAAAACGTAGACACAGCCGTGGCCGCTGGCCAACTCGTGAAAAAGTCTTGGTTTTGGTTTGGGACTTCCAGGCGCAATTTCCACCCGTTTCCACACCTTCAGGATAAGGTCAAGGTAGAAAAGCTCGCCCGACAAGTAGTTCCGCACGCGGCGAGACTTGTTGGGACCCACGCGCAGCAAAAAGGTGGTGGTAATGCCGTCGATGGTCACCTGGTCGTCCAATTCAAGGCCCATTGTAAGTCCGCCGTAGGTGAACACAAAGGAATTGTGGAGAACCGACGCTGAGCCTGTGCGCACGTTCAAGTTGAGGCGGTCATCTTTTTCTGTGGGCGGCAACAGCAAAAGGTGGCAGGAGCTGGATGCTGGAATTAACGTAGTCATTTTATAGGGGCATGTTCAGGCCCTTTTGAGGTAAAGGCGACCGTGAAGGAAAATGGTGTGGGGAAGAAATGAGACGGTAGCAGCCGCAATTAATAGAATGGGGGATAGGTGTTGATGCGGGGCCAGCCAGATGGGAAGAAGTAGCTGGTGATAATTGGAGGTGGAGGTTTGATATTAGTGCGTGCAGGGAGATGGGCGAGTGAAGGCAGAATGGTGGGGGAGCGGGGGCAAGGAGATAAGTGATTGAAGATTATATAATTAAACAATCGTACAGGACATACGTTCTTGATATTGCAATTGGAGATGGTTGATTTTTATTGCTGAGGAATTGGTTTATTTCATGGTAGGTGTATGAAGTTTTGGTACGATGAGTGCTCACTGCTCTGTGAGAAGCTTCTAACCATTCAGGAATGACTCAGCCTAGTGGTGTTATGTGGACAGAGTATTTTGATATAAAGAAATTTCAGAAGCTAGGTTGGATTCAAAGGTTAATATTAGTAAGAAGGCTAACTCTAGTACAGAGAAGATTATAGAGACTAGAGATTAGTTCTAGAGGTGAGTTCTAGAGGTTAGTTTTGATACAGAGGTTAGGTCTAGGTTATTTCCAAACAGTGCGGTTGTTAAAGAGTTTAGTTGCCAAGAGCGAAATCCAAATCCTCAATCTCCATGCTGACTGGTTATGGCCGCATGGCGCTCTTCTGGCGATTCTTGGTGGAGTAGGAAGTGGTGAGATTCGCGGACAATGGTTATGACTCTGAAGGGGCGGACAATAATTGACGAACTTGGAATGGTCCATAGGGATAATCACTTGATTTCTTTAAATTATCTCATTCCATTTTGCACGCTAGACGTCCGCTGAAATTGTTTCCTCATAGATCATAGTCGTCTGCGACCTTCTGTCCTAAGAATACTTCATTGGGCATAATCTGCCATCGATGCACCTTACAACCATCTGGCTAGCACTACAATCTCTACAAGAAAATAACTAACTCTACATCTCACGAGCCTAACACTTAGCAAAGAATTTTGTCCTATTTAGTGTTCTGGATTTTATTTCACTGCTTTGCCCTTTCTTATTTCATCACGGAATCTTGCCTTTTGTTGAAATACTAAATCACAGGACAGCCAGTATATATCTCTGTGGCTGAGCAATTAAGTTTAATTGAAGGTCTAGACAACCTACAGACTGAAATTGCACTGGGTAATTGGCGGGATGCAGCCAGTGTATCGGACTACGACCATTCGCAGTCTGGTCAATTGACAAACCAGATTGCCAAGTCCATTCTTCAATTCAAATTCATCAATTATTTCCCTCACCAAAGCAGTGTCTTCTGAGTAAACTATTATTTTGTTTCGTGCATGACGAGCGATCTTAAATTGCGCATCCTAACCAAATGGCCGATCAGAGATAAATTGCTCAGGTGTGGAATTGCCAATTGGATTTGCTTTGGGTGTCTTCGTGTCTGTAATTCGTGCACTTCATCAGTTGATACCTGTTTCATGAGATAGAAAGCATATGGGTGGCATCGAGGAACTACATATTTTGCTACGTAGTAAGGAAGAAGGATTGGGTCATAATTCACTCGCATTCACAGGTCTTTTCATGGAATCATATACTCTAGCAGATACAAGGTGAAGAGACCAAAATGAAGCTTTGATTGGGTAACATTGAATCTGAATCCGTGATAGGGTATAAAATTCTCCATTTCTGGAGGAAATTACTTTTAGTTACGGCTGAGCTTCATATATTGCAGATTGGATTTGAATTTATCTTCACAAATCATGAATGGACTCTGGCCACTGTAGATTCCAGCTACTCAGGCATTCATTACGTGATTATCTTTAGATTTTCAAACAAAAGGATTGTGAATGAACTTTTCCGATTTTTTTTTTACGAATCAAGATTATATATTATAACTAATAGCTAATAATTATACATAGCTACATCCAGGGGAAATGAAAACAAAAACCCCTTCAGAAGAAAGTAAAAAAATATTCCGAAAAACTTTTTTTTGCACATATGAATGGAAAGATATATCACCTCTACTGATGCATGAAATTTGTAGACTGACAGAACATTTTCATTTGGCGATTGAGTGATAGAAAGTAAGTGGAGAACCAGACTAATCATCTTTCACATAATTCCTCCATTTTTATGATGTCAGCTGACTCTCTAAATAGCTCTCTATCCTTTTCAATTGCTTTCATTGTCCTAACTTTCCTCTCTGAGGCTCAAAATGCTGGGTTTTTTCCAGATTTCTACTCACATCTATCTAGTAAGGAAATTACAACAAATCGGTCCCTTGGCCCAGTTGGTTAAGGCGTGGTGCTAATAACGCCAAGATCAGCAGTTCGATCCTGCTAGGGACCATTTCTTCAAGGGCGTGTGGCGTAGTTGGTAGCGCGTTCGCTTAGCATGCGAAAGGTCTCCGGTTCGACTCCGGACTCGTCCATTTTTGGTAATTTTTCCACTCTGGGAAGGTACCACCTGCATTCTGTCGCCTGATTACGTCAGACACCACTCGGTGCATGTAATGGAGACTTCCGGGGATTCGACACCCAGAAGGCCAGCAACGAGCAATCGTGGTGTGGCCACTTCCGGGGATTGTGCCGAGGGGTGTACCTCAAGCAGTCCGGTCAAGCCTTACACATACATGTTCACCATTGCCGAGTCAAAGTCACATTGGGCCACCTCCTATTAAGGCTCTCTTTTTATTAACTAATATAAACTACTATTAAGTAGATATTTGAAGTGTACTTAGTCTCCCCTCTAAGACTGCTCTGCTTCTGGGTTCTAATGAATATCAGATTCCTTAATATCGCTCATTAATATCGTGTCATTGTAATGTGGTACCCTATGGCGCACAAAGACATTCAAGCACTGATTCAAGCACTGGGAATCCCTGATACCACTATTAGAATTTGCTAGCGGCTAATCACTACTTTCCTTTCTTTTCTTTTTTTTTTTTGAATATATTGCTATTAATTAGCGAATATCCTCCAGCTAACGTGACTGGAAATCTTCACTACTTTCACAATGTTCGCTTCGCTCGCGTGGCGGTCACTTCCGGGGAAAAACTCGCCAGTCCCCCGGCCCCGGCCAATCTATTTCCGAGGTCATACTCACTGACCCCTAGTCGATTATTGCTGGCTATCTATCACTCTTTTCCCACACAATTCACCATGGCTGAAATCGAGAAAACAGACTCGACTGCCACCTCGAGCAAATTGAAGCAATTGGCCTCGTCCGACACTTGGACGTCGCCCTTCAGAACCTCCGGCGGGCGCAAAAACACCATCAAAGATTTCAAAGATAGTAACTCTTTGTCGCAAGTGAAGGTTCCAAAGAAGTTCTCGCAGCACCAGATTTTGGAGGAGGAAAAGGCCAAAAAGGCTGCTGCCGAAAAGGAAGCTGCCGAAAAGGCCAATAATGAGGCGGAAGAAGCGGAAAATGCGGCTAAATCCGAAACCGTCGAAGCCAATGGAGTGAAAGACACCACTGGAACGGAAGAAACAAATACGGAAACTGTAGCCGATGCGGAAGTCGAGGCTGGACCTGAGGAGACTGAAAGACCTTTGACGGAGAGCGAGAAGGTGGAAACTGAAGAAACCGAAGTAAACGGAAAAACGGAATTGGAGGAGACCACCGGATCCGAGGACAAACCGGTTGCCGAGGACCCCGCCGGTGCCAAAGACGACAATGTCGAGGAAATGGTGAAAGAAACACCAATCGAAATTGTCACTCAGCCAGAAGCCAAATTTGAGCCGGTGGAAATGCCCAATCAGGCGGTGTTAGATAGTTTGCAGGCCAAGCCCAATTTGTTGAACAGATACCAGGAATTGAACGAGGCCGCCATTGGGTCTGTCTCGAGAAGCTTGGATGATCCCAATAAATTAATTGATTTGGGCAGTGGATTGAAATTGACCCAGCAGCAGTTATTGGACATTGCTGCCAAGAGAGTGGCACCCGTGATTGCAAATATCAACGAGGAAGTGGAGAAGTCCAGACAAGAAGACTTGATTGTTGAGAAGAGAGGACTCGACAGCAAAGTAGCCCTGCACCAGGGAAAACTCGACAAGGACTTGGAGAAGCACAAGGGAAAACTTGCCAAGATCCGGGCCAAGTTTGATCAGGAGATCTCTGGCAAGCTCGCTAGTCTTACCAACATGATGACATTATCTACTACTGCTGCTGAAGAGTTTGAGGCTAATACCAAGACCGAGATTGATACAGCCAGAACCGAGTACGAGGAGCGTGAGACGAAAGCAGTGGAGAAACATGAGGTGGACAAGGAGACGTTGGTGAAGAACCACGAAGAGTTGACCACCACCAAGAAACAGGCTTTGGAAGACGCCAAAACGGGCCAAGAGACTGCTACCACAGCAATCGAGGAGTTGCAGGAGAAGAAGGTCCAATTGGATAACGACAACTCGGGCTTGTCCACTGAGATCGACGAGTTGACGGAACAGTTGAACGAGCGCACCAAGGAATTGGACAGTTTAAAGGAAAAGTTGCAGGCTGAGAAAGATAAGATCGCTACCAACGAGTCCACCAAGGAAGAACTCAATACCGCTATTGCTACCACCAAGAAGGGTGTTGAGGACAAGAAAGCTTCGCATGCTACTTTGGCTGCGCATGTTGGCATTTTGGGCGCTGCTGCTGCTGCTTATACCGCTAAGTTGACTTCATTGAAAGCAGACAAAGCTGCTCGCCCTTCAAGATTATCCCAGGCCAAGGAGACCAACACCACGTGGCAAAAGGACAAGGCAGATCTCGCTGAAAAGACGGCCAGGGAACATGAGCAACAACGTTTAGAGGCTGCAGAAGCTGCCGAGACCGACAGAGTGAAGCGTGAGATTGAGGAGGAGAAGCAGAAGTTGGAGGATGAGAAGAAACAGTACGAGGAAGAGAGGGTCCGTCTTGAGCAGGAGGCTCAGGAGAGAAGAGAAGAGGAGGAGAGAAAGCGCAAGGAGGAGGAAGAGACGTTCATCGCCGAGGAGCAGCAGAGAAAGGAGGAGTACCAAAAGAAGATGGAAGAAGAGGAAAAGAAGCGTGAGGAGGAACGTTTGAAGAGAGAAGAAGAGGCTGCTGCTGCTGAAGCCGCCTTCAAGGCCGAAGAAGAAGAAAAGGAGGCCAAGCGCAAGGCCGAGGAAGAAGAAAAGGAAAAGGCCAGACTCGAGGAGATCAGACTTGCTAACGACCCTGAGCATCAGAGAATGTTGAGAATTCAGAAGAGAGATGCTGACAGACAGAAGTTGTTAGACGAGCAGGCTGAAAAGGATCGTATCTACAACGAGCGTAAGCAGAAAGAGCAGGAAGAGTTCGAATCTTTGCAGGAAGAAATCGAACAATTGAAGCAGCAGAGAGATGCTCGTGCTTTGGCTGAAAGAGAGGAAGCGGAGAGATTGGCGCAGGCCAAGTTGGACGAGATCGCCAACTTAAAGGAGGAGCATACCGCCAAACTCGCATTGTACAAGCAAAGATTGGAGTTCGAGGCTTTGCAAAAGGAGAGATTGGAAGAGGAGGTGCTCAACTTGAGAAAGATCAGGGAGTTGAGAGAAGAAAAGTCTCGGTTGGCCACCCAGGTGAACCCCGACTCCGACATGGATTCTCTCCAGAAGCTTATTGAGGAGAGAGAGATGGAGGTGACTCGTTTGACCAAGCAAATCGAATTTGATGATGACGATTTCTACACCGCCATGCACCAAAGTTCGGCGAGGCCTATGAACGCCCCCATTGAATCTAAGTCCGCCCAGCCCGTAGCCAAGACTGTTGAGCCGGTGAAGCCTACGGCTTCCAAGTCAGGGTCTACATCCACAGGATTGTTGGCTGGAGCTGTCGCTGGCGCTGCCATTGGTGCCGCTGCCATTGCTGGAGCTGCCAGTACTGGAGTGACCAAGGGTGCAGAAGCTGCAACTTCCGTTGGTGCAACTACTGCCAAGGCGGTTACTCCTTCAACTCCTGCTGTCTCCAAGCCTTCTTCTTCAACTGTGCCATCCAGTGGCTCCACCTCTACTTCAAGAGACCGCGCAAGCAGCTTATCGAGAACTAAGAGTCTTTCGAATAAATTGAAGGGCATTCTTGGTAGAAGCAAGGAGGAAAAGGAAGCAAAGGCTAAAGAGGCTAAGGCTAAAGAGGCTAATCCCAAAGCTGTAACGAAGACTGCTGTACCAGCTGCTGCAGCCACGACCAACGTGAAGTCTGTGGATATCAGCAAACAGCCAGACGGCCGGGCCAAATCGCCAGTTGCCGAAACTGAAACCCCAGTGACCAAAACTGAAGTCCCAGTGGTCGAAACTCCAGCCCATGACGATGTTGCCTCGCACGCATCCAGCGAGTGGCTTTCTGCGTATGAAGAGGTTTCCGACGAAGAGTTCGAGAAGAACAAGGACGACCCAAACTACATCGAGGTTGGTGACGATGAGGCAGAAAAGTACTTGAACAAGAACAAGGCTCCAGCATAAACCCCGAGCCCCGAGTCATTCGTATTTTTATAAGTCATTGTATTTGTATTGTTCTATTATTACAAAGCTGTTCGCATCCAGTAAGTCATCTCATCACAGCTAAAAAGTCTTCTTTTCTAGTAAGAGGTGTCCACCACATAACGACCCAAAATAGTGCCTTCTTCCATTTCCTTGAAAATACGAGGCAATTCTGACAACCCGGCAATCTTGATTGGAGCTCCCACTAGTCCTCTCGAGAAAAAATCAATTGCTTCACGGGTATCGGCCCGGTTTCCCACATACGAACCGGCAATAGACACCGACTTGAGAACAGCATCAATAACTGGCATCTTGATCTCGGCACCTGCTGGCAATCCCACCAAAACCACAGTACCGATGGGTCTCACGTATTCAGTAGATTGATTGATGGCAGTTGGCGAAACAGAAACGTTAATGACTCCGTGTGCGCCGCCCTTAGTAAGCTCAATTACCTTCTGAGAGAGATTTTCTTCCGTCATGAAATCCACATACTCATCAGCACCCAACTTCTTAGCCAATACTCCTTTGTCTGCACCACCATCTATTGCCAATACCAAGTAACCCATGGCTTTGGCATATTGAATAGCTAACGTTCCCAAACCTCCTCCAGCACCGGAGATAGCAACCCATTGGCCCGCTTTCAAGTTCGCTGTCTTCAATGCTTTGTAAACGGTGATACCAGCACACAAAATGGGAGCCACCCCCGGCAAATCAGTTCCCTCGGGGATTTTAGCTGCCTGCAATGCGTCAGCTGTAGCATACTGCTGGAATGATCCGTCCTGAGTGTACCCAGATAAATCTGCAGTTTCACAGTTGGATTCGTGGCCGTTATCACAGTATTCGCAGCTCTGACAAGAAGAGTTCAACCACTTGATTCCAGCAAGATCTCCAAGTTTCCAGCCAACAACGCTTTCACCCATTCCAACAACTATACCGGCGCCCTCATGGCCACCTACCAATGGCAATTTGGTAGGCAATGGCCAGTCACCCTTCCATGCATGCAAGTCGGTATGACAGACTCCAGAATACTTGACGTTGATCAATAATTCGTTGGGTCGGGGTTTGGGAACGGCTATCTCCTTATAGAGCAACGGTCCGCCATTTGTTTCAAACACCACCGCCTTTTGCAACTGTGGAATGGTGTATTGGGAGTAGTATCTTTTAGTGAACCTTGTGCATGAAGTCCATGAGGAGGATCTCCAGTTGATGTGGGGAAAAGTTCTTGCCCAAGGCGCTAGAATTAGCATTGATGAAGAGAAATCTATGAAATTGTGTTGGTAGTGGATCTGGGGGGAACGCCGTGTATTTATAGTTGCTCTGTAGATGCATGTAGAGATATGACCTCATAAGCGCATCCGTCAAATGTCTGGCGATAAGTGCACGCGAACAAAGAAGAACATGGTTCTTGGAACAAGGAGAAAAGGAACTGACGGACATAGGGACAGGGAGGAAAGGAAGTAACGGACATAGGGCTAGCTAGGTTGACGACACTGTTGGAGCATGAATGGCGATTTTGATTGAGTAAGTTGCTCTAACTATAGTGTTAACTCCGAAGACTCACACAAAAAATCCCACTTCGAGTCTCACGCACTCATCAAACCTCCAATCACCGAAACGTGATACCGCCAATCACCGAGATGAATAAGACATCAAGAATGAAGGGACAGTGCCTCTTGGTTTCTGATATCAATTGGTTTTTTTTTTTCGACATATTAAACAATTGGTTAACTCCATTGACTCAATTGCCAGAAAAGCCCTCCATGATCAACGATCCTTATTCTTCCTTCGGCCAATCGCTGTCCACAAGTTGGGAAACCGAACATGACTAATACCGATCATCGCTGGCCAACTCAGCCACTAGTCGTAATTAACTGCGTTCAGTGCAGATGCAATCGTAATTCTTCCGCCTTGGCGGTGCTATCGCCGGGCTGGAACTACGGACAATAACGACCGAGATGGAGATCAAAATATTTGGGCGCAGATAAACGGCTGACATGACGTTTTCGCAGCCGTGTTCTGGCTAGCCGGTTTTCTCCGTTGTTCGCCTATTCCCCGACATACAGGTGTAAACTCTCGCTGACTCACTAGTTCAAGTTGGATTCGCTAAACTCACCAAATACCAATATCGCATCAACCACCGCACCAGTAACGAATTGGATCTTTTCCCAAAATTCTCAACTTCTGTAGACCTATCTTCCCAGCTTTTATCGACCTACCACCTTCCCAATTTTCTAAGTGGGTCCTCACCATTTCTCGACATCTCGCTTCTCGCACCCATCATCACTCCACTTCATCCTCCTTCATCTAGCTCTGAAGATCTCCATGCACCACACTCTGACTCACCCTACACCTCACCCTACTTCTCACACTACACTTCTTGCTGCATATGCCTGATGTTCATTTTCTCCCCTAATCAAACGTAATCTTCTTACCTTGCGATGGAACAATGGCCGCAGACGCTCTCTGAGCAGTGGCCAATGCAACCGAAGACTTCATTCTCTTTGACAGCTGATCATTTTCACGCAATGGTCTCTTCGCTGGTCTAGGACGCTCTCTATGTGGAGTTTCCACTGTCTTCTGGCTTATTTCTTCTCTTGCGGGTTGTTCCTCACGTTCAGATGATGCTTCACCTTCCACATCAGCTCTGCGTGGGTTTCTCTTAGATCTATCCTCGCCATACTCGAGTCTCAATGGTCTGTTGATGAGTTTCTTGGCGAGCTTTGACTTGAGCGCAGTCGTAGGTCCGCTCTCGTCCTTGAAATCAATGAATGCAAATCCCTTACACTTTCCACTGTCCTGGAACGTAGCCATTCGGATCCGGACAATCTCTCCGCAGTGTCTGAAGTGCTCCTCGAGATTATCTTCGGTGGTGTCAAACGACAAGTTTCCCACAAATAAAATTCTCAGCGGCGGGTTCTTCAGCAACGCCTTGGCGGCATCGCCCTCTGGTCTGCCCTCAAATGAGCTGGAACTCTTGATCAAGAGATTTCTGCCATTCAATGTGGATTCGCTGAGAGAAACAACACTGTCCACGTGTTTGGCGGAGGGGAGATCCACGTATGCAAAGCCTTTACTCTTGTTGGCCTTTTTGGGGAGATTGACTCTTGTGATGTCAGCCTCTTTGATGGAGACGTTTTCATTCCCATCCTCGTCGTCAAATCCTGAGGTCTTAGCCACGATGAAACGAGTAATGTCTTCCTTGGAGGTATCGTACGACAAATTTCCGATCCAAATACCGAACGGCGACTTGGAAGGTTTCTCCTCCACCTCTTCGTCGGCAGCCTTAGGTGTTGGGTGCTTTTTGGCGAGCTTGTCCATGTTCAATTTTCCTTTCTTCAAGAGACGTTGCTGTTTTTTGGACAAAGGCACTTGTGCCTTCAAGTCGATCTCGATTTCATCGGTGTTTTCCAGTTTGCCTTTGTTTTCGGTTTCGTCTGAAATTTCACTTTCCTGATTATTGTTCTCCACATCATCGGAATTTTCCACATCCTCCACATCTTCTTTCTGCTCTACTTCGGACTTCTCTTTCTTGTCCTTCTTCTCCTTTTTCTCCTTTTTTCTCTCCCTTTTCTCCTTCTTGGACTCCTTGCGCTCCTTGATTTCACTCATGGTTGTGATGCTCATCGTGCTCATCGCATTTTCGCTTTTTAGAACCAACTCCAGACAGTCCGCAGGAAGTACACATTAGGATGGGTATAGAAGGAACCGTTTAGAAGGAATAGTATAGGAGGATGTGGTATTGGTAAGCGGTAGCGAGAGTTTCTGGGAATATGTTAGTGGAGTCTTTTTGAAGTTTTGTTGATTTTTGGATTTTTGACAAGTTGTTTTAATGTTTGGCTAGATGATGACATCTCTCATAGAATATTGAGAACGGGAAGAACATCCAGAGTACCGGAGAAGAACATAATTAATTGGAAAAAAAAAAAAATTTATTTATACGAATCGGATCCATTCGATGCTCAAGAATAATCTTCATGTCATTTTCCATCTACCCTACTTCCCACTAACTGTTGAAGTGCCTACTCTACATTGTCCAGAGTCCATGACAACAATTTAATTGGACTTGTTGGCAAAAGTCACCGCGATGTGAATCCAAATTGCACACCTAAATCTCCATTTCACAACAATCCAACCGTTTCTTTTCCTTCTTCCCACAATTCCATCTCTAATTCCTCTCCTCCATCCACGTGTGACTGATAAGCCTACACATGCCCCGAGGACAAACAATGTGTGTAGATCACGAACTACGTAATTAGTTTCCAGTATATACAACCTGGTTTCTAGCTATTATTTCATCTGCATTTTAACAAAACGACTCCCTCATAATCAAATATTCATTATCACATATTCATCTTCTCCAATTACCTGGTCTTATCTCATCTCGTCTCGCTATCTACCTGATCCCCTCAGTGCGAATTATGACCCAACCTTCATCTCCACTTCTTCACACTATTCCTGAGAATATGGGCACTTCAGAAGGTCACGACTCAGCAGAACTGATCTCTTCGAGCCTAAGGCATAGCGATCTGGCCTCCAGCTTAGCAAGAAAATTAGAGACGGAATCGTTTGCTATCGATGATGATGAGTACGATGGAGACGATGCCAATGCTATGCTATTGAACAGAAGCAATTCGAGTGTTTCGTTGAGACGAAGCGACTCACTGCTGTCTGTTGGATTCATTGACCTCTCCAAGCTTTTGTTGGTGCCCGATTTCGATTTTGGCTCGGGAATTGACCATGTCAATGCTTCCACCAAGAAGAAGTTGACCGACATGAAGAACAAGACAAAAGAGACGTTTCGTAAGTTCAAGGAGGAAAACACAAAAAACGTCTTGTCGTCGCAGGACTTTTCCCGCTTTCAGGAGCTGTTGAATCGCCGGTTGAGCCGTTTTGATCGCCGAGTTCATGCGAGCCTCGAAAGCTCAGCTACCGAGAAACTTTTCTATGCCGTGGCGGTGTTCTTGATAGCCACTGCTGGCTTCATTATCGGAAAGTACCCTACATATTTCCCCCACTTCCACACGGTGGTGTTTTGTGCATTGATGCCGGTGAGATTCTACACTTACTTCAAACTAGGCTACCAGTACTATTTAGCTGATTTGTGCTACTACGTCAATGTGCTTCTCATGTTGTTTATCTGGGTGTTTCCCTACTCGAAGTCGTTGTTTGTGTCAGTGTTTTCGTTGACGCTTGGAACGTTGTCTTTTGCTGTGATTACCTGGCGAAACTCGTTGGTGCTTCATTCCATCGAGAAAACAACCAGCTCGTTCATTCACGTGATGCCTCCCGTCACGATGTTTGTCATTGTACACGAGACTTCTGCTGACTACCTTGCCATCAATTATCCGGCAATTGCCGAGGTGGAGAACTGGAACTTTGTCAATGGCATGATTTGGACCTCGGTATACTATACCATCTGGCAGGTGAGCTACCACTACTTTATCACAGTGCGACGCAAGGAGCAAATAGCAAAGGGCAGAGTCACGTCCTTCACTTACTTGAAGAAAAGAAATAGCAAGAGTGGGTTGGGAAGGTTCGTCAACTCGCTACCTTATGCATGGATGCAAGTCACTGCATTCACGCTTATCCAATTTGGGTACCAGCTCTTGACGATGATCCCGTGTCCAATATGGTTCCGCTACAAGCATGCTTGCGGAGCGTTTGTCACTTTCATCTTTGTATGGTCTGCCTACAATGGAGCCACATACTATATTGAGGTGTTTGGCAAAAGATTTGAGAAGGAGGTCAAACAGTTGAAGGAAGAGCTTGCGGAATTGCAGCAGAAGGTTGCTCGCCAGGATGCGGAGAAAACCTCGCCGGAAGTGTCTCCAGTCACCGGTTCGATGTCTATTGAGAGCATTGATGAACTTAAGTTGATGAACAGTGCAGTGAATGGTGCGAATACTGTGAATGGTGTAAGTGTAGTGGAAGTACAGACATAGGATGCAAAGGTAGAGGATATATATTTAGGGAAAATGAAGGCAATTGTTAGGAATCCGAGAAGCATTTTACTTTTCAGTTCTCCTGTTGAGTATATCTATTCTAGTCTTGTGATCAATATTGCTACTACCTGCCTGCATGGTGGTCGTAGCTCCAGGTGGAAAAAAAAAGTCGAAAAAGAATCTACCCTCCAAAACCATGTTCAGGTCTACGCTTGGCCGCTCGACTGGTGTCGTTTCCCGTCATTTCTCGACGAGAGCTGCCTTGCTACTGTCAGAAAACAAAAAAGTCGCAAAGCATATCGACTTTTTGTCCAAATTCTACACACCCGAACTCTTACAGAGTATCAAAATGACCGAATCGCTTGTAGATCCAGAGGACTACTTGAACTTGAAGAAAAGCGGCGGCCACGGCATCTCGAAGGTGGCGCCCACCAGCATTTCTAACGATTTTTCCAAGAACGGCCCCAAATGGGAAGAACCGATGATGTACCCTAACCAGGCATCTAACCGCACTCCATACCCAAGAATTCCCCAGATTCAGGGCGCAGACAGAACGGATTTGCACTTGCGATTTGACACTGTCAACAAAACTTCAGCTAGAGGCCCTTCTGGTAACGATAAGTTCTTTGAAGATTTGCACAAGTTGACCGGAATGGAAATGTGGTACATGAAGAAATTATACGTCAGGCCAATTGTCATGAAGAGAGTGTCATGCCAGACGTCCAAGGGTAAGATCCCCAATTTCTATGCATTGACGGTGGTTGGCGACAAAAACGGCATGATTGGGTTGGGCGAAGGTAAGTCTAGAGACGGAATGAGAACCGCATTAAGTAAAGCCCACTGGAACGCCATCAAGAACTTGCAGCCGATTCCAAGATACGAGAACAGAACCATTATTGGTGATATTGACTACAAGTTCCACGCCGTGAATTTGTTCATCAAGTCTGCACCTTCTGGATTCGGATTGAGAGTCAACCCCAATATCTTTGAGGTGTGTCAGGCCGCAGGAATCAAGGACTTGAGAGGAAAGGTGTACAAGTCGAGAAATCCAATGAACGTTGTGAAGGGATTTGTCGAGGCGTTGACCAAGCAGACATCTTTGGAGGATTTGGCTGCTGGAAGAGGAAAGAAGTTGGTGGACTTGAGAAAGGTGTATTACTCTGGTTAGTTCATGTACATAGAATAAAGAAGATGGGGAGAGGTAGAGTATATTGGTGGTAGAAGTAGAATGAGGTATTTCGATTATTTTTCATTTCTAACTATTTTCCCTTTCTAACTATTTTCCCATGTATTTTCGTTGTCGTGAACTCTCACTTTAGAATCATCGAGGGTCGTGTGCATGAAACCCATCAAATCTATTAGCCACATAGTCCATCAAATATCGTCTCTGAATACAGACAAAACACATAAACAAACTAAAATTTAGCTACATACTCGGGATTCATGGTGGTCGATACTACTTACTACGATTTGTTGAGCATTCAGCCCACAGCATCTGGATTAGAGATCAAGAAGGCCTATAGAAAAGCCGCCATTCGATTGCATCCAGACAAAAACCCCGACAACCCACAGGCTGCTGCCATGTTCCAGGAAGTCGGAGAAGCGTATCAAGTTCTTTCAGACGAGCAACTTCGAGCCAAGTACGATAAGTTTGGAAAGCAAGAATCGATGCCTTCGGAGGGATTTGAAGACCCCACGGAGTTTTTCTCGATGATTTTTGGTGGAGAGGCGTTCAAGAGCTGGATTGGCGAGTTATCTTTGTTGCAGGAGATGACGAAAACGGCCGAATTATCTGGTTTTGACGAGGAAGAGGCAGAAGACAACAGTGAAGAAAACGGAAAGAAAGATGGGACCAATGAGGAACCAACCAAGTTTGTTGATGCTGACGACAACTTTTCTTCTACCAAGATTCAGGGCGACAAGTCAGGCTCTACTTTGCTTTTGGAACACGGAAAGAAATCCAAAGAGGAAGAGAAGAAGAAAAGGCAGGAAGAACTCGAGAAGTTCGAGGAAGAGTGTAGGCTCAAGAAAGAGGAGACCAGAAAGGAACTCGCTAAGAAATTGTTGGATATCATTGCTAAGCACACAGACTATACTGGCAAACTAAATAACGAAACGCTCGTTTCTGACATCAAGAACGAGGCCGAATTGTTGAAAATGGAGAGCTTCGGATTGGAAATCTTGCACATGATCGGCGGCATCTATAGAGCAAAGGCCAGAATTCTCTTGAGTCGCAAGTCGATCTGGGGCCCATTAAAGGGCTGGTACTGGTCAGCAGTGGAAACAGGAAAGACCGTCAACCAAGTTTTCAGCACCGTCAAGTCTGCGATCGATGCACAGAAAACGATGCAAGATTTTGTTCAGATGCAGCTGGACAATGAGTACCATGCTAAGAAGGATGCAGACATTCTCGCCAAGGAGGGAGGACACAAAGACGATAATGCCGAGGCAGAAGGCAATTTACCTGAAAAGGCAACACCAGAAGAAGCTGCTATGGATGGACCGGACGGTACGAAACAGCAAGTTTCGGCCAATGAGGAGAAAGTGCCCCAGAAACATACAGCAGAGGAAATGGCGGAGTTCGAGAAGTTCCTCATGGGCAGAGTATTGGGGGCCGCATGGAACGGGTCCAAATACGAGATTCTTGGTACGATTCGTGCTGTCTGTGATGCCATTCTCTACGACGAAGAGGTTCCAATGGAGGAGAGACTAGCGAGAGCGGAGGCATTGCGGACGATTGGACATGTTTTCAGTGCAACAACCCGAACAGAAACTGAGGACACCGAGGCTCGTATTTTCGAGGAGTTGGTTGCAGAGTCTTCAAAAAAGAGGACTCGGAAGCAGTCAGCCAAGAAGGAAGAGGAGGATTTGGCTAGCTAGCTAGAATGTCTAGAGGAACTAGACTAGACAATCTAGAGAAACTAGACCAGAGAAGCTAGACTAGTGAAACTAGAGAAGCTAGGCCAGTGAAACTTGAGAAGTTAGACTATGAGACTGAACTCAAGAACAATAATATTCGTCTTCCTATTTTAATTTTATTTTATTTGCTTCGTCGGAATTTACTCACTCTCAACTGTGTATAACTGATTAATAAGATAATGAGGGTATGGTCGTAATTGTGGCTCGCATAATCTCCATGCAAGATAACGTCGGAATTGGATTTCACATATCCGCCGATTCTTCCAAAACCCGCTTGATTTCATCTGTCTCCATATTTGCACTAATTATACATTTGAAATCCATACTCCATGGAATATCTCACCGAATTGGACCCTGTAGACCCAGGAAAAGCTACCAGGCCCATTATTTCTGGGCTCTCCTGGACTGATCCAGTAGTATTCTGGGATTTCCACGTCTACTACGACGACGCAACTAGAGACGAGTCCAATGCCCTCAAAAGTCGACTTTTGAACGACTTCCCCGAGTATGCCAGCGAAGGGTCCATAATTGTGAAGCAGCTTCCGGTGGAAAATCCAATAGGCCCACATTACTATCTTTTCTGGGAGGTGGATGTTGCCAGAGTGGATGTTTTTGCCAAAATCTTGAGCTGGTTTGTTCAGCACCATGGCAGTTTGTCGATATTGATACATCCACAGACCGGATTTGATCTTAAAGATCACACTGACCATGCATTGTGGCTTGGAGAGAAAAAAGAGATAAAGACCTCGGTTTTTGCTACCGAGCCAACTGGCGTTCCTGCTTTTGGGGTCCGTAGGGTCCATAGTTCATAGCCACTACGTTGGACACTAATATTGTGGATTTGCCATGATTCTCAGTCGAATTGCTCATAGTGTAGTGTATTCGTATGTAGTGGTGATGATTGCTTGTCTCTACTCCTTCTTGGTCTCCTTGTCCTTCTCCTGCTTGAACTTATCCAACCGCCTCTGGTGTTCCTGAATGAATTTAATCACCTTCCTTCTGTTCTCACGCAACACCTCGTTGCCGGCAACGTCTACTCCGTCCAACTTCATCAACTCCTTCAACAACATTTCCTCAAAATACTTGTACTTGTACTCCTTATCGTTATCCGATAACGTGGCGTATTTCTCCAAGTATTCGTCGATCTGAGGCACGTAAGTCTCCTCAACAAAGTCCAAAATGTGCTGGATATCCGTGTTGGCTCTTTGCGCTTTGGAAGGCTTCTTCTTTTTCTTGATTTTGGCGGTCTTGGGTGCTTCTGCAGATGACGACTTGAGCAATTTGCTGAAGAATATGACGGCGGTGAATGCGGTGACGGCTATTGTCGTTGTGGCCGGGGTTATATTAAAATGGGACAAGTCGTGTATAATGTCGTTTTTCCCCGTGGTGGAAAGAGCATTGATGTATGAGTTCCATGCGGTCTCCACTTCGGAGGGGATCAACTGTTCCACTTGGCTGCATAACAGACCAAGGGAATGTGTGAGTTTGGTCTTGAACTGCGTCAACTGGGAAGAAAGATCGTCCATTAGTCACTGAATGGTCTTTTTTCCGTCAACCTTGACTTTGAGAATTGCTAAAGTGTGCACTCCCACTAGAGGAAGAGGTCACCAGACACAATTCTCTTTTGTCTTGGCTGTAGCGAGGGTTTTTTTGTTCTGATTGGTGGAGGTGTTTTCTTCTTGGAGAGCTCCAACTTGTAGATTTGCTGTTGGTTTGTGTGATCGTTTTGCTGATTTTCCTCCATCGATCCCGAGTTAGTTATAGGTGCAATGGACACTGGAGAAAACTCCTCAACGGAGGCAGATGCAGAGACAGCAGCAGACCCAGCGACAGAGGAAGATGTAGAAGCAGACGCAGAACCTATCAGTTTCGGCAACTTCCGTTTTGGACCCTTCGCCCTGGACTTGTTGGGATGTGTAAGTTTTGTGGACGATGTAGCGGTGGACTGACTCCTGCGAATAGGTTCGACTCGAGAAGCTGTTTTCACGGCTGGATCTGTATTCGCACGAAGCATGTTGGAGAGACGGGATCGGAAGTCCGGTTGTTCGTCTGTGAGAGCAGCGGAGTCTTTGGGTATGGAGAAGGAATTTGAATTGGAAGACAGGAACGTATTGGTAGGCATCTTAGACGTTTGAGGTTCTGGACGTACCGATTTGGTTGGTTTTGTTGGTCTTTCTGCCACAGGTTTCTCTGCCACAAATTTCCCTACCATAATTGCTTTCTCTATCATAATTGGTTTCTCAGTCTTTGGTTTCTCTGGCTTTGTTGGTTTCAACTTTGCAAGTGCATTCAACGCCTCAGGAACCTCAGGAACCTCAATCGCTTTAGGCTTCGATGGCTTGACGGGCTTCAACGATGAAATTGCAACAGGCTTGATGGTTTCGAAGGACCTGCGTTCGTTGGATCCCGCGCTTTTGGTGGGCGATAATCTCTGGATCTGGTTCTTGAGTTCCTGAGTGTCATGAAGTTGAAATGATTTCAACGAAGGCTTTGCTGGCTTCAGTGGTTTCAGTGTAGCAACGCCCAGCTTCCTATCTCCAACCTTGCTCAGAAACTTTGTCTCCAGGACCTGTAAGTCCGCCTTTGGTTTTGGCTTCACAGAAACAAGAGGCTTCGATGTAGAGACAGCAACAGGAATCGACGAAATCGACTTCGCTGGCTTCAATGGAACCTCTGGCTTTGACTTCGATGGAGCCTCTGGCTTTGCTTTCGATGGAATCTCCGGCTTTGACTTCCACTCCGGCTTTGAATTGGAAAACACCCGAGAACCATCTTGGATCTGCTTTTCTAACTCGCCAAATGATCGAATCTGTCCAGCAGCTTCAACACCTCTTCTGACACTATACTGAGGAATATTAACCTTCGTAGCTGGCTTCTCAGATGCTCGAGCCACTGGTTTCGCAATTTGCACCCCGACTTCCTGCTGTGACGCAGGTCTTGTAGGCAATTTTGGAGTGATTTCAGGATTATGAAGTTTTTCAGGTTTCTGGGGCTTCTCGGGTTTCCCCAACCTCCCCAATCTTTCACCCTGTAATGCCTCCAATGAGCTTTTCGTCCCATACTTGATTGGTCTTTCTGGCTTTGGCCGATCCGGCAATGGCGGACCATCATCGTCCCGAGACGGAACATCAGGCACTGAATCTTTCCATTTGTCATGAAAGGCGCCTCGGGCCGACCGATTGAACTTCAACTCGGTGATTCCGTGGTCATTATGATGGATTGGAGATGTACGACGGAGGTCATCAATGTCTCTTTGTAGATCTCGCTGACGTTGTTGGTTATCACGAAGTCTCTCCTGGGAGAGTTGTGACAAACTGGAGAGAAACTCGTCCACTTTTTTCGACGAAGGTGATACCTGGGTCATGGTGATGGTGTGCGACTACGATTGTAGGCCATATAGATCTCATTATGTAGAACATACAGTTCCAATCACCGAACAACTAGTTTGTAAGTGTGAGGAGGACGTTGGCAGTGAGGTTAAGCATTCGGGAATTAGAACAAGATCAATAATCTTCTATTATGGCTCAGATTCTATTTGTTTCATTAATCTCCAGAGATGACAAGCCTCTCTATATTCAATCGTTCGATACCGATCTTGAAGGTGCTGACGAGACGATCAAAACACAGAATGCAAACAAATTCCTCAAGTATAACTTCCTCTCGCACATGGCGTTGGATGTGTTTTCGTCGCCAATCTCGCTCAGTTTGAGAGAACAGAATACCGATGGTGTTCTCCTCCTATTTATCCAGGACGACGTTTCCGTTTACGGATTCGAGACTAATAACGGATTGAAAATTGTGGTGGGGATGGGTGATGAGGAGCCGGCAATGGCCAGCGTTAAGACGCTTTTCTCGAGTATCCATAAGAGGTACTTGAGAACGATATGTAATCCGTTTTCGGACTTGAGTGGAGGCACCAGCAACGACAAACTCTTGCAGACGGCTAGTTTTGATGATGGGATCAGCCGAATTGTGAGCGAGTGGGATCTGGACCAAGCTGGCCAAAGATAGCGGACATAGTTGAGTAGATAATGAGATCATTGGCTGTTGGTACGTATTCACTAGGACGAGGCATTGGCATTCTGCTAATGCTGATTATTGTAGTTTTCCTCTCATTTGGTAATTGTTCTTGGTGATTCTCCTCTCTTTTGAATATTGTAGCGCTTCTGATCATTTTTTTCGCTGCTGATCCTTTTCTTCGTTGCTGACCCTTTTCTGTCTCCTCTCTTTTGGCAATTCTGCTCTTGCTGGATTTTCTTTCTCTCGTAGGTCTTGGTAATATTACTCTTGCTGATGCTCCTTCTTCTCTTCGCATTGAGCTATCTTCCGATTCTTTCTCCTTTCTCTCCATACTTTATTCGCTGTACCTACTTACTTCTTCCTACTTCTCCTCTCTACTTTCTCCCCTCTACCCAATCCTTGTATTCATTACTTCAATACAACATTAGCACCTCTCAAACTCAAATACTCCTGATCCGTTCCCGGCGCCATATTCCGAATCACCTCTTGGTAGATCTCCACATTATGGAATCTCAACGCATTCAGCGGAGACTTATACTTGCCAGGAAGCCCAGTGATGTCACAGTAATGCTTTTGGGGTTTAATACTGGGGGGTGCTTGGATAGAAAAGTATGTAGGTGTATCTATAGCAAGGTTCTTGGTCTGCAAGTACTTGGACTCGTCACTGAGTAGCTGCTTTCCCGTTTTATATCTTCTGACGGGTTTGATGGAATTCTGCTTGAACGAGTGTTCTTTGGTGGCGACATACGAGAGCTCCAATGCATTGGACTCCGCCTTTGGAGTTTTCAGCAGCGCCATTAACTGGATTTGTGATGGAAGTATTCGTAGTGCAAGTATTGAGTATCAGTTCGTGCACTCCAAGATAGGTTCAAGATTAAGCACAGAAAGACTTCGACAAAAGGCACATATCACAAGTATATACAGATTCACTAATTTTCATCTCAACCTGTGAAAGCTACAACCTCTCCATTGCTATTTCTACTGTTGATCAACGGTTTTCTTGTATTGCTAGTAAATCCCAAGCATCACTCATGGCCTGAACCTCCTCACACCACGACGTTCTCCTTGAAAATCTGCTTGACACTATCCACGATCGTTTTCTCAAGCCCAATCCAGTGAATATGTAAAAGAACAGTAGTGGCATGGTTGTCAATGTGGGCATAGTTCTTGGAATCTGCCGCAGTATTCCCAGGATTTCCAACTGGCAACTGTTGGGCCGCCTCTGGAAAGTGTTCCCGGATGAAATCCAAAATCAACTGGACGTTGTAAAACAGCTCCTTGGCAATCAACCGCTTTCCGTAGGTTTCGGGCCTCTCAAAGGCATCAATGTGCACTTTGGCTACATCACGAACATCCACCGCGCCTCCTCCTCTTTCAGGAATGGCGTCGTTCTTTCCAAGTCTGAGAACCAGCTCAACAATTCCAGCAGAAAAGTTCAACGTTCCCTTAGCATCCTCATTGAATGCCTGAGGTCCAAACACATACACTGGGTTCACCACAGTAAGAGTGAACTGAGGCTTTTCCTTCTCCATATAGTCCCAAGCTGCCTTCTCGGCATAAGTCTTGGAGGCTGAGTATGCGAGCGGAGCAGTAGTTAGTGCTTCCTCGGGGGTAACGTCGTTCCACAGTTCTTCCGTGATTACACTACTAGCAGCGGTGTTGACTGGGTGGTACGTAGCAGCCGTGGACGACGTGTACACAAAATGCTTGATATTCTTGCCAAATTGGTGGGCGGCTTTCAACGCATTGGTGGTTCCGTACACTGCTGGGTCAATAACATCTTTCTGTCTGTCTTCGGCATTGAAAATCACCGGAGACGCCATATGTAAGAAGACCTTAGCATCATCGTTTTTCTTTACAACATCATCAAAGGCCCCTTCCTTTACAAAGTCCGAGACAACCTCGTATTCAAAGTTTTTAGGGAATCTGCTCTTCCACAATTGACCCTTCTCCTCCGAACGCAATGTTCCCACCACTTCGTAGCCTTTGTCGATAAGTTGCTGGACAGTGTGTGCAGCGATGTAGCCATTGGCGCCGGTTACGATTACTTTGGTCATTTTGGAGTAAGAATAATTGTTTCTTCGAAATATAGGGGCGACAGTGGGTATTTATAGGCTATTGTTCTTAGTAGGCGTGGGGAATTCGCAACCACAGTGCGCACTCGGATTCGGATATCCCCATACAGAAATGATAAGCAAGTCAAAAAATATATGGCCACAGTTACTCCTAAATAAAGGAGGTTAAAAGAGAAAATGGTAGTTGATGATCTGATAAACGACAACCGGTGGCAAGTTTAGATAATACCAGAATAATGCTATTATGGGGCCGGAGATAGGCCGCCATTCGTATCCAGCAACCTCCATAGAAGGTGTAAGCGAACAGCAACTAAAGTGAAAGTCCGACGCTGTGTTCCGGTGAACCGATCGAAACAACTGGAAGAAACAACAGTATTAAAAAGAACCCAATCACCGGGTAAAATCAATTAATTGAGTCAATTACTGGAATACACGAATTAATGCTCGGCATTAGTATTATCCTTAATGGTAGTGAATATACGAAAGCTGGTACCGACCTACCCAAAACTATTACACCAGATGTGGTAGTTTGAGTAGTATCATTCGTGTAATAGAGTGACCCGAGAATACCAAATATCGACTTATTCCTATAAAAGGAGAATCTAATGAGCTGTTGAGTTGCGATCGGAAGACTAAGCAAGCAGGGATTGTAGAAATTAACTAGTGCAGATGAATTCCAAAAGACTAGTCTAATGATTCCAGAAACGGTTAGAATTCTCTGAGTACTGACTAAAGGGACACACTTTTAAGCAAAAGATGATGAGAGTAATTCCTAACCCTAGAGTAACCGAAGAGAAAGGTCTTCAGAAAGAGAAGAGTGGGGAATAACAATCGAGAAGACTAGTTGACAGGAAGAATAACAGCAGAATCACAGATTGATGTACAGCCTATTTAACAAGATACAGAATATATAATCGATTGTCAATTGATCAGCCTTGCTCGTCCATTTCATGCCACTGATTGCCATAGTCGCTTAGCAGCATTTTGGATTTTGAATAACATGGCCGCTAGAAAGCAATTCGTCCAAGGTATCCGTTGGATCGATCTTAAACACCTTATCTGGGTTCAAAATTCCACGAGGGTCCAAAGAATACTTGATGTGACGCATCAAATCCACAGCATTAACCCCGAGCTCTGGTTCCAAATACTCTCTTTTACCCACACCCACTCCGTGCTCCCCAGTACAAGTACCGTCGTACTTAATGGTTCTCTCCACCATCCTATCCACCAACTCCTTGGTCTTGGCGTAGTCTTTGGTGTTGTAGAGAATTAGAAAGTGGCAGTTTCCGTCGCCAACGTGGCCCAACACGGAAAACTTGTTCTTGTAGCCATTTTCGAGCAAGTCGGCATTGGTCTCGTTGATAAGGTCAGACATATTGGAGATTGGCACTGCAAAGTCAGTAGTCCAGATCTGAACATCGTTCTTGTCTTCAAGCACCTTCTTGCCGAATTCGAAAGTCGACCACAATCCTGCTCTACGTGCACCCCAGAGAATCTCGTTTTCTTCTTCGTTCTTAGACTTCTCGAACGAGATAAGGTTGTGCTCCTTGGAAATCTTTTCGATCAACTTCAATTGCTCCTTGATCACATTGTCGTTTGGTCCACCCACCTTCAATAGCAAAGTAGGTGTCTCCAAGAATTTCTTGCTCACGGATCCGCTATCATTGACAAAAGACATGGTAGTTTCGTTGACAAGCTCCAAGGCATTTGGCTGGATTCCCGACCGAGTGATGATGTGCTGGGCCGTCGAGGCAGCATCTTTAATAGTAGGGAATGCAGCAATACCAACCAACTCCTTTTCTGGTCTAGGGTGCAACTTGACGGTGATTTCGGTGATGATTCCCAACGTTCCCTCGGATCCGATGAATAGACGGGTCAAGTCATAGCCAGCACTGGACTTCCGAGGCCTCTGTCTCGTTTTCAAAATAGTTCCGTCCGCCAAAACAACAGTAAGATTGACAACATTTTCCTTCATGGTTCCATATCTATAGGCGTTGGTTCCACTTGCAGAAGTTGCCACCATTCCGGCGATAGTGGCGCCCATACCGGGATCCGGACCAAACATGAGATGATTTCCATCCTCGCTTTCTCTTAAGTACTGGTCCAAGTCCTGCCATCCCACCCCAGACTGCACCACCATGTCCAAATCGTCGGGGTGAAATGCTACAATATCATTCAAGTTCTGGAACGACAACGACACCGAGTTGGGGCCCCTCGTGTGCATGTTGTGGCCCTCAAGCGAAGTGAGTCCCGAGTTGGCCACCACTGGCACTCTATACTCGTGAGCAACCTTCATGATTTCAGATACTTGCTCGGTGTTAGCAGGATAGATCACTACCGACGGTCTTTGGACTTTAGGATGTGGAGGATGGTGAGTGTTGAAGAATGTGTCTGCGTGAGCATCGGTGACGGCTTTTTCTGAGGTGATGTTTGCCTCACCGACGATTTCGGTGAATTTCTTCAAAGCGATAATGAAGTCGTCATCACTAGCATAAACGAGGGGAGCCACCGAGTCCAACGGGGTGGTGGACAAGTCCTTTTGTGGCAGCTCGCCAACCTTTTGGATCAAATAGCCGCCCGCAACACCAGCAGCCCACAACAATGAGCCACCCACAAGACCCAATCCACGAGAGCCAGATCTAGATGTGGAGTAGCAACGAACAGAGCGAGAATGTGTACGAGCACCGGGTGCGATTCTTTTCGCAGCAGCGAGGACTCGAGAACGAGCGAACATTTCGAACAAAGCTTTCAGTGAAAAGAATTGGTGGTAAGGAAAAATTTCGTGAAATGAGTCGTCAGTTACGTAGGTGAGCCACAATGGGTGCGAAATCAGATTGGTTGACGGGGTTACATGAAGGATACCGTTGCGGAGCAACCGGAAGAGAGAATGGGAATAGGATTTGGGAATTGGGAGAATTTGCAAGTTGGTGAATTTTGGAAGTCGGGTATCTTCAGTGGGTTCTGGGGAGAATTGGCTCAGACAATGTGAAACTGTCTGTTGGGGTGCTAATGTCTAAAGTATGGGAATATGCACCACCAACTCGGAAGGTGGTCCGAATGGTGCGAAGTGTGGAGTAAAGCACGGCAATTGGAGAAACCGATAGGAAGAGAAGAGAGGAGCGGAAGTCTATAGCAATTGCAGTAGCGGGTTAAGGGCTATTTCGGTAAGTATCACACTATTGTTTATTTTTATATTACTGGGTTTATCATCTTGCTGGTGTTGAAGAGAAAACTTGGAATCGCAGGTCTTGACTTACGAGCTTGCATATCGTTTGAAATGTTATCTTTCGAGCACTTGCATGCTCATCGGCTTCACGCACATTGAATATGCATTATCAAAACCTGCAAAAAAATTCAAAACTTACGTACTTTAATGGCATGGTCCAGAAAGCTGGCTGCCAGTTGCAAACGATAAGATGACCAATACATTATTCTCTTATTCTTATGGTCCCAGCATTGCTTTTTATCTACCTCATCGCGTCTATTAGTTTCTATTTGAATTTCTTCTTTAGTACAGCTTCTTGCCCACTCAGATCACCACAAAGAAGTTCCAATAACCCTAACCATGTATCAAAATCTCTGGATCCAAATAAAGTGCAACTACCAAATGCAACCAAAAAATCCAACAATCCAAATCCAATTTCCAACCCATGTGATCTATTCATAGTCCATCTTATCACCATTTCTTTTCCCTGTCGACAAGTCACGTGCGCTTGTGAATATTTAACCAATTTTCAATTCTTCATCAACACTCTCCAACCTCTACCACCTCTATTTATTATGAGTCCGCACGTTGTTCAGGATTCCAGCAAGCCCTCGTCGGCTGCTACCTCCCAGGCTGACGTAGCCTCTTTGCATCTGGCCAGAGCAAACCCATTCGGTGCTACCGCTGATCCAAACCTGTTGAAGGTCTCCGCCTACACTAGCGCCCAGATCATCATCAGTCAGTCTGTTTACGCCTTGTCCTCCACCATTTTCTCCTACGAGACCGCCGGTGCCGCCAACTTGGTTGACGCCCACTTGCAACTTTGGGCGGGCCACTTCAAGAGACCAAACTCCGTTGGAGTGGTTCCTCTTTTCCATAGATTGGAGCCTCGTTCTGGTGCTGCCAACGCCATTTTGGGTTACTCTTCCGCCGCTAGAAATGCCTCACCACTGCCTTACACTGCAGTTTTGGGTGCAAACACCTTGTCGTATATGCAGCCTGCTTTGGCTTCTGGTGATGAGTTACCTTTGAGCTTGAACGTCAGTGCCGTGGACTTTGCCGCCTCTTCTGGCTCGTTTGTGTCCAACTACGCTGGTGCTCTTGCTGCTGCCCGTGCCTTGGGCTTCCCCGTGTTAAGCCCTGTGTCGTACGACCCATTGGACTTGCAGTACACCGTTGTGCTCAATCACTACTTGGCTGCGTTGACTGGTGCTCCATCTGTGCACTTGTTTGATGGCCCTGAGTTTGCCAGAGCCTTCCAGAAGTTTTCCAACATCTTGTCGGTTGCGGACGTGGGTCGTTTGTACCAGCAATTGTTGTCTGCTGGCGCATCTAAGCCTGCTTCTGCCGATGAGGCTTTGGAAACCGCATTCGCTACTTTCAATGAGGTTGCTGGCTCTAACTTGCAGCCTTTCGAGTACGAGGGAGCTTGTCAGCCAGAAACTGTTTTCGTGGCTTACGGAGCTCACGAAATTGCTCAGGTTTCTGGCGTGATCGCCAAGGCTGCTAACTCCTCTGCAGTTGGTGTGTTGAAGGTGAGAGTTCCTTTCCCATTCAACCAGCAGAAATTCGCTGCTGCCATTCCTGCTTCTGCCCACAAGGTGGTTGTTTTCTCTCCAGAAAATGCCTCCACCTTGAAGGCCGATGCCACCGCTGCTTTGTTCTTTGCTGGTCGTTTCGGCAGAACTACCATTGAGGAATTTGTCTACCCAGCCACTTTTGTGTGGACACCAATCACGGTGTTGAAGGTCATCAGCGAGTTTGTTTCTGATGTGGACCACGCTGTTGTTTTGGCTCCATTCAAGGCTCCAATTTCCTCCATCACTGCCAACACTTCTCCAGAGGGTTCTTATTTGATCTGGGCCAGAGACAACAGCGACCTTGTGGAGACCGCCAACAAGTTGGCACTCTCTTTGTCTTTGGATGACTCCAAGAACGTCAGCATCAGAAACAAGTTTGATGTTTCTATTGCTGGAGGTATTTTCCAGTCGCAGATTGTTTCTGCCAACAAGAACACTCCAACTTCGAGTGCCGTGGACGCCGCCGATGTGGTATTGATTGAGGATGCATCCATCATCTCCCACTTTGATGTTTTGGCCACAGCCAATCCTGGTGCAACTATCTTGTTGGTGAACCACAAGAAGATCTCCACCTCTGTTGACCTGGACTTTGTCGAGAAGTTGCCTACTGAGTTCAAGAAGACCTTGGCCAGAAACCAGCTCCAGCTCGTGGTTGTTGACTTCTCCACCATTGAGGAGTTGGACACCTTCAGCGACTCCACCAAAGGTTTCTCTGCCGACTTCTTGGCCCAGGTTGGGTTCTGGAGAGCTGCATTGCCTGAGTTGGGAGGATTTGTTGTCAACAAATTGTTGCAGGCTAACGGTAACAGCTTTGAGTTGTTGGCTGCTGTTTTGGACAAGTTCATTGCTACTGTGGATGAGAAACAGTCTTTGAAGACTGTTGCTGTTCCTTCTGAATGGACCGAGTTGAAGGATGAGGTTTCCGAGGAGGAGGACGACGAGAAGAAGGAAACCGAAGAGGAGGCTGCTCCATTGCCATTCTTCCCAACCGAGTCGTCTTTCTTCCCTAACCCAAGAGCTGAGCCTGAGTCCACCGAGGATGTTCACCTTGTTGGTGTTTCCAACTTGGCTGCTAAGATCGCCTTCCCTGAGGCTTTCAAGGTGACAAAGGAGTTGAGACCAGACTTGCCAGTCAAGAACTTCATCGTCAAGGTCCAGGAGAACAAGAGATTGACTCCATCCGAGTACTCGAGAAACATTTTCCACATCGAGTTCGACATCACTGGTACTGGCTTGAAGTACGAGATTGGTGAGGCCTTGGGTATCCACGGCCGTAACAATGCTCAGAAGGTCGAAGAATTCTTGGAGTTCTACGGCGTTGACGGCGATTCGTTGATCGAGGTCCCAAACAAGGACGATCCTTCCTTCTTGGAGATCAGATCGGCCAGACAAGCATTGACAGACAACGTCGACTTCCAAGGTAAGCCACCAAAGAGATTCTACGAATCGTTGGCTCCATTCGCCTCGGACGAGGCCGAGAAGGCTGCGTTGGAGAAGTTGGCTTCTGGTGCTGGAGCAGAGGAGTTGAAGAAGAGACAGGACGTTGACTTTGACACCTACGTGGATATTTTGGAGGAGTTCAAGTCTGCACGTCCAGCATTCAACGACTTGGTTAAGATTATTGCTCCTTTGAAGAGAAGAGAGTACTCCATTGCTTCCTCTCAGAAGATGCACCCTAACTCTGTCCACTTGTTGATTGTGGTGGTTGACTGGATTGATCCTAAGGGCAGACTCAGATACGGACACTGTTCCAAGTACTTGTCTGACTTGAGAATCGGCGACGAGTTGGTGGTGAGCGTCAAGCCATCGGTGATGAAGTTGCCCAAGCTGCCAGCTGCTCCTATTGTCATGTCTGGATTGGGTACTGGATTGGCACCATTCAAGGCTTTCATCGAGGAGAAGATCTACCAGCAGAGCCAGGGCCACACTATTGGAGAAATCTACTTGTACATGGGTTCTAGACACAAGAAGGAGGAGTACCTTTACGGTGAGTTGTGGGAAGCCTACAAGGAGGCCGGTATTTTGACCCACATTGGAGCTGCTTTCTCTCGTGACCAGCCACAGAAGATCTACATTCAAGACAAGATTAGAAGTACAATTGAGGAGTTGACCGAGGCCATTGTGGACAAGAATGGTTCTTTCTATTTATGTGGACCAACGTGGCCAGTTCCAGATATCACTGCTTGTTTGGAGGATATTGTTCAGAACGGTGCCAAGAAGGCAGGCAAGCACATCAAGGATGTTGCCAAGGTTGTCGAGGACATGAAGGAGGATGGCCGTTATATCTTGGAGGTGTACTAGACGATATGTAGATGGTTCACGAATAGAACACGGTGGTTGTCGTATAGAGGATTGTAGAATTCAGTGCCGATATCGAAAGTACGATTTGAGGTCGGAATGCTGTGATTATTTTTATCATGTACGACGGGTTAACTTATCGCCAATACAATGTATTGCAATGACCAATTGTTTTCTTTACGATTTCAAATAAGCTTTGGGCACATGCAATAGTTTATGTTAGGAGATAATACTAAAGTATTTTTACAACTCTCTCAACCAAATGGCGCAAGGGTATGAAATAGTTCCGCTAGGAGTCAAATGAAGCCAGTAGCAGTGACATAACCATCGGTAGACTGACTGAGTGGAAAGGAAGAATCTGGATGAAAAGATCAAGAGATTCAAAGCTAGAGAAATTGCAAAGCATGCTTTCACTGCCCGATGCATTTAAGTTCGCGAATAAATAAAGGAGAGAAGAAAATGAATCAAGAAAATGAACTAATGTGCAAGAAATTAAAATGGATGAAAAAAATTGGTTGTGTGGGAAAAGCAATTGGATCATTGTCGGAAGAATGTGGGCAGTTCGGGACCTGACACACCCGAGAGAACAACATACACTGGAATTGCAAGATTGAAAGTGGAACTACGGAACTCCGCATCTGGATCACTGTAACAGCACTAGAATCAAAGATTAGAGATAGCGGTCGAATTAGAACCGCATTCTGGACATATTCTCAACATTTCATTGGAACTACTTGACCCTATATCAGACCAGAGTATTCAGAAAACAAAAGCAAACTCATTTCAAACTAGACTAAAAGCAAGATCAACCCCATTCCAGCCAGCAAGAATCCAGAACCAACCTTTCTGGAGATACCAGATCCTTCGTAGACAGCAACACTGGAAGATCCAAACATGGACACAGTCCGATAAGTAGTTTCGGTGGCATCGCACCCAACTCCGCATAAAGTGGAACAGCCGTCGCTACAAACCTGTGCATTAGATTGCACTGTGACTAGCGTAGTGGGTGCAGATCCTGACGAACTGGAAGTGGAGGGACCTTCACAGTTGTCTGAGCAGACAGAACCCGAAGATACCGACGCCAAAGGTGCCACCAGACTAGAGGATTGCATAGAAGACATTGATTCCGAAGATGTTTCAGTATATGACGATGACGCGGAGAATTCTGAGTAGAAGCTGGAGGAGATCAGATCGAAGGAGGCTGAGGTCGGAATTGGAATCGAAGTAGACAGGGTCAGCGAAATCAGCGAGGTGGAAGTTGAAGTTGAAGTTGCGCTCGATCCGGACGACGAAGCTAGGATTGAGCTTGAGGTAAGCACTGAAGACGAAGACACTGAAGAAGGTGATTCCAGAGAAGTTGAGGTCTCCGAAGAAGTCCCTGGACAGCCCAGACAATGTGGGATCACTTCCGAAGTAGTAGTAGTAGGAGTCGAAGTAGTAGTAGTAGGAGTCGAAGTAGTAGTAGTAGGAGTCGAAGTAGTAGTAGTAGGAGTCGAATTAGAAACGTGGGGAAGTAGACTTGTACTGAACAAGCTGGAACTCGAACTCGAACTCGAACTGGATGTAGGTGCGGAAGTAGACAAAATGCTCGAGCTGAAGGTTGAGCTTGAGCTTAGACTAGAACTGAAAATGGAACTAGCCGGAGTTGGAATCAAAGACGACTGGCTTGCAACGGAACTTGAACTAGAAGTGAAGCTGGAGCTCGAAGTTAAGCTGGAACTTGAACTAGCAACAGAAGTGCTGGAAGTCGTGGAAGTGGATCGGGCAGAACTAGTAGTCGGAATAGTAGAACTAGAGGAGCTAGTAGATGTAGTATCAGGAATGCTAGAACTGCTAGAACTGCTAGAACTACTAGAACTGCTAGAACTGATAGAACTGCTAGAACTGCTAGTAATCGAAGAACTACTAGAACTTATTGTGCAGCTAGTTGTGGAACTAGAACTAATTGGGGAACTAGAACTAATTGGGGAACTAGAACTAGAACTAGAAATGGAACTAAAACTAGAACTAGAACTAGAGCTTCCCATCACAGTCAGTGAAGACATAGAGATTGATAAAGACGTAGACGTAGAAGTCGTGGCAACAGTGGATTCGGTACAACCAGGAGTTGTGGTGGTGGTCAGACTAGTGGTTGGTGAAGCATCTGGGCAGTATGTGACGTAAATCGACTGGACGTCGTCGTAAGTAACGAAAACTACCAGCTGAGTTGTTGTGGGGTGTCTTGAACACATATTGTTCGAACATCTGGTGACGGTTACAACCGTGGTGATTGTTCTTAAAAAGGTGGATGTGATGGGCTCTGCATCAACTAAAAGCACTAGCGAAAGGAAGATCAAGGGAAGCATTGAGCGAGTGTGGAATCCGTTGATGGGGTTCCGTTGATAACAAATGACAAATTATATAGTCGAGAAAAATGTTGTGAAACATTTCTCAGTTGAAACAAAGTTGATGTCAATCGTTTTCTATGTGAGACAAATATGACAGGAAGATACGACAGTGAGGATCAGGAATCTCGAACCTAATATCCAGCTTCCTTGCATTCCAATTTATGGAAATTTAAAAGCATCTCAACCTTGTCTCGTCATATCAGTTTCCATCATCTTTTCCTGGTCTTTTTCTGGTTTGGACTTTTCTTTCGCTTGTTTCTTGCCCTTCACATTTCTCTGACAAATCTGCCACTTAGCTCATATGCACGTCATGTTCACCTGCAGAAAATAGCCTTTGGATGCAACCATCGAAACAAAACAAACACAGTTGCAACTAGTTACCGATGGCCGCCTGATTAAATGATCTATTTCAGTCCTCTCTGACTCAAGAAGAGCCAACCTGTGTTCGGAGAACCGGCGAACTTCTAGCCTATGGAAGTAGATTTACATCGGGATAAATGACAACCACATCCATAAGCCTACACCCAGACCAAGCGAAGTGGATAGACCCAGAAGTGTCGAAGTGGATAATCACCATAAATACTATAGCTAAATAATTTCAAAGGGAAAATAATGCAAAGGAGAAGATGTCTCCACGGGGCAGGCCACTAATTATCAGGCTCGTATGTGGGACACCGGTCGTACAGGACCGGCATTAGATAACCACCAGCATTGATTATGCGCTTAAGGCGTTGACGTCCTGCGCGGTGCAATGCTGGCGCCGGTCATAAACGTGGACAAATGGGGACCAGAAGAAGCCAGACAAGGGGCGGAAAAAGATGCTCAGCGCAAATTGGCAACGCGCGGGAGCCCGATCCATCTCTCAGAGGATAAGACCCAATCGTGCCGCGAAGATATCAAAAACCACACACCAAGAAATTTTATGAACAGTGGCGGAATGGGGGCTATACGCGACTGCACAGACCGACGTGCATATTCAACTAAAACACCTCCTGCTAGATCCGCCGAGGAGCAGCCATGCATTGCATGGCGCATGAAAATCTTATGATTATACTACATGCACGTAAGATGCGTGCCTGAGAATAGTACTGATATTATCAATCCGTTATCTATAAGAAACTAAGAAAAAAATTAAATGAAAAAAAATCCATAGAAGTCCTGCGCTCGGGCTGGACCAAGCTGAGTCTCAGCCCGGTCGGCCTCCTCGTTGTAATGACCTTTGAAGAATTTCGTAAATATACATGGCTGAACTCGAGTTCAGAATTGTCCTTTGTGGACAGCGAAAAATGCTCGAATTGTAGAAGCGAATGTTGTACCTTCAAAAAACTTACAACAAGTATGCGAATGGAAGAGCAACCAAGGCGATCAAAGAACCGCCGACCTTGGCAGCACCAGCGAAAGAGGTGGTGATAGCTGGAGAAGCAGAGGAGCCAGACTTAGCAGCGGTAGCAGAAGAGCCAGTGGCACCAGTGGTTGGAGCAGTGCCGGTAGCACCAGTACCAGTAGCACCAGTAGTTGGAGCAGTGCCGGTAGCACCAGTACCAGTAGCACCAGTAGTTGGAGCAGTACCAGTAGCACCGACGGTGACCAAAGTGGTGAAGGTAAGAGTGGTCTCCTTCTTCTCGCTGGTAGTAACAACGGTGACAGTAGAAGTCTTCACAACTGGAGCAACAGAGGAAACTGGGCACCAAGTAGTGAAGACAGTGGTCTCACCGTTTGCCTTGGTGGAAGTGGTTGGACCCATGGTGGCTGGGGTGGTGACAGTAGAACACTTGTTGTCAGAGCATATGACAGTGACAATAGTGGTGGTGGTGGCAGCAGGAGCAGTAGCAACTGGGCACCAAGTGGTGAAGACAGTAGTCTCACCGTTTGCCTTGGTGGAAGTGGTTGGACCCATGGTGGCTGGGGTGGTGACCTTTGAACACTTGTTGTCCGAACAAGAAGTAATGGTAATAATCTTGGTTGAAGTGGATGTAGCAGTCTCGGTAGCAACTGGGCACCAAGTGGTGAAGACAGTAGTCTCACCACCCTCAACAGTGGTGGTGGTTGGGCCCCAAGTAGCGGGGGTGGTGACCTTTGAACACTTGTTGTCCGAACAAGAAGTAATGGTAATAATCTTGGTTGAAGTGGATGTAGCAGTCTCGGTAGCAACTGGGCACCAAGTGGTGAAGACAGTAGTCTCACCACCCTCAACAGTGGTGGTGGTTGGGCCCCAAGTAGCAGGAGTAGTAACAGCAGAACACTTGTGGTTAGAACAAGAAGTAATGGTGACAATAGTAGTGCCAGAGTGAGTCTCGGTAACAGTACCTGCACCAGCACCGGTAGTACCGGTACCAGCAGTAGTTCCAGTTCCAACACCGGTTCCAGAAGCAGTAGTTCCAGTTCCAGCACCGGTTCCAGAAGCAGTAGATCCGGTACCAGCACCGGTAGTTCCAGTTCCGGCACCGCTAGAGGAAGCATCTGGATCGGTAACGGAAAGCTGGGAACCGCCAACCTCAACACCGGTCATAGCCTTAAACTTAGCAATGAAATTACTAAGCTCATCCCTCTTGTCCATAAGCTTGGAGTTGAATCTTCTTCTCAAAGCAGCAGTAGAGTTGGAAGCAGGAGTCTCCTCATCGTGAATGTGGAAAAGTGGGAAGAAGCCAAGGTTGTAAAGAAGCCTAGCTGGGATGGAAATAACACGGCCGGCACCTTGGATATCGTTGAAGTACTTCTCGCCAATAAAGGCGTAGTAAGCGTCACCGAAGTAGTCATCAGGACCACCGAATCTAAAGTTGACTGGGAGGAAAGATGGGATGACGAATGGACAAGTACCAGTGTCCAAGTCGACAACAGACTGCTGAACGCCGCCGACACGACAAGCAACATCTTTAGCCAAACCAGTGGCAGCGACCAAAGCGGCCGAAAAAACCGTAGAGAACTTCATGACTTATTTAGCGAGGGAAGAGTCGTCGAAGGTTGAAGGAGAAAGGGGGCAGGGAAAGGGGGCACCAGCCTTCTTATATTTGAAAATGCAAATCACTTTTGGCACTCCCTTGCAACCATTGACCTGTGCCAGTGTGCGTGGTGGGGTTATGAGCGGTAGTGCAGCATGCATTTACGGTTGTGTGCCCGTGTCTGATCTCCCAAAACCGCCAGATTCTCCGATGCAGTGGATCAACAATGACAAAAAATGGGTACAAGCAACTTCGTTCCAGCAACCAGGATTTAGAAAGCAAAAAAAGCTGCAACCATGAACAGCTCCACAACTTTCTCAATGGGTTGCCCGATTGGTTGCCTAACATCTCTTCTACTTCCACCTTCGGACTGGACTCGGAATGATGGAACTATCCCGGCGTGCCACATAGGGGGATAGCAGGAATGTTGCCTGCACATATTTATTATGCAAGATGACAGCAGCAGTACGATCGGCCGCTGGCTCGACATTCACTTAGGTTCGTCGCGAATTATTCCGCCCCGCGAGGTTGGAAGGAGGTGCGCGCGGCACCACGCAGCAGCAATAATCAATGTACCCAACATCCGAGGGCCATAGAATATGGCCCTCCGAGGTGGGGGAATGTGATCTGGCCCAATGTTTTAACTCTTCACTGTCGCGAACGAATCCGATTTGTACATCTTTCTGCCGATCTCCGGAGATCGCAAATCGGGCAGCCACATACACTCATAGATCAGTATTAGGGATATTCACCTCGCAGCCCGAACCTTCCCAACCTGGAGTTGTGCATGGCCGGCATACAATCACTCGACGCGCTTTCCCAGTTGCAACTTTCCTAAACGGACGTCCACCAGATGTGGTGGCCTACAGGATTTTTGCGAAAAAGCAAATCAAAAACATGCACCCACATTCTCCAGTGCTGCTTGACATGAATTGGCCCTGTCTAATGTCTGACCACGCGTAGGGGAATATTGAAGCTAGACCCCGAGTCGCTACAAGGCTAACCTAATCGGATGTAGTGTAGGGCTAGTGATTATTGCCCATATAGGACAATTTCATTTTACTAAGCAATCATTTGGATTAACTTGAGCGAGCCATTTTCTACCATATCCTAAGGATTTATTTCGTTATCCTTCTTGCCAACTACGAGTGAAGCTGCCACGATGTCGGAATTACATGGATGTTCTCTGCTTTTCCACATTCCAGGCACATTATACCGGAGTGTACCGGTTTTGGATGCCATCGATCAAGATTACATTCTGTTTGAATCATCACGCATATACAGAAATAGAATGCAAGTGCTCCGATTCATAGATCGAAGGGATAATACGAAAAAAATGCTTGGAACTTGAAGACATTTCCGGGTGAGAAGGAAGCTAGCGAATGTGGGTAGTTGAGGATTCTTTTTTTTTCGATGCATCAAGATTATTGAAAATGGGTGATAGTGGCCTTATTTGAAACTATGCAGTTGATATTTCAAAGGACAGTCGAGGGCTGTCTTGATAGTAGCCGAGTGGCCCGAAAGAATATAGCAGGACAGAAGAAAAGGAATGTCAAACCTGCAGCTTGAGCCGGATGAACAGACTATCAACAGCAGGAAGTTAAGAAAATAGAACCTGTGAGAATTGACCTGCAATTTATTCAGGTGATTGCCAACTAAACCCTGTGATATAGGGGAATTTACAAATCCCCTGAAGAAACTAGAAGAGGAGAACCAAGAGTTTCATATTCATGATTGCTATTATTACGAATCAAGATATCCATATGTTCGGAGATCTTCGGAGATCAATTGATTGGGTATATGCAGTCTTTTCGCCCTTTTCGGCTATTCTTGTTTTCTAGCTTGTTTTTTGATGGGTTCTGGTAATAATTCAAGCATGGTATGAACCTCCCAAGAATTATATGCCCTTTTTTTAACAAATCAAGATTATATATTTAGCAAGCTAACTATATAACTAAAGCAGGAGGAAAGTCTCCAAAAACCCCCGAGTGAAGAAAGTCACAAATGAAGTTCCGTGAAAAAATTTGGAGAATAATGGAAGTAAAATTGAAAAATGTCCGCCACCGCTAATCAATAGCTAGTGGCTATCGGTATTGCAGCATATAATAAAGTATCCAACGTTTCAACTCAGGCTCATCTAACTCGGGGAGGCTATCCAGAGGATAGGCATCCCAGCGGGTTCGTCGAGCGTAGGTGAGACGCTGGACAATAAAGAGATACTTATCAAGCTGACGGTAATTGAACGAATCGGAAGGAGTTGAGCTGTAGCGACCAACCACCACCTTGACACAACGGAGAACCTCTGGCATGTGGAGATGCTTCCAGATGAACCCAGAAACAGGACACTTGAGGTAAAGGTGTTCAACCCTAGGGCCAGGTGGAGCATTGGCAGCAAAGAGGGATGAATCCACGCACAAAGGACAAGCCGTCGGATGACTCCGGGACTTGGCCTGGGCGAAGAACATGCCCAAATTGAAACAACGAATATTGTCAACATGAGCAGTCAAGCGATAGGAAGACTTTCGCAAGAGCTCCCAAAACTTGGGCCAATGGATCTGAGCGTAACAGCGTAAAAAGACGAGACAATTTTATGTTCTCAGGAAGTTTTTCTTTACGAATCAGGTGCTACTCCACCAATCTTCATACAGCATATAAATAAAATCAACACATTAATCAACTATTTTTTTCCATCCTTATTTGTTTTTAACCATTAGTCTTAGCTCTAAGCGCCGTGGCGCAGTGGAAGCGCGCAGGGCTCATAACCCTGATGTCCCAGGATCGAAACTTGGCGGCGCTAATTTTTCTATATTTGACCTCTCATCAAGCTGAATAGCTGAGAGATTTTTGTCTGCGGGGGAACCAAACTGCTTTTTTTTTGCTTTGATCAATATGTTTAAAGACACTCTAAATTAATCCAATTGTCGTTAACGTAATCTAGGGTAAAAACACCCACCACCATGAACTTGGGTTAAATTATGTTCTGAAAATACAACGTCATGAAATTAAATAGGCGAAGAAGTCGAGCAAGTTGAATCAAAGTCGACCATGACAAATTTACTGTTTCCAACGGTGATTTTCTTAAGATTATTTTCTTAATCGAATCAAACCAGAATATACATCAAATACCAAGGGAAACAATGAACAATAAACCTCTCGTGAAGAAAACTAAAAGAACCCGGGACAAGTCAGGAAAATTGAAAATTGTTAGCAAAAAAAAATAGCCGTCACCGATAAACAAGAGCCAGCGACGATCTACATTCTTTCAATGCAGCAGGGTTTTATATCCAACGCTTCAACTCAGATTCGACAAACTCGATGGGGTGCCCATTTGAGACTTTGAACTATAAAAAGATATTTATCGATCTGCCGATAGTTGAAGCTATTTGTTGGCTCGGGATAGTAGTTACCAACCACCACATTTGCACAACGGAGACCTTCAGGCATGTGAAGGTGAGTCCAAACACGTCGGGAAACAGGTCATCCAAGGATGCTCTACTGAAGAACCACGCAGTTCACCAAAATTGGAAATGGATTGCAAACGAGCAGACATTCTGAGGAGATCTGGAACTTCTTGAACAAAGGCATGCCCACCTTGAAGCAGCGAATTATTATCCACAGGAGCTACTATGCTCTTGAATTCAGTCAAGATGTCGTTCTAACACGAAGGACAACAGTCTGTTAAGAGAGTATGCTGTACTTTCTCTCTCAAGCATGAAGGTATTCCACTCTTACAATAGAGTGTTGCTTATCTTAATTGATTCCTTTTAACGAAGAATCTCCTAAATTGTTCTTTCCCGATAGTCACATTTTGCTAGGATAGCATCCTAGTAGACAAGGAAGGTTTGGAGCTTTAATAGTTTCGATTCGAACAATTGATGCCAATGTATCAATTATTAAAGTATGGAAATAGTGCACTTCAAATGATCGAGAAAACTCTGGTACTGAATACTCGATGAAAGCCACGATTGCATCACTTTGGGGACCGATGGCATTAGATGGGGGAACGATGAGATAAGAAACTTCTCAATTTAGCAAGTTAAAGGATAATATCGAACAAAAATCGATTGGAGTACAATCTATTACATCTATTACATTTACCAGAATCACTTATTTCTCGGGTCGCGTATGCAGCATCTCTGAATGCATATAACTCAACAATCTTATTTGGTAATTCTCATGAAGCAGAGTACTGATTTAAGGCATGGGTTGGTTTGGAAGAACACCAACAAAAGTTTCAGTTGTTTCTGAATTTCAAGAGGAAATTCGAGAATCCCCACGACTTTTAGAAGACTTGCCACCAAAATTCGAAGATGAGGAGCCCATTAATTCTCATCAATCTACCTTTGTGAATGCCTTGCAGAAAATTCTGTTGGAAGATTTCACAATGGATCATTACGTCAGAATGCCATGCTTCCGTGAAGCCATGCTAACTGGATTTCAAGCGATGGGAGTTCTAGGAACTGTAACATTCCTAATCCACAAGAATCCTGGGCGGTCAGTTAACTGGGGTGTTTGTGGATTCTTTCTTGGAAGTGTAGTAGGATGGGAACAATGTCATTCCATAAGAAGACGGTCCTTTCAAACTGTGGAAGCTGCTAAGCAAGCAAATCAAGAGAAATTACGGAAGAAGTTTGAGTTGAAGCAAGAAGGTGATGACCTGTTGAAAAGCTTCGATTTAGTTCTGTCAAAGAACGATAAGAGTTAAATCTAGGACATTCTGGCTTCAAAAAGAAGAACCATACAACTTGCAAAGTCATCGAAAAGTCTTCGTTTCTCATGTATATAAATCAAGGATCGCATAATGAAATCTCTACGCTATGATCGAGCAAATCTGACTATTCAGAATGTTGTCGCTATCATAACATAACAAGTTCTTCAAGAACATTTGGCTCTATGTAGTAGTGATTCAATACCGAGTCTGAGTTTTATGTGTTTCAATTATCTTTGAGGCGTACAAGGGGTAAGGATAATTATGCATGCGTGGGAGCATGTACAGCTCAGTTGCAAAGCCTTGGTAGCATATACAATTATCATTATTCATGAAGTCTTTCATATGATTTTGAACGGTTAACTTTGACAAGTAAAGGTGGGGCACTATAAGTGCCTGTATTTAGGTTCCTCGGCTCTCCTGTAGACTTGATTCTCATTGTGACCAATTCTTTGTCTTTCTGATCCCTTCCAAAGATCTACTTTTCCTTTGATCAATCACAATGGAAGGTATTTTAGTGAATGTTGCTTTTAGGCAGTCGTGGAATAACTTGGTAGACTTGCCTGCAAATTTGTCCAGCTTGCTATATAATGCCAACGTTTCCCCACAAGAAGTGATCGTTGAACTTGTGCTGCAGTCGAAACATAAAAGTTTTGTTGGATGGTCAGGTATGAGTTCAAATAGTCCTAAGCAGATGTCTATGGATCCCATATTCGCCCATTCTTTGAAATTGGCTGACAAGCAGTTGCTCACTGTGAATGTGAAAATTCGGAACCCAAAGACAACTACAATATTTTTAGAACCGGAACACTCGTCTGATTGGGAACTTGTTGAACTTCATGCAAGTTATATTGAATCGAAATTGCTAGAACAGTCACGTTGTGTTGCGCTAAATCAAGTGTTAGTGGTATATCCGACGAAAACATCTTCTGTGAGGTTGCTTGTTAAAGATATTGGAAATCCTGACATTTCTTATGCCTTAATAGACCCATTTGCTGAAATAAGCATTTCCCCGAAATTGAAGGAGAGGAAGAAACGCTCTTCAAGTCACTCAATTAAGTCGGCAAAAAGCAATCGTTCAACTCAAGATGATGTCCACATTGGGCCTTGTGTGTTGAAACGAGGTATTGGATTACCAAATGATTTGTTTTCTGAGGCTCAACATCATTCAAACCGTAATGCAATTGAGATTTACGCAAAAGTGGATGAATTCATTCATACTTTGAATAGGGCAGATTATGTTGCAGTCTCCGTTATCGCAGGTCCGTACCCAAAGGCTGAAACTATTGGTCACGATATTTTCACACAGAGAAACATCTCTGGACAGTCAAAAGGAAAGGAGAAAGATGGCATGCATGTTGTTGAGAATACAAATTTGATTGCAAAACTCATTAATTGCTCCTCAGTCCCCCCTAACACTGTCGGTCTCAGCAAGAAACTTGCTATTATGCTTAATGTGGATGGAAAGATTGGTTTCAAAGTTGTTCTTAAAGCAGCAGTTAAAAATGCATCAAAGCGTCCATCAACCTTCGTCGTTCATCCTTATATTGATCATACCAGATCGTCTGATACAATCAACTTGAGTCCAGGAATGAAAGATGGTGTTCAAAACGAACTTTCTCGGAGCCTATCCCTGCACTTTTTTCAGGATGGTAATCTGATAACGAATTTCCCTATTACAAATAATTCAAGAGTCCCTGCAATTCCAGGAATTCTACCATATGGAGGTATGCTTCGATTTAAAAGAGTTGATGACGCATGTGCATGGATTAAACCTTTCTCTCAAGAGGGTGGTAAGGCTCCACCGAAGATAGAGATAGGACAAGAACTTTCGCGTGAAAATACCATTGCGGAAGAGGCATACGAACCCGTTAGAATCGCTTTACATGGATCTGGCCTGATTCTTGTTGATATTGTGGATCATATTGTTTCATTTCAAAATTCTGGTGTTATGTTGCATGGACCTTCTGGATGTGGTAAAACTCTTATGATGCTGCATGCTGGCGAAAGGCTCCGGCAACATGGCTTCTTTGTGAAATTTGTTTCCTGTGAAGCGATCATGAATGATTCATTTGATCAACTACGCAATAACTTCACGAAATGGATTAATGAGGCTGTATGGTATGAGCCTACTGTATTGATTTTGGATAATTTGGACAAGATCCTACCTGCTGAGACTGAACATGCAGACTCTTCTCTATCAAACCAACTCACCGAATTTATCAATTCGCATATTCAGAGAGTGAACTCGCAAAAGAAGACGAGTATTTCACTCTTAGTTTCTGGAATTTCCAAAGAATCATTTAACAAGGGTCTTTCATTATCTCATTTAATTGAAGAATATATCCAGTTAGGGCCACCGCAAAAATTGCCAAGAAGCGAGATTCTTTCTGAGTATCTTGTGAAGCATTTGGGGTGTTCTGTTGAGTTTGACATCATGGATATCGTACTGGAAACAGAAGGCTACCTTCCCAACGATTTGAAGGTGCTTTGTGACAGAGTTTTTTATGAATGTTTGCATCAAAGGCAAATGAATGAATGCCAAGATCTGACATTGACTGTCACTAAATCAATTTTCGATAAGGCTATTTCTGGTTATCAACCAACCAATTTGAGGGGCGTGAAACTTCAGAAGTCGACGACTAAATGGGAAGATATTGGTGGATTGACAGAGGCTAAGAATATTCTATTGGAGACTCTAGAATGGCCCACTAGATATTCGCCGATTTTCCTGAACTGTCCTTTAAGATTAAGGTCCGGTATTCTTTTGTATGGCTTCCCGGGATGTGGAAAGACCCTTCTCGCTAGTGCTATTGCTGGTCAATCTGGATTGAACTTTATTTCCATCAAGGGTCCAGAGATATTGAACAAGTATATTGGTGCGTCCGAGCAATCGGTAAGAGAACTCTTCGGTAGGGCTCAAGCGGCAAAACCGTGTATTTTGTTTTTTGATGAATTTGATTCCATTGCACCAAAAAGAGGTCATGATTCAACGGGCGTCACCGACAGAGTCGTTAATCAAATGCTTACTCAAATGGATGGTGCTGAGGGACTCGATGGAGTTTATGTATTAGCAGCAACAAGTAGACCCGACTTGATTGATTCTGCTTTGCTTCGTCCCGGGCGATTGGATAAGAGTATCGTTTGTGGTTTGCCCAACTTTCATGACAGGCTCGACATTTTGAGAAGGATCTGTCTAAAAATGGAATTGGATGAAGATGTGAATTTGGAAGAAGTGGCCCGTAATACTACTGGATTCAGTGGTGCTGATATGCAAGGTTTGGGATACAATGCTTACTTGAAGGCTGTTCATGAAAAATTGGCAGAACAGGAAATGCAGCTGACAACTATGTCTCCTGAAGACAAGACTTACGAATTTTTCCAGATCAATAGTGAGAAGCTCAAAGGAAAATTACTTAACCCCGCTGAGAAAGTGAAATTGCTTCACCAAATCGAAAAACTTTTCAACAATCTTGGCAAGAAATTTCAGCCTGTCAGTGGAGGCGAAGGAAGCGAAAGCCTGCTTGTTTTGATCAAGCGAGTGCATTTTGAGGGAAGTTTGAAAGAAACGAAGCCATCTATCTCAGCCTCCGAGATGGAAAAACTTACAAATATCTACACTCAGTTTTCTACTGGGAGAGATGGAAGCATGCCTGACGGTTCCACAAGCAACGACATCGGAGGCAGAACTACTCTTATGTAGGGGGGTGTAGAGAGACCTCCTTAATTGCTGGACTTCCTATTTCATAAATATTCATTTCCTAATTTGCAACGCTCAGCTCATTTCCGAGTCTTCGCTTACATCCTGATCAAGGTCGAGGCAAATCCAGTTAGGCCAAGCTATTTCATCTCTGATGAGGCTTTGAAGTTGTTCGACCAAGAATTTTTCAACTTTACCCACATTTCGTAAAACATTATTTTCCATCTCGCCTATCTCGGTGTCGATCTTCACACTTTTGATCACGTCGATACGTTCTCGACAATTTAAACTTGTATAATCCACGAAGTTTCCGCCATTGATACTGGCACCTTTATTCTGCCCTGAGGAGTTAGAGGATGTAAAGTAGTCGGATCTCATGTCATTCAAATCACAAATAAACGTAATGAAGATGCTCTTTTCCAAATATGCCACTGCTGCCAAAGAATGAATCACCACATCCGAAATCTTCAACTTAATAGGAAGAGAAATGAAATGTGAGGAAGGGTAGTTCACCTGTAAATTAACTGCTAGCTCCAATGATGCATCGCCTTTGAAATCAATATCTAAAATGAACTGGATGTCATTCTCGCTCATTTTGGTTTGTGATTCGAGTATTGAACTTGGTCTGAATGTGTAATTGTTGTGTGAAAAGAAATTAGCGGGTGTCTCGATGTCGTGGTGACCCAAACCAACATTATTCATGTTGTAGGAATGCAAGTTCTTGAAAGCTTCCAGACTCTTCCTACTTGTCGAATCGATCGGCGTAGGAGAAAAGTTTGGTAGAATATCATTGTTCCCAATTCCATTGAAAGTAGAATGTTCATCTTCAGAGTTGTCAGAATCGCTCTCACTTACTTGAGCTGTTCTCCCTTTCGACAGTCTCTTGTCATCTTCTTCGGAATCAGTCTCGTGGTAAAACTCCTCGAAAGGATTCCCAATATGCCTTATAGTAATCTCTGGCGGAATACTCCCAAGGGAGAACCCGGTCACCGTGAGATTGTCAATAAACGAAGGAAGAGTAATCTGATTCAATTGGTCATTAAAGAATTCTCTCAACCTTTGATTGATGCTTTCGTCCGATATAACATTATCCCAACGTATATCAAAAGACATTGCTGTTTGAATTCCCCAACTAAGCAAATGCACCTGCACATTTCATGTCTGAACATTCAATGGTCATTTGTGAATAGGAAAAAGATACTGCTTACTGACAATAGCCCTCTACAAATATTCAATTATATTTCCCATTTCTTTAGCGTTTAGTTTGATGAACCATCACCTCATTTCTTTCCAACCTCGAACGTTGGCAAAAGTCATGCCGCTGTTCAGACCAATCATTTCCGCTACCATATGCTGGACCAGGCAGACCTCCGGTAAGATATATACAATTTCTCTTAAACCGCTTTGTTTGGGTTATGTTCATACTTCATGAGGCAACTTGTGATTGCACAACAGCACTTGCGAAAGTGAAAAAAAAAAAAAAAAAAAGAAAGAAATTCGCAGAAGTATTGAATAAGTTTCCCCGGAAAAAAAGTTTGAGTCATCGTGGACTAAGTCCTTAGCGGCTCAAAATTGTTTTACGCATTCTCTTCATATTCTTTCCACATTGATGGCATCGCTCTAGTTTTAAAATTCTATAAAAGTTCTCGAGAATAAGCGCTTCTTGACCTCGAAAAAGTCATGATTGCATCTTACCCAGTTCAGTTGATAGTTGTTGGTGTTGGTCTTATTGGACCTCGCCATGCTCAGCACATCATGCAAAATGTTGATTGTGAGCTTCTCGCCTTGGTTGATCCCAGCCCAAAAGCTGTTGAGCTTGCGGAAGAGCTTGACACACTCTTTTTCCAAAGCACTGACGAACTCTTCGTGTTCTTGGACAGAAATGACATGCCATATCCTGATGGTGCTTTAATCTGTACCCCGAACCACACACATGCTGCCATTGCAGCATCTTTAGTATCGAAAGGAGTGCATTTGCTTATTGAAAAGCCTGTCAGTACAAAGTTGGAAGAAGCAAAAGCATTGCAACAGCTAGCCAGAGAGAAAGAAGTGAGAGTCTTGATAGGACACCACAGGCGTTTCAATCCATTCATCGTGGCAGCTAAAGAAAGCTTGCAACATGTTGGAGACATTATCGCAGTTCAAGGAACTTGGGCTCTTCGGAAGCCAAAATCCTACTTTGAAACGTCGATTTGGCGAACTGATGTGAGAACAGGAGGCGGTGCCTTGCTTATCAACTTGGTTCACGATCTCGACCTCTTGCAGTTCCTCTTCGGGCCCATAGAAAGAGTGTATGCAGAGTTGCTCAAAAAACAAAGAAGTGAATACCCGAATGTTGACGAAGGTGCATGCATGACTTTGAAGTTCAAAAGTGGCGTCACAGGTACGTTCATTTGTGCAGACAATGTGACTTCTCCATTTAATTTTGAAGTAGGGACTGGCGAGAATCCCTTAATTCCATTGGATGACAAGATTGAAGGCTTCTATAGAGTATTTGGATCGAAGGGGACTTTATCCATTCCAGATTTTACCTTGTACCATCAAAGCTCATTGAATACTGTGGAACAATCATGGAATAAGCCTGTCGATCGAACAGTTCTTATTGATGACAGGTATGAAATTGGAAGGACAAAGCCTTTCGATACTCAATTGAATCATTTTGTGGACGTTATTAGAGGCAAGGCTGTACCTGCTTGCACAATTGGCGACGGGATAGGTGCTCTCTTATGTCTTGATGCAGTTCTTCAGTCGCTTGAATCAGAGCTTCCCCAAAAAGTGGAAAGCATTGATGATATCGTTCCAGATTTTGAGGCCATTGGAGTTGATTGGTTGAAGAAATTCAGCGCTAAAAAGTAGTAGTTTGAAATTCCAAATCTAGTTTGCCAAATCGATAAATACAGAGCACTGACCCGAAAAATCGGGCCTTGTCTTAGCACTTGACCTGACCTCCTCACCATTAGTGGGGATGTATTGTGAATGACATGTAACCTTCCTTTTGCAAATCTGAATTTGTATTCACTATAGCAGTGGGCTTGTGATCATAGAATGTTCTTACTCCTAACAGCATGTATTCACCCTTGATTGTTTTCTTGGTGACCATCTGCCAACGATTGTACTGAGTCGTGGATCTAAGAAGAGACTTCCGATGATGTCAATATGTCGAGGCAGTAAACTTCAGCTTGCCGAGCAGATAACTAAGAGAAGTATTGGCGGAAAGACTAAAGGAAAGGCAAAGAAAAATACACTGATTGGTGCAAAAATTATTAAAGAAGCTTGAACAAAGACTTTCGAAAGCAGGGTGCAATCATTCTGTCCTTCATCTTGGTATCGAACGATAAGAAATGTGTGACTAACGATTGGATTTCCAGCATTCTTTCGAATATTTGATTGCAGTGATTTTAGTTTTTTTGGGTGCGAATTGTTCCATCTCTAGAGATTCATGATTATTGATTCTACTGGAATTATGGAGGGACCATATCATATGAAAATGATGTACTCATAAACTATCTAATGTCTTCTTCTTCTTATCACAAATGCTATACCATTCTAGCAAAACACGAGTTTCAATCTATTCATTATCTATTCTGGAGCAATGATTCATTCTAAATTTGTGTTTGGATACAGGAGAGTGCACCATCCTTTTGAGTCCATGAACTTAAGATAAAGAATCTCAAAAAATGTATGGGGACTTAGCGAACAAGCTAATGCTCGAGACCAAACGATCGACAAATCTTAGTGAATTACCTCTTTATCTGCACGATTTAGTGAAGAATATTGTGCAAGAGGTCTCGGATCTCAATAATGATGTTACTTTCTTAATGGAGCAACTGAGATTAGCAGGTAACTTCGAGGAGGAAGAGTTCAAACAAATTAACGAATGCCAGTTGTTTGCCACTCATTTAAGCATGAGGAGGAACAAACAATGCCTACTTGTTTACGAAAAGCTTAGAGCTGAAAAAATCGATGCATTCTGTTGGCTCAATATCGATCCATTAGTCAGAGATGAGCCAATAGCAAACGAGAACGCAACATTCGATCAAAGAGTTCCTACAAATAACCGTCTTATAACGGAGAACCTAAGCCATCCAGAGCAAGATTACTATAAACAATACCAAGATTTAGTACTGGACTTCAAATCAGAACTTTCTGACATCGACTTATCTGTTGATCTTGAACCACCGAGGGATCTTTTCATCGATGTCAGGGTTCTCAAGAATGGCGGTGAAGTCCAAACGGAATATGGAGCTTTCAATCTCATTAAGAATTCACAGTTCTATGTGAGAAAGTCGGATGTAGATAGATTGATTCAGCTGGGATATCTTGAGGAGGTATAGTGCAGCAAGATAGTGATTAATAATTTGGAGCCAACTTGGTCAATTCTTCCTGTAGTTTAACCTTCCCCAAGATTGTATTCTTGTGATCAACATTAATAGGGAGAATCATTACCGAATCATCGTTTTTATCATAAACTCCTATATTGTCATCCATAATTTTAACTTCTTTACGAAGCTCTATTGCAAGAGTGCCGATAAGCAGGTAGACTTCATTCACTTCTGGTTTGAACTGATCCTTGATCTGTAGACTGTCTACTTCATTCTGCCTGCTTGGTTCCACATATGTATCGAATAACAGACTGATGCAACCTAATAAGCTGACCACTCTAGAATCAATGTTGTTGAGAGATTCAAGCCTTCTCTGTATGAAATTATCTTGATCCATCTTTCTGGTGTAGTACCGCATTGTTTCCTTTTTTTTTATGTCTATTTTGTTCCCACACGAAAAGAGAAACAGCACAATGCCAATCGATTTGGGACTTCCTAGAATATCAAGATTACTTTCATTGATTGGTAATCCTCACGTCAGAACATATAAAGCTATACATATTGCGGGAACAAATGGTAAGGGGTCTACCATAGCCTATTTATCCTCAATTTTGAACATGGCTGAGATCCGCCATGGCCGATTCACTTCTCCACACCTATTAGAGAGCAACGATTGCATCTCTATTAATAATGAGATTTATCCAATGAATAAGTTTAAGGAAATAAGAAGTCTTGTATCTTGTCAGAACGACCGATTGGCGTTGGGATGTACCGAGTTCGAATTAATCACTGCAACAGCCTTCAAAATTTTCGAGATTGAGAAGGTGGAATTGGCATTGATAGAAGTGGGCCTTGGAGGCAGGTTAGATGCAACCAACGTATTAGAACCGTCGATCATGGATAGTCATGGAAAATGGTCTGGGGGTGTCATTCTAGCAGGGATTACAAAAATCGGAATGGACCACGAAAATCTTTTGGGAAATTCCATTGGGGCCATTGCGAAGGAGAAAGCAGGGATAATCAAAGGGAATGTCATTGTCGTGGTGGATGGAACTAACGATAAAGTTGTTCTTAGAACAATCCAGGACAAAGCAAAAGACATGCATGCACAGCTATACATTACCAATCCAAATGAAGATCCTTCCGTTAAGGAATTGTTACACATTTCGCCACTCAAAGGCGAGTACCAAATTCAAAACCTTGCTGTGGCTCTTTCACTTGTTAAACATCTTAGAGAGACCTTTAACTTTAAAGACCTCACTGGAGATAAAATACGACAAGGAATCGAGCGGACATCTTGGCCTGGAAGATTGCAAACTGTCTATGATGCTAGAACCGGTATAACTGCTTTAATTGACGGCGCTCACAATGAAAATGCTGCAATAGAGCTTGGAAAGTTCTTGAAGTCGATGCGGGACCTGGAGAATAAAAATGGATTAATCTTCGTCGTGGGTCTATCGAAAGGCAAATCAATAGAGCATCTCTTGAAACACATCGTCAAGAAATCAGCTGACACATTGCTCACAACTCGATTCACACAACCAACAGATATGCCATGGGTTCGATGCTATCTGGAGCTTGAAATAGCGCAGGCTGCAATGCCCCACGTCGACGACGTTCGCCAATTACAATTGAATGCAGTTCAAGATATTTTTGATTATTTGCTGACGATGAGGAAGAATGGGGATACTAGGAAAATCGTGTTTTGCGGGAGTCTTTATCTCTGTTCTGACGTATTGCGATATATTAGGGGTGCTGTTTCGGCAGGATCGCATTGAAATTTAGTTCCGCAACGATGCCTTCTGCAAATCTCGAGGAGCTCAGAAGGAGAAATATACAAAGAAACAAGAACTTACTAAAAAGTTTAAATTTAGATGCGATTAATGAATCAATTTCACGAGTTACAAAGCCCAACGGCAAAATCTCAAAGAGAGCATCTTCTACCCAAAATAAACATGGAGAGACTCCCACAAGGCGATCAAAGCGCTTGGCTTCGCTTTCTGACAAAAAATTAACCCAAGGAAGGGAAGAGGAATTAGGTACTATGGATGCGAGTGCTGAAGGCGCCAAGGAATTGAGACAGACAAGACTCATAGGTGATTATTCTTTGCTCGATCTTGTAACAGAAAGAGGTCTGGGGATGCTCAAACACGAAGCAAGAATACGTAAGATCGATGCCGAGAATAATAATTTACTTAACGAGAGAGTTTCTACAGCCGCAAATGATGACGATGGTAGTAAAGTTGACAATGATGCCTTTGCTAGGCTCCAGAAAATTGGAGAACGATACTCGGCAGAGACTTTCTACGATACAATTGGAACGATAGTGCCGACTAATGACATCACCTTACGCAAATGTCGTAAGGAGTTTAATTCTTTGAAACTTAACAAGAAGTTTGACTCTCAGAGGATCAAACTTGTACACAAACGTATTACTTCGTTGCTATTTCATCCCGCGCAAGACGATAGATTAGTCTTTGCTGGAGATACCGATGGCACTTTAGGAATTTGGGCTGTCGATGAATCTAGAACTGAAGATGATCCTTCCATCATGATGATCAAACCACATGGAAGAACTATTTCAAGAGCTATTGAAATGCCCACATCTCTGGCTCAAATTGCGACTGTTTCATATGATGGATCTGCACGGTTAATGGACATTCACAAGCAACGTTCATTTGAATTGTTTTCTTTGACAAATAAGGATGAGGAGGTCCTAGGAATATCAGATATGAACATACACTTTTCTACACCTCAGTCTATAATCGTATCAACATTGGAGGGTCAGATGTACCACCATGATACAAGGACTCGTGGTGCAATGATCAAATATCAAAAACTTTTAAGATTGCATGACAAAAAGATAGGTGGCTTTAGTCTCAATCCAAACCGTGATTTCCAAATAGCATCCGCTTCTCTAGACCGTTCATTGAAGATATGGGACTTGAGGAACATTTCTAAAAGCAATTCTCGTTCCGAAATCGTCGATGGTCTCAGATCTCCACACTTGTATGGAAGTTTCTCATCAACGCTCTCAGTCTCGAATGTTGATTGGAATTCGAGTAATCGATTGCTATGCAATGGTTACGACAACCGCATAAATATATTCGATCTCAGTGGGAACCACGAATATTACCATGATGTCAATCGATGGCTGAAGTATTACGTCCCCATACTTGAAGGTCGTGGAAAAGACACTTCTAATAACATCAGAAATATTAAATCGATCGATCACAATTGCCAAACAGGACGATGGGTCTCTATTTTGAAAGCTAGATGGCAAAAAATGCCAGCCGATAATTTTCAGAAGTTTGCTATCGCTAATATGAAACGAAGTATCGACGTTTACGGACAAAACGGAGAGCTCATCGCCAATTTGCTGTCACCTGAGATGACGGCTGTACCCGCAGTTGCTTCTTTTCACCCGACACAAAATTGGTTGATTGGTGGAACGTCAAGCGGAAAAGTTTTTCTATGGGAATGATTAATTAAACGAGCGCTCAAGTAGTATTAATTTTTCTACTAATTACAATTAAGCGGAAGAGGTCATGATCTGCCACACTCTGATGATGTTGTCAGTGTAACCAGCAAACAAGTTCTGACCGTCAGCAGACCAAGCCAACGAGATGGCCTCTGGGTCCTTAGCCTTGGCACTGACAGTGAACTCTGGTTTCAACTCGTCCAACAAAATTCTCTCCTGCAAGTTAAAGATCTTAATACCAGATGAAGTAGCAGCAGCCAACCAGTATCTGTTTGGAGAGAAAGCCAAAGCATGAACCTCGGAAGCAGCGTTCAAGGTGTACAAAGTGGTCTTGGAGTTCAAGTCCCACAAGATGATGACACCATCCTTACCAGCAGAAGCGTTCAAGGATCCATCTGGGGAAATGGTGATGCACGAAATGTAACCAGTATGACCGATGAAGTCAGCTTCGAGCTTGTAGTCAGGCAATTCCCAAGACTAGAATTGTTAGTAAATGTCAATCGAAATATGTGGAATCAGAGATCTTGGTGAATAGAAAATGTCTCATTCGGAGCTGGCGAGCTCCGTCTGAAGTAGCAAATATTGGAAACATCATATTTCCACTTAAAAAAAAACATACCTTAACAGTCTTATCCCAAGAAGCGGAGATAACGGTAGATGGCTTCTCTGGAGAAAATCTCACAGCAGAAACCCAGTCCTTGTGACCGGTCAAGGTGTGCATACACTCGCCAATAGTGTTCCAAACCTTAACAGTCTTGTCACGAGAAGCAGAAACGATTTGTCTCAAGTTCTTGGCAATAGAGACGGACAAAACGTCTCCAGTGTGGCCGACGAATCTCTTGGTAGATTCACCCGTCTCGAGGTCCCACAATCTCAAGGTCTTATCCCAAGAACCGGATAAAGCATAAGCACCATCAGCGGAGATGGTAACGTCCTGAACAATGTGAGAGTGTCCAATGAAGGATTTCTTTGGGACACCGTACTGATTGTCCTCACCACCAGTCAACTTCCAGGCAATCAAAGTCTTGTCTCTGGAACCAGACAACAACAAGTCTGGTTTAGTTGGGGTAGTAGCCAAGGATGTAACCCAGCCGTTGTGGCCCTCCAAAGTGCCTCTCAAAACCAAAACTTCTTGATCAGACATAATAAACTATCTCAATTGTAGTAGCAAGAAGAAACGAAATTTTCATTTATCGCATCAATAAAAAATTTGCTTGGCACGTGATCCCCAAGTTGGGCTCCTCGTTCTGAAAAATACCGCAAAAATGTGCTCGGAAATACCACAGATAAGAGTGACTGTTTTTACCGAGAAAAGTGACACAAAACCGGATCAAGAGTTGTTTGAACGCGTACTAATTGGACTTATCAGCCAATTCCAACATAACACAGTTAGCTATTGTTGTTAACAAACAATGAGGTTACCATATTTACATTGTGACACTCCATAAACCCACTAACTATAAACTCTTATGATATTGTTATTATTCTCAATATTTTCAGGCATGAATCAAGAGCAGAAAAGTTTCAGGAATTTTGAACTCTGAATATAAATCAATAGGCTTTGTTTCAGCAAAATCATGAGACCAATCATCGTATTTCATAATGCAGAGGCTCTGATCTAAACTGAACAATAGGACACATTACGAGAGATCTATGAGATAGAAAATTTATATTGGTGAATGGGTACATTTCCTGTTTTTGTATTGTCATTCGCTTTCTTGGAGATTGCATATAGATACGAGATTATTCCCACACATCGAGCAACACAAGATAAACGAGCACTGGATGAGGGACCGGATAGTAATCTTGAGTGGAGGTACTGCTACGAATGATCTTGTGCCGCTTTTTAACTCGATATCGACAAATATCACCTTTGTTTTGCCCATTCTGGATAACGGTGGCTCTACTTCGGAGATCATTCGTGTCATAGGGGGGCCCGCCATTGGCGACATTAGATCCAGACTTACAAGATTGATTCCTGATAATAAAGTCAGACTAAGAGACCTTTTAACATTTAGACTCGACCAGGATCCTTCAAGAGCCAAAGCACAATGGAATGAAATAGTTGATGGGTCCCATCCGTTGTGGAATGGTATTGCCTTATCTACAAAGGAAATTTTCAGAGCATTTCTCGTCCACGTCCATGTTGAGTTGCTCAAAAGATCTAAAATAAGCATGTCATCGACTATCAACAAGCAGTTCCGATATGAGCTTGCAAATGTGGGAAATTTGTTTCTCACTGGTTTGCGACTTTTCATTGGTTCTTTAGATTCTGCAATTGAATTATTCATGAAGATGACGGATATAAGCTCCAAGATCGAAGTTTTGCCCTGTATTAACACCAACTTTAGTTATCATATTGGTGCAAAATTGTCTAACGATCTCTTGATCACTGGCCAGTCACAGATTTCTCATCCTTCAAGCATGAAGGAAATCTATCCACTTCCCATCGACAAGACTCGTCCTCCAACTCCTACTCGAGAACTGGACATCAGATCCAGCATAGCGTATGAACATCTTGAAAGTGAAGAATCCGGATTGTCATCGGAGGAAGAGGATGGTAATTTACCTCTGTATACCCATCCTGAGCTCAAGAAGTCACAGTTGCATTTTAGCAAGACTGAGGACATCGAGCCTTTACTATCCCCAATCGAACGGATATTCTATATCTCTCCTTATGGTGAAGAGATTTGCCCCACCGCTCAGAGCCGCGTGATTTCCTCAATTGCTTACGCGAATCTGGTCATTTATTCTGTTGGATCGTTAATGACAAGTATTGTCCCAATTATTATCCTCAAGGGAGTGGGTCGAGCAATTGCATCAGATTTAACACCAAGAAGGACAAGAATTTTATTCTTGAATGGATGTGCAGACCGAGAGACATTTGGAATGCAGGCATTCGACTATGTTCGAATTATTGTTGAGCTGGCTCAATATTCATTAGAGAAATCTTATCAAGAATTCGATGGTGATTGGACCAAATTTGTCACCCATTTATTCTACATGGAGCTGCCAAACATCTTTGTGGATATTCAGGCATTGCATCGAAAGGGCATAAAGTGCATTTCTATTCGGCGAGATGAAAATTTGATTGACAGGTACGATTTATCAGATCTTCAAGAGAAGCTTCAACAAACACTTCGAAGCATTTAGTTAATCGTACCACATCTTGATCAATTCTTCCGAAACTGCTGACGGCGTTAATACACCCAAATCTGTAATTAATGCTGTAATGAATTCATGAGGAGTGAAATCAACAGATTGACTTCTGAGAAATGTTGAGTCTTTCTCCGTTTGAGACTCATGTCCTTGAATTATATTCGACACTTCTCGCGGTAAATCATTTGGAGCAAGGGGAAACAATCTGACGAACTTGTGCGACTCTGTTACCACATAAAACGGTTTGTTATTAGCTTTTGCTAAACATCCGATCTGGTATGACCCGATGTGATTGATAATTCCTCCGCTCTCGACAACACCCTCAGCCCCTACCATTATCTTATCGACTTTGTGAAGTTCATAACCAACTGCATTATCGACGATGACCTCTACTGGAATATTGGCTTCTCGAAGAAGTTTAGCCATATGATATCCCTTCTCCGATGGCCGGGCTTCGGTAACAAGAACTTTGAATCTTAATAAGCGATCAGTCCTAGCCTTTAGCAAAAGTTGATAGACAACACGCGAAAATGAGTGCACTAAGATTGTATCGTCATCCTTAATGAAAGGAACCCCAAAATCTGCTGACTTTGCTCGTGATTCCTTAGCTCGTTGGACAAACAATTCACCATTTTCAACTAAATTTTTCTTACACGACTCCCAGTCCGTATATAAATTGGTGTTTCTCAACACGAATCTCATAAAAAGATCACAACCAGCTGAGAGAGAAATGGCATTGGAAATCGACAGTTTCAAAGTCTCAATATTAGATTTCACCAATTTGATCAATTCACTGGAAGTTGAAGGCTGCTTCACTCTCAACATGGTAACGAGAGATTCAATAGCAGCGATAGGCATTGTCATATCAGGATCATCTTCCAAGAATTTCAAGTATGTTCTGGCGATATCAAACGAAGAATCTGACATGATTGCAGTGCAAAAAGTTTCTACAAGTATGAAATCAAGAACTGACCGTTATATACACGATCACATCCCATGCATTCTCGCGAATCAAGATTAACAAACTACAAATCAACCAGGGCAATCAAAAAATACTTCTTGAATCAATTACAAAATAGCCTCCGCCACCGTAAACAATATCCACCAACTTTAGGGTTCTTTAGCTATAATAAAGAAGTGGTTATTCTCAACACTCGAGTAAAAGAGTTAAGTACCTTAAGCTTTTCCTCGTAAGAGATTTAATACAGAAGCACACCCTCTCTCACTTAATGGTATTGTAGTCCCGCATACTGGTAATCGCAGCAATCTAGAGAAAAGCTTCCAACACATTCGACTAGACATTACAACAACCACATAAATCAATGAGTGTTCTCATAGATAAACAATAAAGGCAATTCAAAACATCCTAGAAAATACTGTACTCCAAACTGGCACAAAATGCCCAATATTCAAAAAATTTGGCAAGATATTCCAATAAATTCTATATAAAAAATCAATAATTTTGCCATTGCTTATTATACTCACACCCGTAAGGCAAACAAAATGCTCTTACAAAGCAATAATGAACTAGTCCTTTCCTAACCAAACGAATCTTTACTGCGTCTGTAAGCCACAATTTTGTACATCTAAAGTCGACTGATATTTAACATAATCACAATATCTTGCTAAAACAAGTAAGAAACCCGATTTGAAATCTAACAACAAATAATGCCCCACATCGGGTCAAGAAAAGCAAATATATGAATAGAATTACTCAATAATAAATGGTTGATGAATGCCACCTCAAAGAGGGACAAGAAAACCCGACTTCAACCTCCTCCTCTTCTTCAATCGACACTTATATCTCATCAATAAGAATCTTCCTTTCATTCAAATATAAGTAACCCATCAAAATATGGAGTTCTCCATCGCCTTTATCTCCAACAATGACATGTATAGGGCAATAGTTTGAGGTTCACAAAACCATTTGGATGTGTGCCCTAGGGATATATTCCCAGCGTTAGACAAGACTGAGTTAAAGCATTGCATACTTTACTATATGCTGTAACACCGATAAGCATTAGCTCTCGATTAACAGGGTAGGAGAGTCTTTTTCTTTTCTTTCAATTTTTCAAACTTTTCTTCGGGAATTGACTTTACATTTCTCCAGGAAAGGTTTATGCTTATATTTCTCCTGATAATAGTTGTATGTAGTATTAAGTTATTAATTTTATAATCTTGAGTGGTAAAAGGACTATAATCAAATGATAATGCAAACAATATTTATCCGAATTTCGGGGATAACAGTAATGGAGCCTGGAATAAAAAGGAAATATAGAATGATATGCTTCGAAATAAATTGAACAAGAATATAAGAGTCACGACTTGAAATGACCATTCCACATGATTCACGAGAACGATAACTAATTTTTCAATAACGGTAATAGCCACACGTACAACTATTGAAAATATGGAAGTCATGAAGCTAATGAAAACTTCAAAATCTCTCAGAAATTTTGATTGATAGCGGTTGGACTGATTATTTGAAGATCCAAAGAAAAACAAAGAATAGTTCAATGTGTGGAGGGAGTAGGCCCTTACAAGATAGTCAATTAATGATCAATGTCAAGTAAGTGTTTAACAAACGAACCTAGTTTATTATTCTATTTGATTTATGAAACCAGATGATCATTTCATTAATAAAGAAATTGTACTTGTTTTCTAGATATTGCAACTTCTTAAACTGGAGCGTAAGTTCTTGTTTCTACAACATAACAAAATTAACTTCTGGCAAGTTGAAAATACGTTGGAACAAGAATTTAGTAATTTCTCGCTAGTCGTTAAACGTCTTAGTCGCAAGAGAATCATGACATAACTCCAATGGATTCTGCAAATACTAAATGCTCAGATTATAAGAATAGAACACTGTGCAGGTTGTCTCAGTCAAATCGATTTAGGACATCAAGAAGACAATTATTAGATTTGAGGACATCATACTGACAAAGAAATTAAATTTAAATCTTTAGAATAATAGTAATTTCCTTGTGAAGATGCAAATATTTTTGGTAGATTGGATTTCAACCGGACGATTTCTTCAAATTTCTATTTGATCTGTTTAGTGTATATTCTGTGAGACTGGGTATCGGCTCATCTAGAGATTATCAGGGAGAACTATTGATGGAAAGTGCCCAAATCACTGATGAGAGTTTCACTTTGTTATTCTTTCTTTCATCGATAGGCAGGTCCATAAGTATCTTTTCATTTATGAACGTATCCATTTTGTTCGACGAAGTCAATGGGATACCTGTACCTTCTGAGTGAGTGGATGCATCGTGATGGCTGTTTCAAAATTCAATACATGCCCTTTTCATTTTTCTTGAATCCTACAGGTCACTTTTCATTTTCGGTTGGAAGCTCTTTAGTCTGCTAGCTGTAGTTTTGGATTTTGATTGGCTTTACAATACAAAATCCTGAGTTGTCAAAAAATAATACAAATCTGGACAGATTTCTGGAGACTAGGCGTCTTGAGGCTTTCTTCATTTAATTATGTGTAAGTTTTATTGAAAGACGAATTTGTTAAATCATTTGGATCTGGTTGATCGGAATTTGTTTCTAAAGTCTATTAAGAATGTTCGGTTGTATTGTTGCAAAGAAGGAATCTTTTAATTCTAAATGATACTCAACGTTCTCATTTCTGTGAAGAAATGAATAATGTTCCCATGGAATCTCTAAATGATTTCGAATATGTGATATTGATTTGGACAAATCCATATCTACTTGCTTGGGAATTATGCTACATGATTGCATGCTTGTGTCGGGAGTTTCCAAATAGACTGAGCTAGTTATTAAATTGAGCAATCGTTCAGAGTGTGAGTTATCGGTTTGTTCTGCCATTGGTGGTTGCTTAACTAATACCATTTACTTTTCATCTTGGAAGAGTGGCTATAGCATACTGGATATGCGATCCTGTACATCAGAGTATGTGATAACGCCTGGTCACGTGATTTATGTAAAGATCATCTTTTGTAGCTGACAACAAACTTGCCACTCCAACAGCATGGTTGTTAATGGAGATTTGAAATCTGACCCTAACTCTCTAAGGAGCCTAGAGATTATATCTCAACTGCTATCTTCGGCTCTCTTGAATCAAACGCCCAGATCTACCGATATTATTGGGTATACTATCACCTTACTTGAGAACTTCAAGTTTCAAGTGAGCAAGCTTCAAAGGATTGGGTATTGTGATTATGAATTTGCATTCGTGACTTTTAAGACCAGTCTAAGGTTGACATCTCATGTTCAAAACAGGCTGGATGAGATCAGGCTCAAATTAGTGGATCAGCTTGTTGTCACTCTTGAAGGCCAAAAAGGGAATTTCGAAGCCATTAGCAAGTACCTTTCTGAGAGAACTCCATACGGACACAAAGGTTCGCAGGACGATTATCTTTTTCGAAGATTTGAATCTTTGCAGGGAGTCAGTGGACACAATATAACACCACCTCATGGCCATGAATTCAGCGACAACATTTCTTCTGAACGATTGAATCAATTGATACGGAAGTCGTCTGAAAATGTGTTGCTATTAGATTTCAGAAGTCGCAAAGAATTTAACTATAGTCATATCAATTTTCTGAATGTTGTGAATATTGAGCCGCTGGTATTGAGAAAGGTATCGGATACAAAAACTCATCCTACAGACATGGATCTAGAGGATGTACTATCAGAAAGACTTAGCAGCGATCAAATTGGTCTCTTCAGGCAAAGATTCAAATTCGATCTCGTCGTTATGTATAATCTTCGCTTTGGAGGAATCAGCAATGACCGATTTGATTCGCTTGAATTTTCGCTTCTTCATGGTGACAGTAACGGATTGCCCTCACAGAGCCCCTTTAAGGAGTTGATACGTTTGCTCATCTTTGACAACAAATACATTAGCACCAAATTGAAGAACTATCCTGTTTATCTTCTGGGTGGCTTGGAAAAGTGGTTTCAAGTTCTTGGAGAAAGTGCCCTTACTAGTGAGACATCAAGATTTTCGTCTGCAGAGAGACATGAAAAGCAGTCCCAGAAAGATTTAATGAAAGTTGAAAATTTAGAAAATAATTATCTTCGAAATTTCGGTGATTATTTGTCTACTGCAAAATCATCAGCAAGAATGGCGATGCCTGTTCCATCACAGGTTGTGATTTCCAACGGATTTCTGAATCTGCAGAATTATCCGAACGGTTTTGGCTTTCACTCAAATGAAGATAGGGTCGATGGGAAGGCTCGGAGCGGAAAAGCCTATTTAGTGAATAAGCCCAAGAGCTCCCAAGTCAAAAAGATATCAGATGAAGGTCCAGATACACTCTCTCGGCAGGCGGCAATCGGAAATAAGTCGAGTAGCTTCCTTCTCCTGTTCACTACTGGCCTTACTAACCTTGGAAACTCTTGTTATATGAATTGCATTCTTCAGTGTCTAAGCTCGACTCCACAATTAACTGCTTTCTTTTTTCCTGTTGCAGAGGTCAATAATATCGAGGTTCTACAAACTTATAAGCAACACATTAACATGGAGAATAAGCTTGGATCGAAAGGGGTCATCACAACGAGCTTTGTGAGATTGTTGGCAAACATGTTCAATAACAGCGGTAAATACTTTTCTCCGGCGTCCTTCAAGCAAACAATGGGTTCACTTTCCCCTGGTGGTCAGTTTGCTAACTCGGATCAACAAGATTGCATTGAGTTCCTTAATTATATTTTGGATTCTTTGCATGAAGATTTGAATCAACGAACAATAGATAGTGCAGAAGGGCGGGCTACTATCTTGGAGTTATCTCCCGAGCAAGAAAATGCAAGAGAATTCATGCCAGTACGACTTGCGTCGACGATAGAATGGGAGAGATACTTGAAGTTGAACTTTTCCGTTATTGTGGATTATTTTCAGGGGCAGTATCTTTCCAAGTTGAGGTGTCTCGAATGCTTGTTGACATCTTCGACGTATAATTCTTTCTCCATATTGTCATTGCCGCTACCAGAGAACGTTTCAGGAACGGTTACCTTAGACCAATGCTTGGACTTGTTCACGGAAACAGAACTTCTAGAAGAGGACAATAAATGGCATTGTCCCAGATGCCGACGATTTACGAGGCTGACAAAAACTATGACTATTACCAGATTTCCAAAGGTTTTAATTATTCATCTTAAGAGATTTAGCATGGATCTGAAAGGTTATTTTAAGAAGCTCGACACCTTTGTTACCTATCCAGTTGATGGAACTTTGGATTTGACCAGATACTGGCCCTCAGTTGGAAAGTACGTTAATTCAGATCCAAAGACCATCATAACGAAAGAAAGGGAAAGGAAAATCTTGGCGTCTTTCCCAAATCGAAATCAGGAACCTCCATTTCGCTATACGCTTTATGGTGTGGTCAACCACTTTGGGAATTTAACTACTGGCCACTACACTTCTTTTGTGAAAAAGGGAAAGGGTTCAAATAATGAGAAGCGTTGGTGTTACTTTGATGATGCTAAGATCCAGTTAGATTGCAAGGAGAGTCAAGTGCGGAGTAAGAATGCGTACTGTTTATTCTATCTGAGAGTTCAATGAGGGACTTGAAAGTTACACAATCTTCCCAGATCTTAAGAATCTTCTGTAACCTTGATTTTTGGGTGACTTCCAACCACGCCCTTACTTAATCCTACCCACAACCAGTCAGCTTTATCTTTGGGTTCAATGCTGATTTCTCCTTTGAAACCTTCCACAAATGTCCTGTCATTTACCGTGATGTTCGTTGTGAAATTGATGAACTCATTAAAGATGGCAATGGAAGACCAAAACTGAAGTTTTCTTAGACAAGCAATAACTAGACTCGTTACTTGACCACCATTCAAACAATGTAGATATACAGGGGTAAATTTTTTGTGGATCATCAATTTGAGCGCCTCAAGGACAGAAGTGTATCCCATGGGTACTCCTCTCTTCTTTCCTTTACCCGACTGAGCACATTCGATATGAATTAAGACGATGCCCTTGTCCCTTGCAAACTCTAAGAGTTGGGGATCCGAGTCCTTACTGATCGGTTCGGGTGTGAGGGAGATAATTGTGGTCAAATTTAAGGATTCGAGAAACGGAAAGTTCACTTTTCGAGGATAACCACCTCTATAAAGGTCAGGCTGTACTATATTAAATCGAAGTGGAGGAACTAGGGGATCTGCCGACATCCTTTGGTAGTTAGGCGAATGTGTTGCATATTTTGTAATGGTGTCATTCAGTTCTTATTTGCAGGAATCAGAACAACTTTGGAAGCTTACTGTCTTCAACATTGCGTGCAAGCACTTCCTCAATGCTCAACCTGGGCGGAACACTTGGATCCTCGGAACCTCCAGCAATTCCACTGCTGAACTTCAAGTATAAAATATCTCCAACTTCACTGAATTTAGCCAAAACGTAGTCGAGATCTTCCTTCGTCAATGCCGAACTCACACAAAGTCTGACTCTGGCCGTTGTAATAGGAGTTGCAGGATATCCCACAATGACAACAGCAATTTTCATGGAATAAAGCATCCGTGAGATAGCGGGCATTTTTGCTGGAAGGTACAACAATAAAGGGATGACTGGTGAATCGTCAGCTCCGTAGACAATGAATCCCAATTTCTTCAATCCAAGTCGTAAATATCTTGAATTGAATGCGATTCTTTTCAATCTTTCTTCACCCTCGCCTGGACTAATAGAGCCATTGATGATTTGCAAAGACGATATTATTTGCTCCAAAACTGGAGGTGGCACTCCTTCACCAAAACTGCAATTTAAATATGATAATCTCAACCTGTCAATTATCCACTTTTCAGCAGCAACGTAACCGCCTGTGGCCCCAAATGACTTCGTCAAAGTTCCCATTAAGATATCGATTCTAGAGGGGTCTACCAGGAAGTAATCGCAAATTCCTCTGCCTTTTGGTCCCAAGGCACCAATCGAGTGAGCTTCATCGACGAACAAATAGCATTTGTACTTCTCTTTCAATTGAACCACTTCGGGTAAATTGACCATATTCCCTTCCATTGAATATAATCCTTCCACAGCAATAATGATCTTTTTCCATGGTCGATGTGTTTTCGGCTGTCCCTGGGCAATCTCATTTCTGATAATCTTTTCTAAATCTCTCATGTCATTGTGTTTGAAAACTTTTACCGAAGCCCCTGAGAGACGGATTCCAAACCTGATCGACGCGTGATTCAAAGAATCACTGAGAACAAGACACTGAGAATCCACTAGGGAAGCAAATAAGCTTGAATTGGTTCCATATCCTTGACTTACGATGATTGAGTCATCCTTTCCAACGAAATTAGCAATCACTTTCTCGCATTCCTTGTGTAAGTCTGTGGTGCCTACAGCATTTCTAGGCGAACATGAGGAAGTGCCGTACTCCTCAATAGTCTTCAAAACATTATCTGTGCAAACTCCATGAGATTGAGCAAAACCCAAATAATTATAGGAAGATAAGTTCAAGCATTCAACAGATTTTCCCGTGTAGACATAGCCATCCTTAACTCTTTTGCGCTCAAAGCACTTAATAAATCTCCCTGGCGCACCGTGAATTGGTCTTGCAAAGCAATCATCAATCCTAGTTTTCAATCTTCTCACATAGAAATTCTCAAAGCCGTCATACCATGGGGCGTAGCCATCCTTTTCCACGAGATCTTCATAGTCTTGAGGTTTAAAAATCTTACCAAAAAAATCACGAATATGACCAATAATGATTAATATAAGGTAACTGAGTAATGTTGCAATATGTATTACATATGGGGGCTCGTCATCGATTGGAATAGGTAATGGTTCCCCAACAGGGTGTTTGGAGACATACAAATACTCCTTAGAAGTCAATCTTCCATACTCCAAATCAGCTTTGACTTTATCCGTACGATCATCGTCAGGAGCATTGGGAATCAAGGTCGACATTGTCTAACGAACGTGAAAAGTTTTGATTGGATATGGCCCCAACGTGTGAAGTTCCGCTAGTCAATTTTTCTGTCTTAGGGGAAGAGTGAGTGTGAGTGAGCATTTTTGTCTGCCGACTGGATTCGCATACCTGACTGCAAGATTCCAATTCCGAGCGCGAACTGAAGGAGAAAAGGAATCTTGGATCCCCCACGCGTTGTGCTTCCAATTTCGTTCGAATGAAGACTATTCAAGCATAGCCCAGGTGAAATGGTCTTGATTATTTCTCGTATATACTATAACTTCTATCTTCATTTCCATGTAGTTTTAATGTATAGTTTGTAGCCGGAATTTCCCAATCAATGTGCCCTATTGTTAAAACAGTTGTTCCAGGTAGCTGCAGCAGTATGAATTCATGGCATTTTTTCATCAAAAGCTCGTCATCCATGCAAGAAAACGCTTCATCAAAAATCAAGATCTCTGGGTTTTTTATAACAGCTCTAATAAATAACGCAAGTTTCTGTTCTGATACAGTTAAATGCTGAAATTCAACGTCCCATTTTGAAACGGTTTCCACACGGAATCTATCAAGAACACTTCTTGAGAAGTCGGTTATACTCTCTAAACCAAGAACATAATGGAACTTGAAATTAGAATTTCCAACACCGGAAACTAAGCCATTCATGATAACATCGGCCATAGTCATTCGCCGAGGTACCAAAGCATGAATTTCTGGAGAAGAGATTCCAATTTTGTCATTGATATCAAAGTAATTAACACCACTTCCAGTCTTGCGGAGTGTACCGTTGATCCTGATCACTGATCTCCAAGACTGTGGGTGGTCTGCAGTAATAAGAGACAATAATGTCGTTTTTCCGGATCCATTAGCACCCAAAATTCGCCATTTTGATCCACGCTGAACCTTCCAATTGAAAGCTTTCAAAATTGGTTGACCCTCATAGATAACTGAAGCATTCTCAAATTCCACTATTGGATCATCAACTTCAATAGATGCAACAGGGATTGATATCTGCTCGTTCTTTCCGTCTTGAACATGCAAGGTCGTGTTAAATTGCTCCTTCACCAAATCAAGGACATGTTCCTTTTCCCCAGATATTGTAAGTCCTATCTCGTTAACATGCCCAACGTGGGTAATCCACTGTGGAATTTCATCTTGAAGTCTCAATCCAACAATAATGCCGATGCTAAGTTCCTTCGCGATCTTGCTCAAAGACTCTGATACTGAAACAGTAGCAATTGGATCCAATCCGAGAAATGGGTCATCTATGACAAGTAGCTTGGGCCTTGTGATTAATGATTTTGCGATTCGTGCTCTCCGCATTTGTCCATTACTCAAACTGTTTATCCATTTTTTCTTAAGGTGATCCAACAGGAATGAAGACATTATTCGTTCAACCAATTCATTGTCAATTGAATGGTTGCTGTTGTAATTATTTGCACCTGTAATATAATTCTCAACCGAGTTAACGTCGTCAGACACCTCTAACACTCCCTTATATGAATATGACTCATAACGTGCCGATAAATGAACTCTGTCGAGACCTGAACTCTCTCTGAGTTTCAAATACTGAATTTGGGTACTCGGGTCACTAATTGATGGGTAAATTCGAGAAGATGGAGGTTCAGGAATAAATTTGGCGGCAATGATGTCCAAAAATAACGACTTCGTGGAACCCACAATTCCCCAGTAGGAGGGACCAATACCTTGTGTAATCTCAAAGGATTTGATGGGCTCCTTAAACACATACGAAGGACTCGTGGTCCTCGGGACATTATAACGGAACAAAGCATTCTTTAGTCTTATTAAGCTTGAATTAGAGTTTTGCATTAAGAAAAGAACCGGTGGACAGAGTTTGCAACATTTCTTCGCACAATTGAAACCCATGCACAATAAAATAAGGAGAGTCTACAACACTTTTAATATTACGATTAGTCCCTTTCCTTTTCATTTTTAATTTCAATCTGGAAGCATGAACTTCAAGCAAGTAGTAAAATCTTCGGAGATAAGTAAAAAGAAAGTATTCTACTCGATCAAACTGAATGTCTCTTCGAAGGATTCTTTTGCATAGAATCTATCAACTTCATCATCTTCCCCGTTAATCTTATAATCGATCAAGAAAGAACAGTTGATCAAATTGCATTATTCTATTTGTTGCACAGCTCATGCCAATAGAAATATCCAGGAGTGGAGATCCCGCAATTCTCAGGAGTGCGGGTTAGGGCATCAATACGAAACAACAAGCTGTTTGGTCCTGAGAATGGAGTTTACCGACCCAGTCGTTTCCCAAGAAGAAACTTCCGAGAATTCGAATTCCAAGAGCGAGAATGCTCCTGAACAAACTCAAATAGCAATAGAACGTTTGGAAGATGAAATTGATGTCGCATACTCGGCCGTTGAGTCAAAGTTCTCCTCGTTGTGGGTAAACGCATCTAAGAGTGCTCATGGATTACAAGAGAGAGTTAAGTTCGACGAAAGGAAAAAGGAATTGATCAACCAAGTGAATGCTGCCCGGCAAAACATTAACAATAACAAAGTCGTGCAAGAGAACGTTCAGTCTATTGAAAAGCAGTTGAAAGACTTAGGTGAGCATGTCAAATCATTAGAGCCCAACATTGATATGAATTCACTCTCATCACAAGCCAATAAGGCATTGGACACATTAGACTCTAAGTTGGAGATAGTTGAGCAACAAGCTGGTAAGATTGTCAGCCTGTTCACGTCGTTTTTCTCGAGTATCATCACAATTGATACGCCAAAAGAAGCTCCAGTTGAAGAAATGTCAAGCGCGATCTCGAACGCAAAGATACCGGGCGCCGCCTATAGCCAAACTCGGTTTGATAATGATCTATTCAAGTTGCATACTTCTGACAACTTCTATTTGGATGAGTCTTCAGAAGATGAGAATACATTTGAAATTGAAGACAAGACTGAAGAAATTAGTGAGTTACTCAAAGAATATCCAGATACATTGGAGCAAACAATGAACAGACTTGTGCCAATACAAATATCTTACCGAGATTTCTGGATTCGTTATTTCAAGCAAGAAATGAAACTCAAAGAGAATCAGCAATCCAGAAAGGAGCTCTTGGCTAACAATGAAGTTAACAAAATGAATTCAATTGAGCACTTTTCGGATGACGACGAAGACGAGGATTTCACCTGGGATGACGATGACGATGACGAAGACGATGAGGAGGAGGAAGATAATGCCCATCATGATGATGATGATGATGATGATGATGATGATGATGATGATGATGAAGAGGTCGAGGTTATGAGTTATGAGGGCAATAAATCTGGGAAGCATCTCATGGATAGTGGATTCTGACTGATCTATAGTTTCATCTGCTAACAAGAAATCTCCAAACTTGTGCTACGGTAGCACTTCTGGTATTCTGTTTCGGGATGTTCTATATGCATCGTAGTTGAAAGTGCACTTCATAATAAACTTATTACTTGGTAGTGGAAAGGTTCGATGTCCTAGACAACAAGGTTGTGTCTTATGTGGACTTAAGTGGGGTTCCTACACATAACTATTTCTTGAGCACAGTCCTTTCGATCAACCCATGTGGTAATTCAACGGCAAAATATTCGGTCAATCAAGAATGGGCAAGAATTACGTACAATTTAATAGTTCCAATTCACAAGGGTCTACTCGAAGTACGCAACAACTCAGAAATCAAGTGCTTCCACCTCGGCGTGTATGGGTTAAGAGAAATGGGGGGAATCCTACGACGATAATGGTCGGGCCTGACGAAATCGTTGATGATCTCAAAAGTGCTGTTTCTATAAAATTTCCAAATTCATTGGCAAGGTATTGCGATCCTGCTGATATACAAATTCTATTGCGAGTACATCCTACTGAGAAGATTCATCAATCTCGTCGAATCAAGCAGAATAAACTGGCTATTGGTAGGATTCGACCAGACATACCGGGGGAAAGTCAAGTAAAACTGACAGCGAATGTTTCACTTTCACAGAATCAACGCGCACACATCGCACTCCAGTCTGATCTGAATGTCTGGGACATACTTGACGAACACTTCGCAGGTGCGATGTCAATGTCTGATGCCTTGCTTATTGATGTGGAGGTCAGAGCCACTACAGATATGACGCCGGCCAGCGAAAGGCAGATTTATCGTGAAGAATACGAGGTCTCACCTTCGAATCGAGTTGAGTCGCCCCATACATGGCCCCAAAATAGGCATTCCCCATTGAGTTCGAACATTCAAAACCTTCACCAGAAACCACATCAACCAGTCCCTACGAGGCAACATTCGTTTGGGAAGTATAGTTCTGTCTCTCCGAATTTCCTCGGATCGCATTCACCGCCCTCACATTTTCTAGGTCAGCACAAACGATCGCTATCAAACCCGCCACAATCTCCAGTCCCAACGTACAGCCAACCTTCTCGAAGTGGCAATCCACAGGCGGTTCTTCTATTACCAAAGAATTTTTCTCTAGGTGAACAGAGCGCACTAAAGAGATTCCCAGTTGATGCTAATTCAGTAGAAAAGGGATTTGCTGACCAAACCACCAAATCAGACGAGGTTTCCAATGTGAGCAATATAGGAAAAGATACCACTTCACCATCGAGGCTGAGCTTTGATACGACACAAGAAATCACAAGTTTACAAGGTTCTATTCCAGACAGACAGAACTATTCATCGGCACAAAAGGAATCTGGAAGCTCGCAGCCTTCGAACATGGATTTGAGTTCTTCAAACACTAGAGAGTCTGAAGATTCGTCGATGAAGAAGGATTCCAGTGATTACCTTACTAAGTCTGCCGCCAAAACGAAATCCAAAGAGACAACGATCAACACTAGTACCTTCAAAAAGGTTCTACCACTGATTTCAGTTTTAGTGGTGGAAGATAACTCAATCAATCAAGCAATTCTTGGTGCATTCTTGCGCAAACATAAAATACATTATCAGATTGCAAAGAACGGACAAGAAGCAGTGGACGAATGGAGAAAAGGGGGTTTCCACCTAGTATTGATGGACATTCAATTGCCTGTAAAATCTGGGATTGATGCTACCAAGGAAATACGACATTTGGAGAAGGTGAACAAGATCGGAGTTTTCGCCCAACATGAGATAGCGAATAGCAATCACAATGGCCACCTGCAACTTAAGGAAGATGAGAAATTGAACCTCGACACATTCCGGTCGCCTGTTATAATCGTCGCCTTGACGGCATCATCAAATTCTTCCGTTGACAAGAAGAATGCATTGACTGCTGGTTGTAATGACTTTTTAACAAAACCAGTGAATTTGGTGTGGCTACAAAACAAGATTACAGAGTGGGGTTGCATGCAAGCCTTAATTGATTTTGATGCTTGGCGAGTGAAAGGGTGTCCCCAAAATAATTCTCAAAGGAAAGTTAGTGGGGATAGCCTGTGAGTTTAAATAATATTATGGTGATACAATATGCAGGTTGGAATTCAACATAAAACTTCATCAAGTTATCTCAAGTAGTGCCCGAACTTTGTAAGGATGTCGCAAGAGGAACAACCCATTGCGAATCAGAAGGAAGCCCATTTCCAAATTACGTCGTTGAATAGTGATGCATCAACCCTCTTACCATTGGAAGTTATCGACAGATCTATTGGTTCAAGCATCCGGATCTTATTGACGAACGACAAAGAGTTCACAGGAAAGTTGATTGGATTCGATGATTTTGTTAACGTTGTTTTGGAGAATGTTGTTGAGCTGGACTTGAATGGGATTACGGGAAAACCTATCAAGAAGATGTTGTTGAATGGTGCTCAAATTGCGATGATTTGCCCCTCTTCCTAGTCGCTAACTGGGCAATCGAGCGTTAAATAAAATATAATATTGTTGTACCAGAGGTTCTCTGAACCTTCTGTTGGGATGGATCACTGTATCATCTCCAGTATACTTGAATTGAATCATCTATGGAATGCAAATGAGGCAGGTGGCAAATGATGTAGAGAAAAAAAAGTAAGAGAGCTGGGTACTAATCTGAATGTCACTGCAAAGTTTTTCTGAGAGGCAAACAGGCAAGAGAGCGGTTGCATATTCGCCACCCGAACCAAGGAGGGTTATATTTCGCGTGAAATTCCTACGATCACTACCACTTTCATTTCATAAGATGACAAGAATTATTATATCTAATGAAGCAAGATATGATCCGATCGGAATTGAGATACCGGATGATTTGACTTTGAAGGACTTATGTGCCTACATTGAGGCAGAAACTGGGGTTCCATCAGGCATGCAAATGTTACATCACAACAACATTCTTCTCGAAGAGCTGAGCAGAACCGTTTCCGAATTGGGAATCGCAGAAGGTGATCTTATCGTATTGACTGACCAAAGAACGAGGGCAGCAGGTCATGACAACGTTTCCTCCCAGGAGCGAGTTGAAATGTATCGTCAACAAATACAACGAGACCTGCAATTAAGTACCAAGCTAAGAGATGCGGACCCGGACTTGTTTTCTCGTTTGTCTGATTCCGAAGGTTTTAGAAATACCATTAATGCTAGATTGCAGGGACAGAATCCATCCTTCTATTCACATGACGAAGAGATGAGCAGACTCCATCAGAACTACGAGGACCCTGAGAACCAGGCAAAGATCCTAGAAATGATTCGCCAGCAGCAAGTTGAGGAGAATTTGCAATTGGCATACGATATTTCCCCAGAATCCTTCGTCAGTGTCAATATGTTGTACATCAAATTGAGGATAAACGGCCATGAGACATTCGCATTGGTAGATAGTGGCGCCCAACAGACAATCATTCATCCTAGATTGGCTGAAGAGTTTGGTATCCTGAAGTATTTGGATAAGCGATTTGCAGCTATGTCGCTAGGAATAGGATCCGCCAAATCTGAAGGGCGAATTCACAGTGTACCCGTTAGTTTGGGAGATTCGAATCTCGAAGTTCCTTGTTCTTTCACCGTTATTGAGACACATGTTGGTATCTTGTTTGGATTGGACATGCTAAGAAGACATAAATGCAATATCGACTTAGGACAAGATGCTCTCTTGATTGGTGACCACAAGATAAATTTTCTCAGTGAATCGGAAACCGCTACGAGCATCAAGCACTTGGACACTACTACAACCAATGACATTAAGAAGCAAACCGAAGCTACTCTCGGTGCCTCTTCGAGTCCGTCGCATGAAGGACTGTCGGCACCAGGAAATTTCGCAGACGCTGACCTTACACAGTTGATTTCATTGGGATTTACGAGACAAGAAGCAATTGCGGCACTCAAAGCCACTAGTGGGAATGTTGAGCTTGCAGCTTCTTTGCTATTCCAGTGAATAAATAGCATTTGAACTAGGTATAGGAATATCACACTATTCACGAATTATGTAACAACCAAATTAGTCAAGTCCATTTAATTCCTCCTCAGTTGGTCTTTTTCTCAAAACCAATGGCTCGCCAGTAATTCTGAAATACAAGTCCTTGATGTCATCAGTAGTGGACTCAAAATGAGAAGAGGGATCATAACTCTTGGAGATGTAGATACCACTCTCAGAACCATCTTCAGCAGGCTCGTACAACTCAGCAATGCCCATCAAGGTGTCAAGCCTAGGGCCCAACAATTTGAAAGCAGGTTCCAACTCAACATGCGGAGTTGGAGTCTCCACAATGGTTGAAACAATCGCAAGGTAATAACCCTTGGGAACAACACAGTGCACATCCGAAAGAACTGCAACATAAATATCATTCTTACGGCCAACTTGATTCTGTGGGATTATAACTTGAACTGAATCCAAGTCGTGAGTATTAGGAACGGGGTGATCCATAATACAAATAGCTCTGATGACCTTGTTGCCTGTCTTCTTCACTGTTTCAGGGAAGTAAGTAGGGTCAGCAATAACTATTGGTGCCTTTGCGGTTCCTTCCTTAGTGACAACTCCGGCAAACCTTCCCTTATCGTCATACAAAACCTCATCAATTGGAGTGCCCAACATATACGTTCCTCCGTAAATTGCTGAGAGCCTTGCGAAACCTTGTGGCAACTCTCCTAGACCATATAATGGATAAATGTAAGGTGATTTTCCGTACTTTGCCACAGATTGGACATAAAGAATAATTCTCTCGATGGTGGGTCTAGCAGGATCAGCCAAGTAATCGTCATTTGACCACAAAGCCATTGCATGTCCAATAAAATCCTTCGTTCCTCTCTCTAACCCAAAGCGAGTGTATATATCATCCATGGTGTTATTATCTAAGTCTAATCCCTGGTGAGTTGATGGAACATCCTCATCGTATGCTGCGACGAATTCCAAGAAACGCTTCATTCTTCTCTTCTCAAAAATCCCCATCAATGAGCTTTTCAAGGCCTCCATCTCATTTGATGGAACCTTTGATATCCGTCCTCCGCGGTACACATAACTTCCTCCAATCTGCTTAAACTCGATGTATTTGGTGACATCGGTGTGTACAAGAATGTTTGTCAATTCGCCATTCGCCATTAAGAATTTGGGAATCAAATCAACGCACCAGTCACGGTCACGTCCAGTAATTGTTTCCGGCTTCTGGGAAGAAGGCTTAAATTTGGAATACAACTGCAGCGAGTTTAGGGACGCAGACTCTCCACCATAGAAGTCCTGTCTGTCAATGTGAAGCACCTTCTTTCCTTCAACAGACAAGATGCCTGACAAGACACATTCTGTAAGGCCAGTACCTAAGACGATGACATCATAATTCTCATCCATGTCTGATCAATTGAATTTGGAGATGAATGTTATTTAGCGAGCGTAAGGGGTCATACTCGAAGTCTTACAGGGCACGTGACTTATCGTAGTATTGAGCTTTGTGTATAACTGCCATGATACATACAATACGATACTAAATCCCTTCCTAGTAGAATCATGTGAAGTCTTCTGCGCAGCACTAGGAGCAATCAAAGGACTTATTCAGCAAAAAAATCCTAGGGATTACATGCTGATTTGACCAAGATAGAGAGGCAACTAGTGCATAGAATCCTTTTGCCCCCTTGAGAGAGACATCGTAGTACTTTTATTCACCATTTAATCCTGCGTACAAGATGATCCATTAAAAACAATTGCACGGTAAGATTATGAGTGGGCTCCTAAGTATTTCTCTGCAGATGCAAACCCATTCCTGATGTTTTCAAATGTTTGTAATTGAATGCCTTAATCTTTTGCTTGATTATTGATTGCTGAAATACCAAACCACAACTCATTCTCTCTCCCGATATCTCCATTACCATTAATTTCCTGCAATGCAAAGTGTTCTCTAGTTGCATTTTGTCGCCTCAGTAATTCAACCCATTTCTTTCTAAGACTTCCATCGAAAGAATGAACTTTATATGTTAGTACGCTCCTGGTCGATATCTCGAAGCTATCACAAACTGATGACCATGAAGTGTTGAAGAATGAATTTTGCAAGAATGCGCACAACTACTATGTTAGTTTCTAATACCACCGCTCCATTAAGATGGTATTTGCTGTTGTTCCTGACTGCCAGACCTATGGTGGGACTCCTGACCAACCTAGCTGTTGATTGCTCATCTTTTCGCCATTTAATGCTCCGTTGGAATAGGCAATTCGTGTTTTCGGTCTATGGGGCACTGCTGAGTGCCTTTCATTCGCCCTACGACTTGAACGGCAATACCCTATTGGATGAACTACTTGGAATCACTTTGAGAGCATTGGTTCATTAATCTATTAGTGCTATACAATGTTGTGAAAATGAGCTCTTCCTTTGGCAATACTATTCTTGATAATCTTCGAGATTTCAGAAGGATCGGAGGTGATCTTTGTAAAATTCTCGAACCCTCCATCGGTTATGAGTAAATCATCCTCAATTCTCACGCCCCCAACGTACCAGTATTTGTCAAGAACCTCCTTGTCAATATATTTCGCTTTCAGCGGATTGTCGAGGACATCTTTCAACAAAAACGGAGAAAAATAAACACCAGGCTCGTCAGTAACTACCATCCCTTTCTTCAAGTGGCGACGCAACCTCAAGTATCTTAACTTTGGATCTGGATCATCGTAATTAGGATATCCTCCAACATCATGTGTGTCCATTCCAAGCAAGTGACCAAGTCCATGAGGAAAAAATCTGGCGGAGACATTCGAATGATAAATCTCATCTTCCAGAAACTCTCTTCTGAAAAGCCCAATGCTGAGAAATTCTCGAATCATAACTTTGTGCGCTTCTAAATGAATGAGGTCCCAACTTGCTCCTGGCTTAATCATATCCTTGGTTGTTCTTTGCATCTTGAGAACGATATTGTAAATCTCCAAATGCTCCTTCGTCCAGTCGCCATTGATTGGAAAACACCTGGTCACGTCAGATGCATAACAACACCATTCCGCACCAGCATCAATGAGGATCGATTTCTTCTCGGCACCTATTTCGTCATCATTCTTGACATAGTGCAAAGTGGAGCAGTTTGGACCTGAGCAACATATTGGGTCGTACAGCTGATACTTTGATCCTTGTCTTAAGGCGTGGTACATGAACTCAGCATGCATGTGAGTTTCGTTAGTTTCAATAGGTGTCGCGGACATAACTGCAAGGTGACACATATCAGTTATATTCGACGCATGCCTCATCAATTCAATCTCAAAAGAGTCCTTAATGAGCCTCGATTCATCCAATGCGTAGAAAAGGTTTTCGTCACGTTCAATTAGGAATTCCTTCACGCTCTCATTCCGCTTGTTAATATCAGTTGTCAAGATCGAAAAGCCATCATTACTCAAAGATTTCAAGCTTTCTGATAAATGACTGGCATATTTTACTTCATCAACATCAAACTTCTTGAGCGCATCCTCAAGCAGTAGTGGCAAGCCACTCCACATTACATCCTCACTATCCATGTTAGGGAGAAACAATGTCAACTTTTTGGTAACTTCATTGTATAGCACATGAGATCCGGGAATATCACATCCAGACAAGTAGAAGAAGTACCGGTTCTGACGGATTGGCTTTGTTTGATCAGAGTATTGGTATAGTTCAAGATTCTCTCCACTCACAAATAAAGCCATCTTCTCAATGTTATTATTTTTTTCACGGAAGTGCGAGACAACCTTCTCAGAATGCGTCTTGCTTGGGTATTTCAACCCTCTTAAGGATTCTGGAACTTCCATCGTAGTAGGAAGAAGGGAGTTCGATGGAGAATCCACTTACTAGCGCGGCTCTTACGATCATGAAGGATCATGAAACCTTTAGGTTGCCAGGCCCCAACAACCCGAACGGAACGTTAAACAAAGCACTTTCAGAACCATACATAAATACATCTGTCATTGTTCACAGAAAACTTAAGTTGGCAAGAATGATTATCGTTGATTGCTTATTCGCTCTGGAAGGACCTAAGTATGCAAGACACTAATAACACTTTCTACAATTACAAAGCAAGTTAGAAACCCTAAGAAAGATTTGGATTGGATATGAACATAGCTCAATTCTCCGTTTCAAACAAATATTCATCAAGTCAAGGATTCATTTTATGTGCGTGCACAAACCACTTATAATTGCCACTATGATTGAGTGAACGGAGTTTCGAAACCCTCCATAATTGCAAGTGTACCATGGAAAGATTACAAAGACTTCTTGGCGGTGGAAACGGATTAGGTGGATCCAGTGGTCCATCACTGACGGATTCACCGGCAATTGATGATGCGGAAACTGTTTACATATCCTCCTTGGCACTCTTGAAGATGCTTAAACATGGTCGTGCTGGTGTCCCAATGGAGGTCATGGGATTGATGCTTGGAGAATTTGTCGACGACTTCACAATCCATGTAATCGATGTTTTTGCAATGCCACAGTCTGGTACCGGTGTATCTGTTGAAGCTGTTGATGATGTGTTCCAAACTAAGATGATGGATATGTTAAGACAAACTGGACGCGACCAAATGGTCGTCGGTTGGTATCACTCACATCCTGGTTTTGGTTGTTGGCTTTCTTCTGTTGATGTGAATACCCAACAGAGTTTCGAGCAGTTGAATAAGAGAGCGGTTGCGGTGGTTATTGACCCAATTCAATCTGTCAAGGGAAAAGTGGTGATCGACGCTTTCAGAACTATTGATGCCAGTACATTAATGAGAGGCCAGGAGCCTAGACAGTCGACTTCTAATGTTGGGCACTTGAATAAGCCTTCTATTCAAGCGCTCATTCATGGCCTCAACAGACATTACTATTCTTTGAACATCGACTACCATAAGACCCTGTACGAGATTAACATGCTCTTGAATCTTCACAAGAAATCTTGGCAAAGCGGTTTGAAAATGGTGAAGTATGCTCATGCGGAGCAAGAGAACTTGGATAATATCCAGAGTCTTGTGAAGATTGCGAAATTGTACAACGAGAGAGTTGCCGAGGAGAAGGAGTTACTGGAGGAGCTTTTGAAGACCAGATATGTTGGTAAACAGGACCCAAAGAAGCATCTTGCGGAAACGACTGAGAAAATTATAGAAGATAACATAACGTCATTACTTACAAGTAATGTCAACTCGCTAGCAATACAGTAAATCTGTTGCTTAGTTCAACGAAGGTGCTACTGGAGTCTACATAGCGAATAAATAGTTATGTATTTCATGATTCAATAGCGATCAAGAACTTCGTTCGAGAATTGAACCACTTTTTGAAACTTGTGTCTGAGGAGACGCCCAATTTGGCTGGTCTCAGAAATAAAATTTGATGTTGAAAATACGAATGAAGCAAGCTTGAGTTCGATAATAGCCTTAGAACCACACTCTTCAGTTGTTTTTAAGTATTTCGTTACCAATGGAATAATACGTTCGAATTCCTGAAGCTTCTCATGATAGGTCGCCTCTAATGCCCTTTGATTTAAAGAAGTTGCCATCTCTAAAAAGAAGGCATTTGATCGAAACAAAGATTTGAATTTCGTCACATTCCCATGAAATAGGTGTGGGTATCGGATTTTAAACGATGCCCAGTTGGGGATGTTTGCGGCCAACTCCATGGTGGCAAGATTGTTTGCAATCTTATTGGCAACGACTTCAGAATCTTGACGAAAAAGGTTTGAATTCCCTTGTGTCCCTATCCACATGTCCGATAGGAGTATGAGTATCCAAAGGTCTCCTAGATTGTCAAAAAGCTGATTGAACAAAAATGCTTGCAGATCATCAGCAAAATAATTGAGACATATTGCATCGCAAAACGACTGGTAGTTTGTTATGTTTTCAGTTTTGAAACCTCGAGTCTCTATTAAAGCGGGAAGTACATTATCACCAGACAGTAAGTACGACATCAGCTTCATTGTATGTCGTGAAAGTTGTTGGTTTCCTTCGGATGGCAATAGCAAGTGATGCCGATAACATAAAATAAGAGAGGAAGCCAAACTAAAGGGATCCACTGGAAGGTACTTTTTATTTCCATTGATATCAACAAGTTTGACATTGTGAACAGCCAAGCAGAATTTCTGTTGGGGTTCACTAGACGGAGACGAGTTGCAAGAAACGAAATGGAATTGATTGGCTTGGTACGTGTTATCTTGCACGATTACCGGATAAGTCTTCAATGGAAATTTATCAAATACATATCGCAACGGTTCGGGAACTCTCATCTTCTTGGAGATACAATATTCTACAGTCGCATTCCAGATGAAGAATGTATGGAGAGCCAGAAGACTCAAACTAACTTGCACATACCAATTGTTTAGATTTCTACTTTATTTCAATGGATTCATAGGAAAGGTAAAATCAAATGGAGAAGGTCTCAAAATTATCTATACCACGCTATCATGATACCGAGTATTCTCTGTATAATTGGAATAGGCAAAATACAATCATGGATAAAAATGAAGGAAATGAAGGGACTAATCATCATCTTGAGGCACCAAATCGATCGACAAGTTGTACCACAACTCACCAGCAAATTTACACTCGCTTTCACCATGGTTCAAAAAGCCAATCTTCTCGTAGAACGGAATTAACTCCTTGTGAGCAATAATAACAACCTTGCTTCCTAAATCCTGGTTGGACAATTTCTGGATGTAATCATGCATCAACAAGGTACCCAAGTTTCTCTTATGCCATTTAGGGTCGATAACGAGACCATGGATACCAATAAATCTGGATTGCTCGATATGTCCGGCCGTTGGATCATCATTCGAGGGAAGTGCCATAGATGCTTCAGTGATTCTCTCATAATAAATCTTGGTGGCAATAATATGTCCTATCAAAGTTTCCTTGACAACAGACAGCTTTACAGGTAACTGCTCGTATTGCAGGTCATTGAAACCGTCTGTATCTTCCTCAGAAGCATTCTCGCTCTTTGTCTCCTTCTCCAACCTCTGTGCAACTTCTGGCAAGTTGATAGCATTATATTTATATCCATATTCTCGGATGAACAACCCAGAGCATAGTTCTGGACAAGTTGTCAATCTGTACTGGAACTTTTCCTTGGTGCATCTTTCTGCCTCAGAAAATCCCTTGGCTTCCAAAGTGACGCACTGTTCAAGATCTTCAATAGTTAAAGGTCGAATTGATAGATTAGGTGGAAAGTCAGACATTTCGCAACAGCTTGGGTATGGCCAAAGTAAGGGTGACTCTTTTTGATTTTCCCACTCGATTTCTCTTTGTCGTGCGAGATCCGACGCGTGAAGTTGTGGCAGGACAGGAACATCACTGTCTCCTAAAGAAGGTTACGTTTTGTTGTAATATTTTAAGATTCTATTCAAGATCTGCGTCATGTATGTCTGTAGGTTGGTCCATGACGATTGATTTGCTTATTTCCCAGAGGTGAACGATGTTGTCATCGGCAACCGATGCTAGAGTCCAATCCATGAAAGGACACCAGCTGATATCTGAAACAGCACCTGTGTGACCAGCATGCATCATAAGTATTTCGGGACAACCGTCTTCTGCATCCTCCTGGACTTGTTCCTCTCCAATTTTTGATAAATCCCAGATTATGACCCTTCGATCTTGAGATCCCGATGCAATAATACCGTCTCCATGAGGAGAAAACTCCAAGGAAGTAATTGCATCACCATGGCCCATCATGGTATGAAGAAGTCCCTGATTACTTGCTGAGGAAGACATTCTTCGAAGGTCTAGAAGTGTGATATTGGAATTGGCATTACCGACTGCCAACAAGTTCTTAGAAAAGGGTGAGAACGAAAGAGAGTTAATACCCTTCGAACCCTCACTATGGAAACTTGAAACCGGCGCTGCATCCGTTCTAATGTCATATATGAAAACCTTCAGATCATCTGAAACGGAGCCAAATAGGTTGCTGTCAAATGAGTGCCATTTTACATCATTAACAATATCTTCATGAAGCTTGGACTTGAGAATGATACCATCACTTTTGATGATATTGTTCATATCAGATAATACAACTGACCGGTCATCAGAGGAAGACAATAAGTATCCTTCCTTGAACGGATTCCAAGACAATCCATAACCATTTTCTGAGTGTGGTTTAATGTGCCCAACTAAATCACCTTGAAATAAATTAAAGAGTTCAATGTCACCATCACCATTGATAGTAGCAACAATGCTTGAATTCTGAGGCATGTAGCGAGCTCTGTTCACTTCGCTTGTTGTCTTGAATTTCTTGGTAACTTTGATCTTCGAGTTTGCCTTTTTCTTGCTTCCATCAGGACCGACAAAATTCGGATTAGGTAGTTGAGTCGAAGCAAGTTTAAGATAATTGGTATCTTCTCCAGACGTATGAGTTCCCAAGAGAAGTTTGGCCTCAACAACATCGCTGATTTGGTGGTCTGGGAGCCATTGGACCGTGAGGGAGGGCCAAGTTAGAGCCGTCTCACTGACAAAGCTATACATGTAGCGACAATTCTTTCTCCACAACTCATATTCGTCCTTGATATTAAGTTCTTGATTTACTTGACTCATCGTGATGTTGGTTTCGAATCTTCATTTCTCAGTATGCGACTTACGTTTTCATGGGTCAGGTACAGGAATCGTTACAAGCTTCAAATAATAGATAGTATCATCATACAGACGTCACTTCGTGCAAGTAGTTCTGTTCGTAAAAGTCGATTACTTTGAGAGCTCCTCTTATGTGCTCAAAGAATGGCGATGATGGAGATTCAGTCAATCCAGAGAACGGATCACTGACATTTCCAGTCTTGCGTTTAATATAGCCATTTTCCAACACATCATCTATGTTACTGTTGTACTGGTCAGAGCTTCCACAAAATCCGCTCCAACCGCTATGCATCCTCATGTCAAAGTAATTCATATCATTCAAATCTGAAAGTAATATGTCTGTGATGCCTGTGTCTCGCAACCTTTTCCTCAACCGCCGGTTCTTGCTAACGCGAATGAAAAATGATCGGATATTTCGCCTTTGGTAGGCCAAAATGGATTGCTTTAATATCTGAACTGCAGAAGAGTCGATGGAAGTCATCCCTTCAAAATCAAATATCATATATTTTGTCATGGATTCATCTCTGCTTCTTTTCAGGGCTGGATGTGCCTTAGTTGAGCCGTATAGTTCCACACGCATCAATCTAGACCTTAGATCGCTGGCATTTGTAAACTTTAATGGCTCCGGAATTTTGATTATCAAACAGCCTTCAATTTCCTCTAAAGCTTGGATATTTAGAGGTCGGAAATTGTCCGTGAATAGATTCAACTGGGAAGCCCTCTTTTCGAAACCAGCGACACCGTGCAGTGCACTCCTCCCGTTGAAATCTTCTTCACCTTCTCTGTCGAAATTAGCAAGGTCAGCGTCCAAGAAGGTGTTCGTTCCTGGAACTCTTCCCAAAATTTGAATATTCGATTCAGCAGAGTTTCGGATAACCCTGATTAACAGATACACTAAGCCAACAGCGATGCCCGCTTCCATGGAATAGAAGAGAGTTGTCATGACAGTAATAGAAAATGTCATTAGTTCATCTACTCCTCGACTCCTCCAATGGAATGCAATCTCTGCCGGTGCTTCACTCATCAAAGAAATGCCAATAACAGCAGAAATCACACTGAGTATGCATTTAGGAATGTAGTGCAAAAATTCCAAGACTGAACTGATCGTGGCCAAAGAAATTATTCCCATTATTGCTCCAGAGGTAGTTGTTCTAGCAGAAATGGCGTTGATTTTTGATCTTCCATAACCTCCAAACGCCGGAAGAGCCCCAAAAATACTACCGATGACGTTGATAGCCCCCAAAGCAACTAACTCTCTATTTGAAGAAATCGGTAGGTCATAACGAGATCCCAATGACTTCAGAGCCGTAGTAGACTCGAAAAAACCCAACATTGCACAAACAAATCCTGCAGAACTAAGCTTTTTAATGAGTGACAAGCTTGTCAGGGATAAAGGATTGTAAACTGGAATGTATTTGTCCACATCGTCAACAGAACCAACAATTTCAACTCCCAGGTTGTGCCATTCAAATCTCTTGCAAAGAACAGTACTCGTTACCACAACCAACAAAATATCAGGAAAATAAACGGCATGACATAAAATCGTCGACTGCAGTCTGGTTGCAATACCTTTGATTCGACGCACGAGCATAATTGTTATAAATGCAATCAAGCTGATTTGTAATGTAAGTCCATGATACTCATGAAAATGTGCAATCAAGAATTTGAGTTTATCAAATGGAGAATGAATATGCAAACCCGTATCCGTCAGATAATCGATTACCCTCTCCAACACAGAAGATAGCCCAAGCATAGCAATAGATGAGTTGATAACCATAACAATTCCAACACCGAATATGAATCCTTTCAACAAACAGGCGCAAAGGACGTTATCCAAAAATCCAAATCTCCCTAAGCCGAAACCAAGAAGTGTTGCTCCACTTACAAAGGTGATCACAACAACATATTCAACAGGGTTAATAGACTCTTTTGTATGATGGAGCATTGGCTCAATTACTTGACCAACAACTAAAGATATCGGTGCCTCAGGACCAACAATCATCTGAGGTACAGATCCGAGAAGCATATATATCAACGGCGAAATTCCAAGGGAGTACAAACCACAGGTTATAGGAACCTTGGCTAATGATGTGGAGTACGATAATGTTAAAGGAATTTGAAATGTTGCCAACGAGATTCCACCTATCAAATCCCCAACAAAGAACTCCTTTCCATATTGGGTCACCCAAGACAAGATTGGCAAATAGTAGGGAAGCAAAATCCACCAGACCGGTGCATCTTCCCCAGAAACAGGAGCGTAAGCAGCCAGCATGTTTGCTAACAGGTTCCTTCGATTTGCAACGTCAGAAGAAACATAGTCAATGCTTTCGCTGGTTTGCATTGGCGTCACACGCAGAACTATTGACTCTTCAGATAGATGATCCGCATCTTGGCGCATTTTCAGTTTGCTACTCATCCCCGATGTGCTTGCAAAGGAGAGGTAATCGCTATCTTGGCTGGTCTTCAAAGGTTCCCTTTCAAGGTTCAAACGTCTCGTCGAAATGTGCCTGGTGCTAGGTGTTGGCGACACGGCATTGACCCGTTGATTATCGCTGACCACGTTTCTTCCACGACCGCCGCTCTTCATTTCCTGGAGGGGGTTCACTGTCTAGAATGGTGTTTCGCCGTTTTCAATGATCCCAGTGTGAAGAGATGATTACTACGACACAGTGCCAAAACCCCCAATCTGTCAACTACTTGCACGTGACTGTCACGGATCATAAGGATTGATATATTTAGAAAGTTGTGGAGGGATGGTATTGAAGAAAAGGGCAACGACAAAACTCAGAATACGGAACGGATGCAATAACCGGAAGTGTAGAAACCTTGCTGATGGAATCAGAAATCATACAGTCGGTGAGAATTCGTTTAACCGTTCCAACTTGTGCTTAAACACTCAAGGAAGAAGTGCAACTAGTATCAGCTGTAACTAGAGAATAATTGATCTTCAATTGCAACTTTGGAAATAGAAGCGTTGTTGTTATCATATCATCGCAAGAGTATCAACGAGTCTGAACCTAAGAAAGTATTAATATATCACCTAGTCAAGAAGAATTATCAAAGCTGCCGGAATGGCCAACGGAATGTCAACTTAGTTACGGAAATTCTCAGGTTTTCATGGTGTTGAGTGAGAAAGTGCTAGAATTTTACATTCTGTGATCGACGTCGTTTGGTCTGATATCCAGTGGTTCTGCACACTATTCTATGAAAATTTTGAGCTAAGCTTCATACTTGCGCAGTTAGCATCTACACCATGTTTCGATCATTTGCAAGCAGAAGATTGTTTTCTCAATCTCCAGCCTCATCAAAGATATTAGCATTTGTTGAATCTTCGAATGGAAAACTTTCTCCATCCTCATTGAGCACAATCACTGCGGCCAAAGAGCTAGGAGAACCAATCACCGCCATTTTGGCAGGTCCAGAGGGTGAGCAATCTGTGAGCAGTGCCTCCAAAATTGAAGGTGTTTCAGATGTGTTGTTAGCAAAGGGAGACAAATATAACCACCATCTAGCCGAGGAAATAGCACCTTTGTTGAAGGATATCGTGGAAAGAAAAGGCTTCTCCCATGTGGTCACTCCAGCTAGCGCAGTGGGAAAATCTTTCTTGCCTAGGCTTGGTGCCTTGCTTGATGTTCAGCCAATTTCTGACATCATCAAGGTGAATTCCCCAGACACATTTGTCAGACCAATCTACGCTGGAAATGCTTTAGCAACTGTAAAGACCAGTGACAAGATGGTCATACTTTCGGTTCGTGCGTCTGCTTTTCCCCCTGCTACACTTGGTGACCTGGAGTGCCCCATAGAAGAAGTTACCGGCATACCGGAATCGGGAAACAGAACTGAATTTGTCTCTGAACAATTGATCACATCCGAGAGACCAGAGCTTGGTGCGGCTTCAAAGGTAGTTGCTGGAGGTCGTGGACTAAAGAATTCAGAGACTTTCAAAGCATTGATTGAGCCTTTGGCGGAGAAGTTGAATGCCGGAATGGGCGCCTCAAGGGCGGCAGTGGATGCTGGTTACTGCGACAACTCATTGCAGGTGGGCCAGACAGGAAAGATTGTTGCTCCAGACTTATACATTGCTGTGGGAATTTCAGGTGCCATCCAGCATCTCGCCGGAATGAAAGACTCTAAGACCATTGTGGCCATCAACAAGGATCCAGAGGCACCAATCTTCAATGTCGCTGACATTGGGTTGGTCGCTGACCTCAACGATGCAGTTCCTGAGTTGACCAAGAAGTTGTAAATGAAAAACTTCACGATTCCTAGCAGTCAATCCTATGTTCCTTGCCTAAAGCAATGACAAGGAGTTTAATACCGAATTCGTCTTGGCGATTCTTTTCCATTTTGAGAGCTAGAATTTTAATGGAAGACTTGAGGTGCTGAATATATAGATGGTTTTGTTTTCAATATCCTTACTAAAATAATAACCTATGATTATAACATATTGAAGAATGGTTTCAGGATGCAGAATACGTCTGACGGCTGCCTATGCGACAGGGGTAGCAGTGCAACACAAACATGTCCCTTTGATTAGTTTCTGTAGACTATTTACTTTCAATGATATGAGAAAAGATAATCATAGTCATCTCAGAATAGTGAGTATGGTTGATAGTGGCCCTGTCTGTAGACAAGTCGCGGAGAACTAGAACAAGAAAACAAAAAAAAAAAAACTATTGAACCCGTTCTTAACTTCACAGTCCGCAATCACTATCAGTCGTTAGCCCAAGGTCGGGCTGAAACATTCATCAGAATCTCAAACAATGCCCGATCTGTCAAAGATTGATATCGACCGTGATCGCGTCAAAGTGCTCCTTTTGATTAACTCCCTGTTAATTAAGAAAGCATACAACATCTACGTCACCATACTCAGCAATCAGCAAACTATCAAGCGTATGCTGAATCAATCACGTCAAAGCATTTTGGACCAGTACAACAATTTGAATCGTCGATTACAATGCAACTTAAGTGTTTTGTCCTACATCAATGACCTGTATCATAACAAGGCAGCCGCCCAGCAACCTAACCGACTCCAATTCCCAGTTATTTTAACTGCTCCCGCAGAAATGCCAGAGTTGAAGCTGTTGTACAAGCGTCTCCACGATTTGTATCCAGAAGCTATAGAATACTTGAAGCTGAAGATAATGCAGATCAAGCAACTGCAACTGCAACTGCAACAGCAACAACTGCAACAACAGCTGCAACAACTTCAGCAACAGCAACAGCAACAGCAACTGCAACAGCTGCCTCAGGATGATTTTCAGCGAAGGCAGCTTCAGAAATCTGATCAGCAGTCCAAGCAGTTTCAATTGCTCCCGCAACGAATGTCGACTCAGCTGCTGCTGCTGCTGCTGCTGCTGCCGCTACAACAACAACAACAACAACAACAACAACAACAACAACAACAACAACAACAACAACAACCGCCTCAAAGGCCACAACAAGCATTTTCTCAATATAGTATAGCTCAGGGTCAACAAAATCCTCTGTTTAATTCTCCTCAAATGAACGTGACCCAACAGCGAAGTATGAATGCTTCGCAAGTGAACTCACAACTTAGCCAACTGCAACTCAACAATATGCCTATCTCCAAAGAGCTGAGGGGATTCAACCCAGAGAATGGAGGGTTCCAAGATTTGAGCTCCGCTGGTAAGAGTGGTGCTCCTCCAATGCTGGTGTCTCCACAACAAATTCTTCTGCAACAAGGTGGCGGAAATAACGAGTATAATCTAGGCTTTTTCTGATCAAGTTGTGATGACTTGCGTCTTGTCTTCGAAATGGATCTCTACTAATGCTTTGCTAATGATTGAATATCAGTCAACTATTTGTAATAATACATGTATTCAAGAACTTACGGTAACGACCATAAGACCACCTCTTGGCAACAACTAGAACATATCTTCTTGAAATTCCAGGTTTATGATATCACTGTATGCTCCCACAACATTACTCATTGAGTTCTGGCCTGGGATGTTTGGGCCCTGGGCATGACTCTTGCTATTCATCATATCAGCGCCGAGCGGAGCAGAGGAAAAGTCTGTTCGAGGTGGGCTCGTATTAGGGACACCAGACTGTTGTAACCACACAGCATCATTGGTGATCTCATTCCACAACTGTTGTTCCTCATCAAGATATGTTAATCCCTCGATACCAGCCAAATCTGGATTTGGAAAGAAGCCGCCACCAACGCTCAGCTCACTGATATGATTGTTGAATTGAAAAGCATCCTCATTTGCCAAATTAGCAGTAGAAGGGATCGTAGGTGTATGTCTGTTTGAAGTAGGTCTGGTTCTCGATGGCACCGGACCATTAAATTGAATAAAGTCCAAATCAGAGCGAAGGGGTTCGGGTACAATCTGCTGCGATGATGATGAGACTGGTACGGGCACCGGCTGGCGGAATCGAGATGACCTAACCGAGTCACGAAATGGAGTAGCATCACCAAACGGGTTGGCATCAACATCTATACCAAATGCATCAGGTGGAAAAGATTTAAATTCGTCGTCATGCTTCTGCAATAGGTCTTGCATCACGCCATTGAAATCGAGCACTTTAATTAATTTTAGTAACTGTGCCCTACGCAAGGCAGCTGGGTAATTACCAAGTTTCTTCATCTTGTTGAATACAGTAAGTGCATGATCCAAGTGAACTCGAGTAGCATCATGTACACCAATTGAGGCATTGAAAAGAATCAAAGTGGATGCAGATGTAAACAAATATTCGCGATCCATCCAACCAAACAATGCTACCATATTCTCAGGATATAATGCCCATATAGACTTGATAGTGTTGATGGAAGCTTGAAAAGATGCATTTAGCAATGTGAGCACATTCTTCGAATATTTCGTCAAGTCAACATAACGATTGGTGTTATTTGCGACCTGAAGCTCTTTCAACTTCTTGGTAGCAAAATGGAAAAGCAATGGGCGCACAGCCAAGTTCATACCCTGGAAGTACTCAGTCATCAAGTTAACAATCAATCTGGAGATCTTAACGTTCTCTTGCGAAAAGTCAACACGTAAAAATTCAGGAAGAGAATTCTTCCATTTGAACAATCGCTGAACAAGATCAGATACCACAGGCAATATGTTAGCAGTAGGTTGCTTCGTATAAAGTGAAGACAAGATAATAGCATTGATCTGGGTGATCGTCACACAATTATTGATGTACTCCGCCGAAGGGAATATGTAATAACCACGGACATCATTCTCATCACGAGGGAAATCATCAAGTTCCATCTGGAAGTCAAATGGCAACTCTGTAGAGACACTATCATCAGCAAAACTCAAGGGTAAGCCTGCCTTCGAGGACAACATCCTCTCGTACATATAAACCGTCCACCAGATACGTCGCCTGTGTTCCAATTCAAACCTGTTAACATTCTCCATGTCAGCATCGACATGCCAACCAAGAATGAGGGTCGATCTTAGCGCCAAACCGAAGTAAAAGTATGACGCAATTGTGCAATCAGCGACTTGGAGGTAAAATGCATAAAGAAGCATGACTTCAATACCTCCATCCTTAGTTATATTGTCAATAGCACCAGATGCAAACAATCCTGTAAAAAGTTCTGAAGCTTGGTAGAAAAAACCCGATCCGGGTAGGGTATTCCTCTTGCCAATAACTCTCTTCTTAGTTTTGCTCTTTCCATAATTAAGGATCGTTTCTTTCTTGGAGTTATTCAAATGAGTGTCCGATTCCGTACCTAGATACATTTCACCAATCGCGAAAATCAATAGAATTTTGCAGAACCAGATTGTTTCCAAGATTGTATCATCATCAGTGTCTCTCTTTATTGTGTTTTCGTCATCAGCAGGGCCAATATTGGGTATGATATTTCGCTTGATAATCTTCATGTTATCTGCGGCATTACCAGAATATAGATTCATCAAAAATCTTTTAACTAAACCCTCGTTAAAAAAGTAGAAACATCCATCATTGTAGTTTATGAATGTGTCGACAAGCAATATGGCATATGAATAGGACGGGAGCGTAAAGTTCACCGAAAGGCCAGGCCGAGTATTCGTTTTCGCAAGCGTGATATTGTAAGCATTTCCTTCCTTCTCCAAAATTTGGGTCTCACGTTTGACGTCCGAAAACCCGGATTCTGGTCCACTTGAGAGGGTATTGAACTGTCTCTGAGGGGATTCGGTAGGTGTAGTAGTAGACGAATTAAGATGCAATAATTTCGACGAAGTAAACGAAGGCGCCATGTTCTGAATTTCAAGGCCGAACAAAGTCATGGACGACAGCCCCACATACAACTTCTCCCCTGTTCTCGATTGTATAAGGCGGCCATATTTGTCCAAAGATGGGTGAATAACCTCGTTTTGAAGTTCATCTTCCGATGTTTGCCAACCTTCGGGAGTTGCTTCCTGTGATATCCCAGGAGCCTCTGCTCTAGTGCCACTAAATGACTCGATCCCCCTTTGCATTTCAATCATACTGCTCCCCTCAATTGGCGTGGTTCCGGAAACCCGATTGGCCCCTTTTTCTCGAAGGCTGTTTCTTAAAGATGCATTTTCCTTCTTCAATTTGGCAATATCTTCCTGGAGTTTATAGATGTACTTACGTGAAACCACTAATCTCTTTTCGAACTCCACATATTCACATTTTGTTTTTGCCAACATACATTTCGAACAGGGTTGGCCACCGGGACATCGTGTATGTCTAAATCTACATCGAATGCACGCTCGTTGGCTTCTTTTTGTCAGTGAGGTTTGCTTTTCCGACATCTCTCCTTCTATTTTCGGGCCCAGGTCTGATTCCATAACCATTTCCTCTTTCTTGATTGTGCAATCCAGGCTGAACTGAACTTCTGATCCGTTGTCTGTGCAGCCGCTGGGAGAAGATAAACCAGAGGTGTAGTTCATGTGAATGTGCTCAGAATTAGAAGATTTGGAGAAGTAATAAATTTGAATGAGTCTACTTTTACATACTGCATATACTACAAACAGTTACTGAAAGTTCGTCGCCTATTCTGTGTTGGAAGTCATTTTTGATCATTCTCCCAAGGATTCTCGGAAATAATTGCAAACTAGATCAGTTTAGCTGACTTCGGTTCAACCCTATTTTTTGACACTGAATCCAACTATTCAGACGCTACATCTTCTTCAATAATCAAAGCATTTTATTTGTAACCGAGCCAAAAGAAACTAAACCGTAGAAATCCTAGCTAGACGAGAGGTTCTCGGTACCGTAGCCAACTATGTTGCCTGCTGGGTCGTAAGAACAGATGGTGTATCTTCCCTGATCGCATGCTTTATATGCACAACCGAGTTTCGTGGTTCCCTTCCAGATGATGGCAGTAAAATGGTCGAAAGTGGTAGCAGTGGAGTAGTCGTAGTTATCGCCCTCAGAGTACCAGGCATTGAAAGCGGATTCCGCGGTGGAAAATCCGAGTGCCAAGTTTTCACCGTATTGACCTCCGCTGTGCACCAAGGACCCACCACAAGTGAACTTGTCTGCGTAGGCCTGTGCATAAGCGTACACCTCAGAGTCCCAAGTCAAGGCACCTGCAGAGTGAAGTGCTCTCTTCTCGTTATGGAGGCCCAACATCTCCTGGGCCCAGGTGGGGTCATTAGCAGAAGCAATTTCACCAGAGCTGGGCGAGGACGAGGAGGTGGCAGAAGTTGAAGCAGGAGCCGCAGTTGAAGCCGAAGCCGAAGTTAAAGTCGAAGTGGAAGTGGAGGACGAAGTGATGGAAGTGTCAGCAACAGCAGTGCTAATAGAACTGTAAGAACCGGAAACAGTACTTAATGTTTGTGTGTATGTGCTCAGCGAGTCACCGCTGGAGGTAGCAACATCATTATTGTTAACTTCGGTACTGGTGGCCAGTTCGACTGTAGACACGTCGGTGCCAACGGCGCTTCCGTCGGCATCAACAGTTATATAGTGAATTCTAGTGACGTAAAAAGTGGCAGCGTTGGCGAAAGAGGCAAGCATGGCACCGCAGGCGATACTAGAGAGCTTCATTCTTCTTTATATGTGTAAGAACGGATGAGATCTGGAAAGCAAATGAGAGACAAAGAGCAAGATTTATGAGCTTGCAAATGCTTAAAATGAATGGACGAGATGGAAACGAATTTAAAAAAGGGTGAGATCAAAAGATGAATAGATGCGTTCCACAGTGGCACGCGCTTCAGCTTTTACGTTTCATATATTGCTTGCATGGAATGATACACCCGTTATGCTGGCTACGCCTTGCAGATTCGCGACGCAGGTCAACACCGGATGTGCACATATGACGATCTAGGAGTCGGACGCGCTCACAATTAAGGAACCTGTTGGCTACATTACGGATTCATAAATCTGATCATTGGAGTCGATGAAATTCTCCGCCCAGATTCACAGGCTTGACAAGCCTAGTTAGTTGTCTTGCACTTCGAAATTATTGTTTGTACTATTTCTTTTATGTGAAAGCATGTCGGTGAAGTAGAGATTCGCCTGTACCAGGGAACATGTTCCTTGCAGCTGGCTCCTCCCAGGCTGGTCCTCGCCTAGATCAGCGATCGCTGGCTGGGCCAGATCATGCTATATGCACGCACAATAGAGAAGAGTCTCCCTCAGGACAACTGTTGCGAAGTTCATGCAGTTGAGCTTTTACTCATTATGCATTGTCTTACACATGGTGGTCATCGAATTCAATAGTATGACAGTACCAGGATCTAGCCCGGATAAATCACATTGTCCAAGGGTAGAACTACAAGCACCCATTCATCCTTGCGCGATGTAGCCTCTATCTCTTTGTCTTATCAGATCTAATAGTCTCCCAAATCAGGGTATCTAACTTCAAATTTCGAATCGACAAATTTGGCCCAATCTCTCAAGTACGCCAGTCCACAGGTATCTAGGAGTTCTAAATCACCCACCACACATAGCTGCCGTTTTGGTCTCGTCATTGCAACATTTAGACGACGGGGTTCGCTTAGAAAACCAATCTCTCGATTGTCGTTGGAGCGCACCAACGACAATATAATGGCCTCTTTTTCCCGACCCTGGAAGCCATCTACAGTTGAAATTTCAATTTTGTCAAAGGTTCCATTCAAACTCTTCTTAAGCGTTGAAATTTGAGCACTGTATGGAGAGATGATTCCAATGGCTTCTTGTTGGACACCAGCTTCAATAAGCTGTTCAACATGGCGTAGAACGACAAGGGCCTCCATTTCATTGTACTTTGAGCCTGCAGATGCATCAATAAGCTTTCCACCATCGTCACTAGCCTGCTCGGGAAAGTCACCTCCTTGTGTATCGTACCACAAACACAGAGGGCTCGATGCGTCGGTGTCCCCAACATTTGCCAAATCGGGAAGCGATATGTTTTCTACCGATGATGCCGCCTTGAGCTTCCCTTCGTAAAGTCTTTTGGAAGGAAATTCCATAATTTCCGCGTTCATTCTGTATTGCACGTCTAGGAGCTTAAGGTAATCTTGTCCATCGTGGTTTGCAACCAATCGGTCGAACAAGGTGACTTCTAGATCCGCGATGTGTTCCCCTTGCTTGAGTAGTTCTGCCACTTCCTCTTTTGACTTTACTGTTGCAGGCAATTGCATGTTGTCACCGGCAATTACCAAACGTTTACAGCCCAAATGAACTGTAAGGGGGATCCAACACTGGGGTTCAAGAGACTGCGAAACTTCGTCGATGATAATCGTATGAAATAGCGGTTTGTCGACTGAGAACTCATGATCCTTATAAAGCGAGAATAACTCATTAGACCCCGCACCGTGCAAAGTCGCAAGAATGACTTTGGCATTAATAAGTAGGTCGTGGACAGCCTTTCTCTCCCTCTGACGCAATTCCCTTTTGAGATCTTTGAGCTCGGCCCAGAGGGCCCTTCTTTCGCTATATCTTTTGCATTTCCGGATTTGATTTAGTGTATCACCAATGCTTTTCTCAATATCTCTGAGTATTTCTTGATTTCCATCCTGGCTGCCTGAATAGGAAGATTTGGATAGCACATCTAGCGAATGTTGTAAATTAGATTGTAAAAGGCGGGCAGGATGTCCAATTCTAATCAATTTCTCTGGATTCTTGTATTTAGTTGTGGTCCTCTTTCGTCTTCCTCGCTTTTGATTATTATCACCAATTGGTTCTTCATCGCCTCCATTAAAAGAAGGAGAAAGTCGTTCCAAGATGTTATCAACCGAAATATTCGATGCCCCACAAACCAAAACTCTCTCACCATGATTAAATGTCAATTGCTTGATCAATTCAATCAAAGTGTATGTCTTTCCAGTTCCTGGAGGACCATGAATGATGGTCACAGGTGATTCATCAATTGCAAAAACAACAGCAGACTTCTGGGAATTATTAAGAGTGGAGTCGAAAAATTGAATTGTGTCTTTCTTCCCACCATTCCTGGGAGTATATCTTAACTCACCCAATAGCATACGTAACGCTTCTCCCTTATCATGGTCTTTAAGCTCCGCAAGCCTCGTCATGGCCTGAAGAGTTCTTTTGTAAGTGATCGAATTGGTAAGTTTGACAAGCCACATTCGTATATTATCGTTTCCAGTGTTGTTGTACAATGTGATCAAGTTTTCACCTGAAACATGTTCATCCACAGAGATACTAACAAGTTTACCGGTAAGCTTAACGACAACACCTTCTAATGAAGTAGGTTCTTCTGTATTATCGATAGGTTTTGAAGATATCCTTGTCATTCGTTCAAGTTTAACTATATCACCGACCCTGATGGTGCTGGTGGGTATTTCATCTTCCAGCTTCGAAAGAGCAGGGTCAAGTGCAGTCTCGATTATAGTTTTACCTTCCAAACCAGTTCTCATGTTAGTCATCACCAAGTTGATGATTGCCAAACCAAACAGGGCCAATGTCTTTGGAGAGTATGAGTCGAGGTACGACATAGTGAGAAGAGTATCACACTTTTGTTCGAGCTCTATGGCATTTCGAAAGTCATTTGCTAAGACTTGCTGGTAGGTCATTCAAAATATGTTAGTACGTTATGAATGGAAGTTGAAGGTGTCGGTTTTTCATGACCAGGACATGATCGTAGTCGTGTTCAATGCATCTCAACACCAATTATTGATGTTTGATCTTGCAGATAAGACAACAACAATTCATAATGCTCAGTCCTTAATGCAGATCAACGTACTTAATTAGAAATGTTGAATAATGATAGATCGGCGTTAGTCTTTAACTTAACTAAGGCAATGTCAGTATTGGAGTGATTATTGCACGCAAGTATCGCATAGAACCTGAACATGTGCACTCTTGACGAACCTAAAATTGCATGGAAAAGGTGACAACTTGATACACAAACAAATCTATTCTAAGGCCGCTGCTACTGATTAATTAGGAGTTCTGAATGCCATGCATGTTACAGAATGCTTTCGACGAGAGTACAAGCTCTCCAAATGGTAAAAAATACAACTTGTTCCGATAATTATGCAGCATTGAGACTTTTTTTCCAACCTCAAAGGTATGGAAGATACGCACACACGATACAAGAGGCTGATCAGGTAAACCGGACCTTCTAGATCGTTTGACACATGTTTGTTTGGCTCATTATGCTTATTTGCAATTATATTACCTTGATCTTAACCTATGGGTTGGGTAAGCGGTATACGAGTGTGGTTTTGCCTATTAGGCGTTCTGCGATTTCTGGCGGACAAAAAACTCCCTACGTGCTTAGCACGCACCCATATTCCGTCATTCATTAAAAGATCGATAAAGACAAGAATCGATCTAGATCTATTTCCAAGATTTAACAGCATGAAAATAAATCAAAGCGCAACACTAACGCTAAGAAGCCCTCCAGCTCATCATCAGAGTTATTCACAAATTAATTTCTGAAGCCCGACCTTGAGCAACACCAAGATTCAAAAATTTGGTCATTCTAATCTCGCTTGAAGTCGTTGACATCTCTATCAGTTTGTTCTTTGATTACTTTACTGGCCTCCTTGGTGACATAGTCAAGAACCAAGTTTCGTTGCTTAAAGTAGCCACTGGATCTCAAGAGAGACACGACTCTATCGTAGCAAACTTCTCCAAATGCTAGGTATTTATCAAACCACCTTCGAAAATCCACGGATGAAAAATTGGAAGAATCAAAAACAAGGCCCGTGTTACGGTGGATAGCAGCGAGAATAATTGAGATAAGGACTAAGTCCACACCATAATGGGTAAGTTTTCCGAACTAACGTTAGCTACACTGATGTAGTAATAGGTGTTTCCCTTTAAGAAACCCTCACTTGGTTCTTCATTACATACCGACATGATGCAGTTGCCCTCTACAAACAAACGGAGTAATGATATGGATATAAAACGATCCGTGCACGACATAACTTGCAGGATCGGGGAAGGGCATTTACAACCACTTTGTACAAATGATACCATGATTCTAATTAGGATATAATAACCTTCATGTGTGAATTCTCTTAACAGCTCCCATCACACCAACGTCACTCCATTCACGCACTCTCTTCTGACTCTTTGCAACAATGCCAATTCGTAAAGTTATCTGGTCAATATTCAATTCCTGATGCTGAGTTGATAAATTGGTTCCCTCCAACGACCGCTTGAGTAATTCAAGCGACGAAAACCCTGCGAACTTAGTCACCAACAAGTCAGTGCCCTCCCCTTCAAAACTCTGAACAGTGTTGATAAAACACAATATTTTAGATTTGAGAAGACCAGGTGTGTATGACAAATTGCTCAAACCGAGTGCCCACTCAACGGCTCCTCTGTACCTCAAGATTTTCAAATCTTCCGTTGACACTATTCCATTCGTCAACAGCTCAATCAACCACGTAGCCTGCTTATAATAATTATGTTCTCCAATGGACTCATCAGTAATCAAGCCCGCATTGATCGTATGGTAGAGTGGGATCTCGTAACGCTTAATCACAGGAGTCGACAAAACGTACCTGGTGACGCGATCATAGAGGAAATGACCGGGATTTGTAATAATATTTGCAAATTCTCCAATGAAATACCAAACAATCGGTGATTTGTGATCAGAAATGCGTAACGTGTGCAAGATTGTAGAGACATAAATCTTGATGATGTTTCCATCCTTGAGGTTCTCTCCGCAACTGTTAATGTACTTCAACATTCCGTACAAAATGACCTTGGAAATGTCACGAATCTTTTCGATACAAAGACACGAAACAATGAACTGCATTAGCCCACTATCAAAGATTTTGGATAAGTGGAATTTCACAATTCCCTCAACTTCTTCGACAAGTTCATTGTTATTCAAGATAACAAGGATAAGGAATTCTGGATCATATCTTGATTCTTGGTATCCACCTGAGAAACAGGAAGACGAATACTCTAAGAACCTCTCATAATTTGCACCCTTAGGAATTCTTGGACTTGGTTGCAAATTCTTAACTGTGTTCGTGATAAATCCCTTATTGAGGGCCACAATTAAGTTGGATTTATCTTTGACGATTAGTCTATCTTCGCCAACCAAGTCGATGTCCTTCTGAGAGAGTTCATCAACGAAGTCCCAGTTTGTGACATTTGCTACCCAACTCTTTGCAGTTGTAGCCTCGATTCTAATAAGAACATCTTTGATTAACAAATCCTCTGCTCTTGTAGTTCCTTGATATAGTTCAAGTAGTTGAGTTGTCAAACTCAAAGACGTAGGAGGAGAGTTGCACAACACGTAAATAAGCAATGCGCTCTGGAAACGGATTTGATTGTTGTTTGAGCTGGGAAGACTTCGCAATACATTGTGCTCATTGGTGACAAAAATTTGGAGCAATTTATCGGTGTTGATTCCCTTTGAATCAACATTCATCAATACCTGATTAGTGTACGCAAGATATTGCTCTTGGTGAACCCAATTTGGGTGTCCCAACAAAACCTCAAACTGTGTGTTGAGAAGATTCAGTGAGAAACAAATTTTCATTTGACTCAATCTTGTGAACAAAACTTGCAAGGCGGTGAGGAAATAATCAAATTTCGATGAGAGCTCTTGTGACTCTGCAAATCTCTTGTTAACGTAAATCATCGCCCTCTGAAGCCACAATTTAATGGACTCATCATCGATTACCTCAAACGTTTCAATATACAGAGTTATAAAATGTGTAAACTCTGCTGTCATAGCAAGTTTGGGGTTGTTGTCGATGTAGCATAATGTTGATTTGAGAAGGGTCGACTTATCAAACCATTCAGTGTACTTTGAGAAAATTTTCAATGATTGAACGAAATCTCTCATGGAAATAGCCAACCTGACCACCAGATGTTTGTACTTTTCAGCCACAGATGTATCAGATGGTGCAATTCTGTAGAGTACTTCGTCGGAAATTTCTTCCAAGTTCAAGATGTATTCAGAAACTCTTGGGTTATATTTGTCCAAAAGGAAAAAGAACCCTGGATTGGAAATGATGATTGCCACATCAGTCACGGAGTCTTTAAAATGTTCCAAGATGAATTTCAACTCTCTCGACTGGATCCTCGAAAGTTGTTCAAAGTTTGGAACGATATCGATATTGCGTTCACAGATAACTTTGAATACATTGACGATAAGAACTTCATTGTCGAAAAATGATGCCAACTGAGCAATCTGATCATCGGATAATAACCATAAGAACTTACTCAAGACCTGTTGGTTCTCCTTTGGAATGGTCTCCTTGCAATTCTTGAAAATAAAAGCATTGAGATCAGAATCAGAAAAATCCTGCCCCAACAGTTGGAAGAGTTCAGAGAGTAATGATAATGCAAGGACATCATTTGTTGATATACGCTCAAATGTAATTCTGTTGAAACACGAGAAAGTATTCGGATTGGCGATGGTCGTAAAAAGGGATTCAACAGATGAAACAGATGTCAATAAGTAAGTACCCATTTTACTTATTGTCTCAAAGATCTGTTCCTCCTCCAGTTTTAGGAGAGATTGATTAAAAACCACGACAGCCTCAGCAAATTCGAACTTTGACATAATCCGATCTTGCATAGACACTGTATCCAAATCAAAAACACAGTCGAAACCTTTCTCCTTTGTGAGTGCGTCTATGGCCCTTTGAGATTCACCGATAACGATGAGCTTTAGCATGAAATCTTGAATCCACTTCGTGATATTTGTCGAGCTTTTGATGTCCGGAATGAATGCTAGTTGCTCAAGGAGGACGACAACAAAAACACTGATATCTTCATACTTGGAATGTGACAAATCCAAGTATTTATACGGAGTCTTCATGGATCTAGCAATTGACTCATCAATGCAGTTCCAGACTTTTTCAAACGATTCAGTTCCAATAAAGTTCGAGATAGATTCAACAAGCATTAGTAAAGGAGATTCAATCAAGTTGTCTCTACCAAAAATAAATGAAGTTCGGGTAAGCCTCTCCAAGATACGGAACATCTTTGGCTTGAGAAACTCAATCTTTGAGAGTTTAAGCAAAGAAGTGAAGAAAGAATTTCCATTTGCAGTCTTGTTCCACCATTTGAGTTCATTGTTTGATTGGATTGATAAATAATTGTCGAGCATCACAATTTCGAAACTGTCACAGCAATCAACTTTGATGTCGGATAACTTTTGACCAATTAAAGAAACCGTGGCAGACGATGAGAAAGATGGAGAGAGATCTTCCATTTTCTTGATAATCACAGTTGCAGTCAACCTAATTAGCTTGTTCTCATCAGTGAGGAGAGGTGCAAAGCTTGCTTGAGTTGGAAGATTGCCCAATACTGACTCTATCAATAACTGTGATGGCTGCATGGCAACTCTTTTAAGTTGAAGCAAGATAAGCTGTAAGCCCAACTGCTTCACCAATTTTTTGGGGAATGACAAACATTCAGTCAAAGAATTCTTGGAAAGAGGGGCCAACGAGATCATGTCTGTTTGCACAGGAAGTGAAGGAGATTTCAAAATGAAGGAGTATAGAAGGCTATGACCAATCCAACTCGAAGTCAAAGATGGATCATGGTAACCACCGGAGGAAGTGACAATCCAATTCATGTATGGGGCCACCAATTCCAGGTTAGCGTTAATTATTTTCAAGCAATACTGGAGTTGATCAGGTGAATCCCACGGCTTAAGAGCAGTCAAAAGTGTATAAATTAACTTGTTGTTGACCTTAAAAGTTTTATTATTCACCACCAAAGGAGAACCATATTCGTTTAGGGGATAGGTGATGCCTTTACCTTGATCCGACACTAAGATATTCATGAAATCGATGAAGGATGTTTTGAACGAATCGAATTCCAACTCATCTGTATCAGCTTTCCTGGTATTTTCAATAGTAACGATTGCAAACAAGTTCCTGAAACTGTACAAGAAATTCTCATTGAGGATCTGACATTTAGTGGATCTCTTGAAGGTGGTCTCGGAAAGGACATTGGTATCGAGGAATTTGATGATCTTCAACAAAGTTTCATAGCGCTCCATTTCAACGTACTTCCAGAAATTGTTCATGATCTTGAAATTCGTCAATAATGATTTTCTGAATGTTGAATTGCTATTAGCACAGATTGCCATCCACAATTCCATTACAGCGAATCTCATCGAGAATTCATTTATGATATTCTTTTCGAATTCGTCTTTTGTTGGCACCAAGATTTTAGGTAGTGTCGAATGGTTGAAATCAAATGTGTCCTGAAACGTTGAGAGCACAGCATGATTCTTGTACTCAACCAAGGCAACAAGAAGCCCAGTCAACGAAATGACAGCCAGCGGCTTTCTCATTCCAAAAAATTTGAAAATGGTCTTCAAGTGATTGTTGCAAAGTTCGGAGTAAAACTCCACGATGCGGTCTCTCTCTTCCAAGAGAGTCAACTTAACGGACGAATGTTTCGAGTTTGGTTCTGAATCGTGGATGCAGTAATTGATATATCCTAACACATTAGCAAGGTGCTTAGAGTTTCTGGCAACTTGCCCAATGTCATTGACCGAACCAAAGTATGAGATGTTCTTGATTACCTTAATTAAATTGTTCCTCTTTACAAACAATATTAGAGGCTCCAAGTCCCCATAAATACCTATATCGGAAATGTCTGCTAATTCCTTGAGAACGTCAGAATTGATATGACTCGCGGAATAAGCATTGCCTTTGGCCTTGGAACTCATGATCTGGACCAACCTTCACTAGTCGTGAAATTTGTATGAGATGAGATCAGGTGCTGCACATCACGTGCGATTTTAGATGTGAGAGTTCATACAAAGCTATTCTTCACATACACTCCCCACTCCCAGTCCCACTTAAATTCAGTTTCCCAAGAAATATGAAGGTTGGTAGAATTCCATGCACTCGGAATTGGTGTCCTGATTAAATATTTCCAAAATGGAGAGGAATCTGTGTTATTACCCAGAGATTGAGGTCTCCATATTATATATGTTTTCTTCGGTTATACTATCCAGGAAAGTTGTGTTCTAATGAAGTTGTCTAGGTTTTTCCTTTTCAATAGAACCAATAAAAGAGAATGCTTTAGAGCCATATTTCCGGGCGATACTTCGAGAAAGGCATACGAAGAAGATCCGAACCTTTTATTTTTGACGGGTAAGTTCAATAAAATAAATGTCATGGAACGAAGAATGAATACTTTTGAGTACTTCGGCTGAAGGAAATCAATACGGTGCAACCCCAACTACAGTCACTTTTGATCTCTCTAGTAGTTGATGCCTCGTTTTTTGGTTGTTTTTTTTCGACTTCTCGCTAAACTGGTATCGCGAGTATTCCTCTACTACGTTGCATTGCGGCGTCGGACGGCGAGGAAATTTGTTGTCGTGGAACTAAGCCTCGAATTTTCCAACGGATATCTTGCGGCAAAGGCATCCAATCTGCATAATAGCATGTGTTCCTCCCGTTTCCGGGGTATATGGCTCGCAGTGTGGTCTGCTACCTCATACTGACACAAGCTCGAAGTATACGATAGTGAATCTCGGCGCAATGGAAGCCACTATACATGAAAGTAAGGGGCACTAACATGCTCTAACCGTTGAGCGCCGTTGATATCACGTGGACGGTTGTTTTGCGCTAACCAGGCAGGCAAATGTTCGGCCACTCAGCAAGCTCCACAGGCAACGATATGCGGCGGAATCGGCGTGGAGGAAGATCCCCGAGCGGGGCCCTGCCAGATAATTTTGTCTTTATGTTAACTTAAAATAGGTATCTCGTGCTTACTATTGATACACATCCGTACCTCTTCTAAAATGGGATACAAACAAACCTGGTTTCCAGCCCTGGGATCAAAGCCTGGGGTCTTGCTGGAATTACACAAGGCGTATACTGGGATAATCTAAATTTGCTTTTCTTGAGGACAACGGCACTGTATGGTTCTGCCGTTCAAATATTTACCGAGGGCCGAAATCGCAGATACGGTTGACTTCTGCCGATAATCGGCCAGACTGGAATGAAATAACGGCACTTGAGCCCCTCGCCTGATTAGGGAGGAGTAGGTTGCGTCATAGTGGCCCGCTGAGGGGTAATCGTATATGGCTACCTATGACGCAAACATTTCACTATAATAGAAACATGACAGTAAACATGGGAAAAACAAAAGAAATAAATCAGTAAAATGCCACTTCGATCATACATGCGCGACGGGTCTGTGAAGTTCCATTCTCGACATAAAACATGCTCAGATCCGTGATTTATATATTTCCTCGAGACAAGGTTTTGCTCCGTTTTTCGCACAACCTCTTCCGTTTTTTCTTTCCCATTCTCCACCTTCCTGTGAGTGGTGTTAGCCGAACGCTATCTCTATTCAAATATTGCCCATTCTTTGGTTCCCCACCTTTTCTGTTGCTATGACTGTCTTCAAGGTATGTCTCCATTCCTACATAAGCTCGATTCTCTTGCCCTATGTGCATTCTGAATTTGGGTCCCTAAAGCAGAATAATTTTGTGGCCTTCTTTTTCTCCTTGACTGATCCGGCTCACCTATTTATTGTTGCATTCGAGATTGCAGTTCACCCTCTGGTTGCTATTCTTAATTTGCTAGCCACCTCAATCATTTACCCGCTGCAGACCCGTGTTGGCGTTCATTCCTTACCTCACATTTCAGACAAACCTGTGCCATCTGGAACTAAATTGATCTTGGTCCTCTCGCATCCACTAACATCCAGAAAATCAAGTCTCATTTCGAGAAGCTGCATGCTGAAGCGAAAAAACCTGTTTCGATGCCAAAAGTCCCTACTTCAGTAACTGACCCAATGTTCAGCTTGGAGCAGTACCATGATTTGCCCTCAAAGTACAAGCTCCAGCAGATGCTTGGCGAAGGAGCGTTCTCGTCAGTGTACAAGGGCACGAATGTGGAGACGAACGATACCGTTGCTATCAAAATCATAAACAAGTCGAACTTGACCCAAAAACAGTTGGCGAACATCCACAACGAGATCCATATTATGAACACCCTTTCCAACGCCGGTTCCCAGCAAAATACTCTCCGATTGATTGAGTCCTTCGATACGCCCCACAACTGCTTTCTCATTCTTGAGTATTGTGATGGTGGAGAGATTTTCAATAAGATTATCGAGTACACCTATTTTTCCGAGCAGCTAGCCAAGCACGTTTTCTTGCAGTTGCTTGACGCTATTCATTTCTTGCATCAGCACAATGTGGTTCACCGCGACATAAAGCCGGAGAATCTCTTGTTCAAAAAGATCCCATTCAATCCTCGCCTGGAAGAAGAATACCGAAAAGCGCTCAGGAAATCTGACGACGAGCTGAAAGAAGACGAAGGATCATTCATTCCTGGAATCGGTGGTGGCTGCATTGGCAATATTAAACTTGCCGACTTTGGCTTGGCAAAGCTCCTTCGATTTGACCCACTTGCCTCCAAAGGAAAGGCTCACAGCAATCTCAAGACACCCTGTGGAACAGCGGGCTATACCGCTCCGGAAGTGATTCATTGTGGAGTGGAGCGAAAAAGAAAGTTCAACAGCTCTACATCCAGAAATAACTACTACTCCAAGTCCGTGGACATTTGGTCGTTGGGTTGCTTCTTGTACACAATTTTGTGTGGGTTCCCTCCTTTCTACGATGATAACCACGAAATATTGACGCAGAAGATCATTACTGCAAATTACGTGTTCTTGGAACCATGGTGGGATGAGATCAGTGAGGATGCCAAAGACTTGATTTCTCGCATGTTGGTTATCAACCCAGAACGGCGCATAACCATCGAGGAAATCTACCAGCACCCATGGATGACTGATGCCAACCCATTGCAGGTGCTGGGAGTGCTGGGATACTTTCCTGACATTGTCCCACAGCGGCGCTCGCTGTCCACAATGACCCTTTCACTCGAGCCACCAAAGAGAACTCATAGTGTTTCGCCATCTGGATCTCACATGACTGGAGGTCTCGTATCACCAGGTATTGCTATCAAGCAAGTTTTCAACAACCCTGCAATGTCTCATGTTAACTTGAAGCTGTTGGCGCAACTCCAGCAAAGTGAAAATGTTGCACCCCATGAATTGAGGTTCGACAAAGGAACAAAGTTTCAGAAGAAAGGAAAATCAAACTTGCCACGTACTCCAAACCCTATGCGTGATGTCAACTTCAAGGATGTTTTTGACGTGAACAACAAAGACCGTGAAAGTGATGACATTGACGAAATCGACGAAATCGACGAAATAAGAGACCAGTTCGATGATGAGTTCGACGAGGAGGATGACAACGACTACAACCTGGAGTTGGAGTTGAAGTTTCTGGAGAGTGGTGAGTCCTCAGATGTGGAGACTGAATTGCAAGACAAGATCAGTGGATTGAAGTACCTTTCAATTTCATCTCGATCATCTACTGACTCTCTGAAGCTGCATAATGACGAGGGGTATGCGACGAGGTCGTCGTCTGTAATCAGTGGCATGAATGGTGATTACAAGTTCACATTGAACTTGAATGACCTGAACTTATTGCGCAGACGGTCATCCACCAAGAGTGGGAACACCCAGGTGTAAATAACCCAAAGCTCTTTCTGGCTGTGTGTGATTTGCATTACTGTTGGATTAATTAGCATTATTTAGTCTTTTGATGAATTTCATGTTATGTTGTCACTCCGGTGAGCTAGATCTATAGAGTTTCAAAATCTTATCTTCCCCGTGAGAGAGTCGCTAAATAATACTGACAACGTGAATGACTTCTGTGATTGCCAGTGGAATCTTTAAGCCCGTGTCATTGCACTCATAATATTTGCTGGCTCCTTGATGAAAAACAACCATAGGGCAAATCTTTCCGATAAAACAAAGATCTCATTTATTTCTACTTACAAGTTAGGATCTCTCCACGGGTTTGATATCAGCCAGGTTAGGGGTCTCCTCCTCCTCAGGAACCAAGCAGTCATTAGCCTCTAGCAACTCCGCTAATTCTCCGCTTTGAGCCATGGACATGACAATATCGCAGCCTCCAACAAAATCCTTGTTGACGTAAAGTTGAGGGATAGTTGGCCACTGGCTGTATTCCTTAATTCCATCTCTCAACTCCTGGTCCTCGAGCACATTATAAGCAGCGAATTTGTTAGGGTCGACGCCCTGCTGTCCCAAGATCTGGATGGTAGCTCTAGAAAATCCACACTGTGGGAATTCAGGAGTTCCCTTCATGAACAAAACAACAGGAGAGCTCTGCACGGCCTTGTCGATAGCATCCTTGATCTCTGTGGAGATGTAACGAGCAAGAAGCGGCAGCCTCACAGTGGGGATCTGGATGTTAGCACAAGATTCAAAAGTACAGTTGGAGACATCTAGTGGTCGAAACTCTCAATTCAGCACACATACTCTTCTGGTTTGCAAAAGTGATCTGAACATTCGTGAGACAGAATGACGAATAATCCGGTTTTTTTATTTGACTGAGGTTTGGTGTGCATATGTGATTACCTGCCTGCAAGCCACTTCGGGTCTTATTGGAGGAGTACGACTAGAGCCATGTTTCTTCTCAAACTAATTTCTTCTATTCTGGGTTGAAGAAAGGTCTCGATTTTTGTCAGTTTCTTACTTCCCAGTTATGAAATTCCTTCGTATAAGGGTGAACTTAGGGCGAAGCAGAAGCTATTCCTATTTGCAGCCATTCATTCTGTAGGAGCCAAATTAGAATGACAGCTCAAAACATAATTTTCCTTCATTCCTATGTTTTCCACTCTGAACTTTGCGGTTTCTCTTGTTACCTCGGGTTCTCTCGCTTAGGTCTTCTATAACCCGCATCCGGTTCATAATTGGGCTCGCGACAAGCTCGTGGCTTCAGTCGCTAGGCTAACGAGTGCAGACACATGCCGCCATTTATCAGATTGAAGATGGCCAGGCCAGATAATTCCATCCTATCAATTGAAGAACAACTCCCACTCCTGTGTTCGATGATCCCTTGGGAGGCGCATGAATTGTGTGGCTAACAATTGCTCCTCAGTAGTGTTGACTCTCAGTGTTGTGAGGCTCATTGAGCTTTTGGGTTTTTTATGTATTAAGCCTACGTATTGAAAAGTCAATTCAATCTTTTATCAATTGGAAAAAGCCGTAATAAACTCAACACGTAGCTTTCTAAAGGGAATGGCATCTATATAAACCACTTCGCCCTAATGTAGACGAAGATAACTCCCACCGCTCTATAAATCACAAGGCAGGCAACAAGTGCACCAAAAGACGATCCCAAATTGGCCCTCAAGCCATACATGTCGAGGACATCTGCGCCGGTATTTATCACACAATCACCCAGAGCGCACGAAAATTGCTGGTTCTCAAAACCCATGTTCACACAGATTTGCACGATGTATTTCACTGGATTAATGTAGTTCCACGCCTTGAAGAACTTGGGCATTTGCAAAGACATCGTTCCCGCCATGAAAATTGCAATCACAAACATATTTACCAAAACATTCGTAATCAAGCCCAAGTGAGTAATAAAACTGTTGAAAATGATGCCAAGAGACTCTCCAGCATTAAACGAGACGACTGCACTGAGAACCATCGCAAAGAACATTCCAGGAGTACGAGGCAACCCAATCCCGAAAACCACGAGGGCAGAGAAAATCAAGGAAGGAAACACTTCGTACGGCAACTCAACCAACGTGTAGGCCAGAGTGAAGACCCCAACACCATAAGTGCCATCTTGATACTCCTGGTGGAAAAGGTCTCTTTCGTGGGGGTAGAGACCGATGTTGTTGACCAAACCACAGAAGTATAAATTAATAACATTCTGGGTAAGTCCGAGACGGTTGCTGATACCTTCCTGGCTGTTCTTGAGGGGCGCATAGAAGAGAGCATAAACAGCAGCGAGAAATATGGCTTGGAAAGTTCTAGCCACCATGACATCTTTAGCTCTGTAAGAAACCTTGAATTGCCTCCCACAAACGGCAAGGAAAGCAGACCAATTGCTAACGGTTGTACCACCATACTTGGAGAGATCAAGCGCGTTGCCACATACCACAATGTTCTCATTCTTATGCTGCTCGTTTTCCCAACATTGAATGAGGTAGTCAACACGACTCTGGAACAAATCTGCTGTCTCTGCAAGCTGCATGGAAATCAAGTCAAGTGCAAAGTCGGCCAAGTTCACCTTTGGTGGACAAGCGTAACCTAAATTTGCAAGGTAGCCGGGAAGACCACTGACAGCTCCGTTGTAAACAACCAGGCCACCACGGGCAAGCAACGTCAAGGTATCAAACTGACAGAAAATCTGATGACTTGGCTGATGGATCGTAGAGACAACAATCGTACCATTACTGGATAAGTCTTTCAAAAGAACCATGATGGATGCAGAAGTAGCAGTATCCAAACCCGAGGTAGGTTCATCCAAAAACAAGATCTTAGGACGACTCAAAAGCTGGATGGCAATAGAAACCCTTCTCTTTTCACCACCGGAAATCCCTTTAACAGCCGCGGATCCAACAGGTGTGTCAGCACAATCAGTAAGGCCGGTTTGTCTCAACAAATATGAGATGTAATTTGGTATGGCAGGATGTTCGTTCTCTGGAAGTCTCAAGCGAGCCTGGTAATACAAAGTCTCACGAACAGTCAAGTGCGGAATCAACATGTTATCGTCTTGAGTGACATAAGCAGCAACCCGGGAAATCTCTTTTGGGCTAACATCTTGGATACCGTTCAAGAAGATATGCCCGATTCTTGTGAATTTTGAGGTTCTGGGTAATCTGGAAGCCAAGAAGTTTAAGAAGGAAGTCTTTCCTCCACCAGAAGGTCCCATAATCACATTGACACAATCAGCCTTGAAGTTTACACTGATGTCATTGAGCAATGTACGAGAAACTTTAGGCACAAAGAGACCCCGAGACTCCTTCACTTTCACTGACAAAGTGACATTTTTCACATTTATGGAGACGGCGTTTTTGTTTCGTTCCTCCTTCTCATCGCTTGAAGAGCCAGATGGGCTCTGGACAGTCCTTTCAAGGATCTTATCATCGCCTCCAATCTTGTTCTTTTTCTTCTTGGCCACTGCAACGTCGTAGTTTCTGCACTTCAATAATGCCCAAATGAGTACATTAAATCCAACAATCCAGATGCACAAGTAACCAATAGGTGCGGCGATCCAGTTTCGTGGGAAACCAAGAATCTCCAACTGGTAGTTACCAGTGTATTCAAGGCAACGATCATTGTCGTCTGGATATGGGCATTGTCCCTTCCAATCAGTGTATTGATTGGACGTCAATGCCCCAAAGGCATACCAGAAGTAAGCAACGTATTTCACCCATCTAACGTAAATAGGCATGGTCTTTGCATTCACAAAGTATCCACATCCAGAGTTCTGAACTTGGTAAAAGACATTTCCAATCAAAGCAGATGTTTGGAAGTCACCACCCAAAGCGAAACTCATCATTGCAGTAGAAGTGGAAAGTACAGCTGTGAGAATTGCCACAGCCAAAAAAATGGCAAAGTAACTTCCATCATTACTATCCAGGTAGGTTTTTCCCAATCTCAATCCCCACATGAAGTAAGAGATGACCGAAAAGAGAACACTCATAGGCAATTCCTCTGCAACAAACTTGGCTAATCTTCGGGAAATGATGAACCCTGGAATGGTCACACATTGTTCCTGGAACTCCTTGAAAAAGAACACGCCATCGTGAGACCACAACCTCTCAAGCTCCATGGCAAGCGGAGAGAATCCAATCACCTCAAGCATAGTATATAAGGCCGAAGTAAGCGAACGGATACCTGACAAATTAGGAGTGGGTCTGAAAAACATCCAACCCAAAATAAGAGCCATTAAAGCACTTCCACCGTTAAGACCGAGGAGCGAAGGTTTATCTCTTAGAGAAAGAAGGAATGTTCTCTTTGTTAGTACCGCGATCTCGCGATGCAAAGGCAAGGGGTTCTTCGGCTTGAACACTTTCAAATTTTTGGCAAAGTGAGACTTCTGGTCCGCAGCTGACAACGTCTGATGAACAACGTGAGTTCTGCTCCACTCGTCAATCATGGAATCGACAACTCTACTAGTTTCCGCGTCTTTCTTTTCAGAGCTAGTGTTCTTCACGGACATGGTCATGATTTTGTTTATCATCTCGAAAGCGTCTTTTGCATCTGAATCAGACACAATTGCCTTCTTCTCAAGCTCCTTAAAATGTTCCGTAGATTCATTCAACGAGCCATAGAAAATCAAGCGACCTCCACGGGCCAAAACACACATTGTATCAAAAAGAGCAGCAATCTCACTTCTTGGCTGGTGGATCAGGAGGATAATGGTCATACCAATCTCTGGGGAAGCTAACTTCCTCAAAACAGTCACTAGCTTCAAAGCAGAACTGGTGTCGAGACCTGTAGTCGGCTCGTCTAGAAACAAAAGCTGAGGCTTGGAGAGGAGCTGAATGGCCAATGAGGTTCTCCTTTGTTCTCCACCAGATAAGTTGATTCTTCCAGTGAAGGACTTAACAATTTCGTTAGCACGGTGGTCAATCTCCAATAGCACCAAAAGCGACAGCACAAGCTGGTCTCTTTCGTATTTAGTGGAGTTCGCAAGTCTCAACTGAGCCTGGTACTCCAACGTCTCGCGCAACGACAACCCCGGTAAGAAAACGTCCAGCTGCTGCATGTAAGCGGTAGTGATCTTTCCTGAGTTACTGGTGTTGGTGACTCTGTAATCAATAGAACCAGAAAACTCCATAGTTGTGTGATTAATATTGAGTCTTTGGGCCAAAACGTTGAGCAACGTCGTCTTTCCTGCGCCCGAGCCACCCATGATGGCCATGATACTGCTTGGTCTAAGTTCTATCGAGATCTCATCAAGGATCTTGATTCCTCCCAATTCAGGGTCCGTTGGTTTCACGGCCACGCTCAAGTTATTCACATTCACAGCAACCCGTTGATCCTGGGGAACATTGAGCGCAGAAGAACCTGCGAACACTTCTGATTGCATATCATATGGATTTCGTAGATTTAATTTAGTGGATGAAATTTGTCATCTCTGGGCCTTCCATTGACGTTTAAGTAGCTTGGAATGGCTCGCAATTCCGTTGAGTTGCTGCATGGGAGAAAATTCCGATCGTTTAGATGGTATCGGAATTTCGCAACCATGGCCGGGGAGCTGGGGAAACTGATGGCGAGAATAAGTAATATTGAGATGCTCGGATTCCGTTCTCTTCTGCAAGGCATCTCCGGCCCAAGCAATCATGTTCGTCGTAGTGAATTGAAGTTACTCTGCAATTCTTGAAGTTCCAAGTCGAAGTCCAGTGGGTCAAATGCAGAGCGATACTCCGCCACTAATGCGAACAACCACTAGCCAGAAAATCTCAATGGTTCCGGTGATCCCGTTGAATCAATGACAACTTGTTGTGCATATTTGGAACAATTGTGCAGCCACAAGACGTTTTTGAGCAAACAATGACAACGGCCAAATTCCATAGATCTTAGCCCCAAAATTCCGTTGAAGGCGATTTCCGTTACAGGGCTCACTTGTTTGGCTGAAATCAGCGTTTGTCCAGCCATGAGTTCACTGACTCAATCAGCCCTTTCACATTAACTTTATTGGGACAATCCTGATCGCGAACTGTTATTTTATTACTGGTAGTGATATTTATGTCATATTTTCATACTGTAAATCACTACTTAGCTTCGGAGCGGTTTTTCAGAATACTAAATTAATTCTGCCCCAAGGTTTCTCATTCCAAAGAAGAAGTCTTGAGAAATCAGAGAGCCTGAATGGACACTACCAACACTGAACTGGATCGAATATTTTGCGAATGATTTGAAAGAATATCGTTAGCAATGCTGACTAACACACTCGTAGGTATCGCAGTTCATTTTATCTAGGGCGTTCATGCTTCTTCAAGGACAATGGAGGTGGCCAATCATGAGCAACCTTCAATGCGACTTTAATAAGTGACAAGAGCTGCCTTCGGAGGATTATCTTTAGATTTACGCTGACATTTGACATTGGCATTCGTCCAGCATCCTTATTCAGAATAATCCTGAAGTCCAGCTTTGAATAATTCAGCAAATGTACACAAAATAGTACAGCTGGAACTTCGAAGCATTTAAATGAGTTAAATCAGAGTGATGGGCAAAGCTCGAAGTCGATGACGATTTCAAATGCTTGAGAGACCAGAAAAGATGATGTTGACTCTCGTTCTTGTTGTTCCTTCTATTTTTGTCGAAAGCGGAAAGCTCTAGTTCGCCCTTGTTCCCCCATCGTCCTAGCATTCAGCCTCTCGTTCCAAATCTGATTAGATACCAACCACGCTTGCCAACAATAAGAATCTTAGTGAGTGGAAGTAGGATGGTCTATCCAAGATCTCCCGCTCTTTTCCAAAATCCTGTTGAAACACATTTCCTTGGCACATAACTCTCGGTGCCACATATGTGTTGAAAACAACTAATTCCCTTTGCGCTACATACAACATATTCCCAAGTTTTCACCAGTGCCTCCACTATTTGCTTGATTTCCGAACAGAGTAGATTGTCGTTTCAGAGGCCACAAAGGGATCAATTCCGTTCAATGTCAATTCCTGAATACTGTCTCCGCTGTGAGTAGCATTAAATAGCATATGCGAGGCGTGAACGTACGGATACAAAGTGAGATAATATATAGACTAACCATTAGCTTGCACTCTACATGAATAAGACCATATAAAATAGAAATTGGTGAAGTTTACAATTCAAAGAGCTAAGTATAACTAATCACTACCTTCATACCCTCCAAAAGTTTATCTTGCATCGAGCAACCTCCGCGGCAGTCCGATGTTATGCACCATGACATGATATACGCTGAACTATTGATACACCATTTCCGTGAATGGCTTGCGCAGGCGTACTTTTTTGTCGAATAAGCACCCCATCGCCTTAGCTCATCTAGGTTGTTATTTCTGTAGGCCCTTAAGCACCTTGATACGAGGCTTTATGCAAAATAGAGTTTCCGCTTTGAGATACATGCTTACGTTCCAACTAATCTCTGATATGGTAATGGTCCATAATCTACGATTCTTACTCGTTTGTTTACATCGTTCACCACTTTAAATGCGTAGAAGAAGTCACTTCATGTGTTGCTAGAACTGGGTAATGAGAGTCTCGAATATTGTTGAACTCTCAGCTGGGGATTCCAATGCAGGGTTTAACCATTCGCCGAATGATTTTCTGCGCCAACATGGCCGGGCAAGCATAATAGAAGTTTTGGGAATTGCTTTTGGAGCTAAAAATGCGGCTGACTTGAGTTGTTTGTTTTTCCGAAGCTGTGGCCGAATTCTGAAGATTTGGAAGGTTAGCGAGATGGTCGGTCATCTCCCCCATCCAACCATGTAATGTAGCTATTGATACATTAACAAATTCCAAAGTGTATCCACTTTTGTTGATAATATACTGCGCTGATCAAGCAACACAAAATAACATGAAGATCTTCATCCTGCATGAGTAGAATTGTAATGCAATTACATAGCCAATCAAAGGAGGAACCGAGCGAGAATGCGTCCTCTGGGTGCCTCCGCGCAAGGATCTGGACTGCGCGTTACTGCAAAATAAAAAAAAAAAGGAAGTGATTCTGAATATGAAAAGCGCCTCTGTATACTTCCAGAGTAGTTTATTTCCCATATGTTTTAGGGTGCATGAGTTCATTTGTTTCTTTTTCCTCTCGTCTTTTTCCTATTGTCCTATACTTGCCTGTGGTGGAAGATTGTAAGTTTGGGCAGAGAATGGTTCCAGCCAGCCAGCAATTGCGGAAAAACAGACTACGCTAGTAATTGAAAGTTGTGAATAGCAGCTGGTGAATCCGCTGACGAGTTGATAGCACGTCCTGGCGTTGAAAACCAGCTCCATTGATTCTCGGGAAGCTTCCCCTATTTGCTCAGAGCCTTCCCAGTGATTGTGTCTAGTCAACATTTGCATCATGCAGAGGGTTAGGGTCCAGTCATTTCTGCATCATGCAGAAGATCACCCGATGGCCGCTGGCGGTTTTCTCCTGGTTGTGTTTGTGGCATCCTGTATCACTGCTTTTACATACACGATCTGCTTGGGAGGGCGCAGGACGGCGAGTCCTTGCGATGCACCCTGAGCAACTTGCGCCAACCTGTCATAGCGGGGTCTAGGTCCAACGACTACCCACCATGAAACGCAGGTGCGGCTGGTGGAACGAAGGTTGACAATGAGTGGGGCCCAAGCGGGGACGAGTTCAGCATTAGATTTTGCTAAGCCCCATCCCTCATAATCTACTACACATTTCCCATAATATCACTGAAGGTTCCGAGAAGTCCTTTACCCTTGTACGATCCAATAGATAAACAATGGTGCCATTCTGTCATTCAGATTGTCCCCCCCCCTCTTACATGATAATAATGGGGCGCGGGAATAGACAAGACTAATTCACCCCGCTGCCCAACCGACCCTGCGTTGGTGATGGCTTGGGACAGGCTTGCAAGAAAAAGAAAGAAAAGTATCCCCTCTCGGTGACAAACGGTTCTGCCGCAAATGGCCATGCATGTTTGCCTCGGATAACTTCTCATTGGTGGCTATGTCATCTGGCAAAGGAGGAGGCGGACAGGATCATACGCCAGCGGCAAATTCAATTGTTAGAGCCTGGGCCGCGCCACTGTGGCACCATTAGAAAGCTAATGTAAAGGGGTAGAGAATAAAAAATAGGGACCGCGGCCTGCGCAAACGCAAGTATCTGCATGGTGTGAACGACGGGATTTCCTGAAAACAGAAAATATAGCATCGACTGGGTGGAACGAATGAGTGGAAAAAGAATGACAGGGAAGTCAGTGCGCAAGATCTGGAAAGGTTGTTAAGCTTAACGGCGGTAACTTCGAATAGAAATCAAAAATTCGAACTACAGAAGAACACCCGAAGCAAAGAACATTTCTCGGATTACCGATCACAGTAAGAAAGTACCGCAGGCACATTGTCTGCAGGGCATAATGCTTCAATTACCAACAACGCCCTACATGAGGACCTCCCCGGATTGAGTCTACAATGTTCATGTCTTATGGTGAATCTATTATCTATGACTAGGTCATCGTTAGTCGTAATCTCCCTGCTTGAGCGGTCTGCAAGTGTGACGCTGACCGCCCTACAAGTCTCTTCGTAGTCCCCCCTCCAAGTTTTCGTCTCTCCATCGCTACCTCCTCAACCGATTCCGCTTGCCCTTCCCATTCATGTGGGTCTTGTAATGTTGCATGCAATTGTCCTGACGGGCAAACCGCGCCTCACATTGTGGCCATGGACACATGTGTTTGCGCTCGCCAGTATGAGTCCGGTTGTGACGGGCCAAGTGGCCCAGCGTGGTGAAGAGACGGCCGCATATCTTGCACGCATGCTTCCTCTTGGTCACGGAACCGGACACTGACGAAGACGAGTGGTCAGTCTCTGGGCTCTTGGAGTCGCTACTTCGATGCTGGGTCAACTCTATCCAACCCGCATGTGTGCGGTGATCATCCACCAGCAGAGGCAGCAGCAATCCGGAACCAGCCTTCTCAAGAGGAGATGCACCCGGGTCGAGAGCTGGAGGCAGAGGCGTGAAGCGCATAGCCAGCGTTTGCAATGTCAAAGTTGGACGTGAGGTGTACACGAGCTGGGGCTTGGTCTCCTCAGTAGGCATGATCATCGGGCTAAAATCCAAGTGGTGAGGAAGCGGAGCCTGGTTCGCAATAGACAGCATCAACTCGCTGAACGAGGGTAGGCGCTGCGGAGGGTTCGCTCTTGTGACGAACATTGGAAAAAGTACCTTTTTTGCGCTCACAGGCAATGGGAATGGACGCTGACGGAATACAATATGCGCACAAATAAGAAAAAAGTGGAGGTGATGTTGCTAGGTAAGTAGGAAAGTACGTTCTGATGGAAAGAAGGAATGCAAATGCGGTGAGTAAGCGAGAGGATCCCACAACCTTTATAAACTTAACATCCACCTTCGCTGTCCCTTGTGCCATGCATTGCATACTGCAGAAAGCCAATCCATTAGCATGCATAGTTGGACGCACTACTGCAGCATATCTGAAGAATATGCAAAAAAGGTGCATCCCTTGCACATTGGCATGGTGATGCGTCATGGCGTCAATCCGCTTAAGTGCTTGTAACAACCCGAACTACCTGCATGTGGTCAAGATTACGAGTAGGTATTGGTTACCTCTCCTGTATGCCAGCAGCCTCATTCGTCATAAGTGCGACAAACATCTTGCCTAGAATTTGCGGTATCTCGTTTGCGTCAACAGTACTTCTATAGGGATAGCATAAAATTAACTCAATGGAGTCAATTGCATTGTCAGCAAATTCAAGATAGATAAAGTCGACCACAAATAATCCTCTTTTGATGCTTGAAATGTTATTTTTTACAAGCCCTCAGGGTCTGAATCACTCCTCACATCCTTTGCAGGACGTTGGGTAAGGCTGCATTGCGCTTGATCTTGAAAAAATGCCCTGCAGACCATATGAGGTCTCCAAATGACAACACCATGGAAGCAATCTTAAGAAACTGAAGAAGGCACTACAAAAAAGAGAATTGATACCTGGATACAACTCCAAGATGGAGATGCGGAGACATTGCTGTCCTGTTCTAGGAGAACTTTGGTTGTCTGTTATTTGGTCGTTCTCAAAGTCCGCACATTCTTGCTGATCATGCACCCGGATCAAATCGATATGCAGGTGCTAGAGAAGTTTAGGGGTCATACTAGGAATTCTACCGTGAGAGATGTCTTATTTATTCTATCTTCCCACCAATTTAGCTACACATTGAGGTTATTGTTGGTTTGATAGTAGTTGATGTTGTTTCAGTGCTTCAAAAGATCGCTCTGTGATTTTATTACAATTTTGATCGGACACGTATGTGGGACCGGTTACAGAAAAACGTGCATGGAGTCGGGGACGGCTCATGCTGCGCCAGCATGTCTGCATGTGCCAACCGTAAATACAGGACACATGTTGCAAGGGTGTGGACGAACCAACATGCACCAGGACTAGCCAATTGTTTAGTGTTAGATACTCTACCTTGAAGTTCGGAACTTGGAGTTTGAAGAATCAGCTATCGTGAACAACTTGCCCTTGTATCATAAGGGTCCACGAAGGCCCTATAAGGGCCGTGTTGCTGGAACCAAACGGATAAATAACAGGCCAAAAAAGAAATGCGTGCTGACGCAAAAATTGATTCGATTGGAAGAGAACTAAACCCGATTAGAACTATCCACGCGAACGAAGATTCGGCCAAACAGAACCATGCATGATGATAGAACCGAGCGGAGGAATGGTCACGTGTGTATTTTGAGTCATGTGAGTTTATTCACGTGTTGAGATTCGCAGGATTCAGGTCAAGTGTGAAGGAAATAGCTCGATTTAGAGAGAAAAGTGTTAACTTGTCTTATCTCTCTTTGGGGAAAAAAAATAAAGGATAATAGAAATAAGATATTCCGAATTTGTTGTCTTCCTTCTTACTAAAAAACCCTAGTATATATACCTAAATATCACCTTATCAATAGATTAAGGGAAACAACTCCTAAGCCCGTAAAGCCTCCTAAATCCTGATAAGATACCTGAATTAGGAAGGTGGAAGCTCGCTGAGCTCAACAAGGATGCAAAGCAATCCAACAGAGATAAGGTTACCCTTGAGTCTCTCTGGATCGTTCAATTCCAATTCCCACCAGAATCTCCTTCGAAATATCAGATGTACTAGTTTCTGAGTGCATACACATCCAAGCTCTGTGCACATAATTCAATGTCACGTGGATAATCCTCACGTGTTAGCACCAAACTGGGTCCCGAAAATATCATGTCCTTGCAAGAATTTCCACCAAATCCGATGATTAGAAAATCTGCTTCTAAAGCGGCTGTTTTTCAGGTGGCCAAAAGGTACTTGCAAAATACCCAGAACTTTAAGCCTCCTTTTGTTCCGCTCACCGCGGACGGATTCTCCGATGCCATTGGAAACACCCCACTTCTTCGTCTACCAAAAGTGTCTGAATCCGTGGGCAGAAATATCTGGGTGAAACTAGAGTACATGAACCCTGGCGGTTCCATCAAGGACCGAGCAGCCAAGTTCATTTTGGACGATGCAGAAAAGAAGGGTCTAATTAAACCTGGCGGAACAGTTGTTGAAGGTACTGCTGGAAATACTGGCATTGGTTTGGCCCATGTATGTCTTCTGCGTGGTTACAAGTGTGTCATCTACATGCCTAACACTCAATCTCAAGCCAAAATCGAGACATTGAAGCTTTTGGGTGCTGAAGTGCATCCAGTTCCTGCGGTGGCCTACGATAACCCAGAGAACTACAACCACAAGGCCAAGAGACATGCGGAACTGCTTGAAAACGCTGTGTGGACTAATCAGTTTGACAACATAGCCAATCGCCAGGCGCACATTGACACCACAGGTCCCGAAATTTGGGCACAATTGGACGGAAAAGTTGATGCGTGGACCTGTTCAGCTGGAACTGGTGGAACTTTCGCTGGCGTGACACGCTACTTGAAGACCATGGATCCAAAGGTCAAGTGCGTTTTGGCTGATCCTCCAGGATCGGTTTTGTACTCGTACATCGCCAGTGGAGGTAAGCAGATGGTGCGTGGAGGCTCGTCTTTCACTGAAGGAATTGGCCAAGGAAGAGTGACGGAGAACTTGCGTCCAGACCTCGAATTGGTGGACGACGCGATCAAGGTTCCCGACGAGGAGTCCATTGCCATGGTTTTCAGATTGTTGGACGAAGAAGGTTTGTACATTGGAGGTACCAGTGCATTGAACGTTGTCGCAGCCACTCATGTTGCGGAATCGTTGCCTGAAGGCTCCAACGTGGTGACAGTTCTTGCCGACTCGTCGCACAAGTACAGTGCTCGCGTCTTTTCGAAGAAGTGGCTCAAAGAAAAAAACTTGTGGGACAGCATTCCCGACAAATTGAAGAAGTACGCCGTTTTGGACTAGGTGCCGATTTTAGGTGAGTGTAAACCTGACTAAGCAGGAGTACTCTGGTTCTAAAAAGACTTTCCTGAATACACGAGACAACGCATATAATGTGAGTAGACAAGGTCGACAATCACCCAGATCAACGTGGGTTAAACTTAGTGCTTGCAACTCTTCGAAGGAATGGCCCTTTGCTATGATTCGAAGTATCTGTGAATATGTTTTCATTAATTCAAAAACTACGCAGACTGAACTCTTCAAAAAGGTATATCGGCATGTTCAAGTTTATCGCACAATGAAGAAGTTGAATTGCACTTCCTTCGGATGGGGACAATACTTTCTGCGGCCAAACCTGGCATTAATGAATCGATTTTTTTCATCTTCCTAGAAGGGAATTATAGTTACATGACTACGTTGGACTGGGTTTTCTATGATGGACTTAGTACAAAGACATTTCCTATTGATGTAGTTCGATGGCAATTCGCCTTGCATTTCAAGCGACTCTGAGAGAAATCACAACGATTGTTCAATTCATGGACTTGTGTTGTCCTTGGCAAACATTCACCCTCAACAATGTAAAACTACGTCAAATACGGAATGCTCCACTTCATTCTCCGTATCGGTTTTCACACTTGGGATTTCTCATACAGGATTCCATTATTCCCAGAATCTGCAGGACATATATTGGTCACCCAATAGGCATTATGTTGCTACTCTGGATATTGCGGGTAATTCTGAATCTAGAACAATGGAATCAATTCGTTCGCGATACTGCCGTATGAGCGGCTAGAAATTCTTCGCCACGCCTTAGTAAGTGCTACTGACCACTTACGTAGTGGTTGCTCAGCTACCATGTCAATGTTCGCTGAAGAAATGAGAGCAACGAGAGAACGATTTACAGCATCTGGGGAATTATAACCCCATCCTATATTTCAGCAAATGAATGGATGCCCGAGGAACTTATTTATAACTATACTGGCCGCCAACAGATACTATCTAACTGAAAAATAGTATGTTATATGTAGGAGTTAGACTGCCCTAGGACAGGTACGTAAGAATTACAATTTCTGGAAACATTCTCAGTATTAATGTTCCCCCGCCGCCCTTTCTTTCCACGGCCATAACTTGAAGGGATTGTTCACAGCATTGCTAAATGTTCAGCAAATGCCTGCAAATGGTGTGCAGGGAGAACGGTAGAACTTAACCAGGAATCGGTGGGGGGTTGGACATATACTATAAAAGGACAGCATTTCACCACTCAATTCGACATCATCATCCAATAATCACAATGCCAAAAGCTTTACTTGCAATTTACCAGTTTCAACGAAGTCTTCTACCTTGATGGTAAGAAGACCGGTGTCCTCGTCGTCGAGACTTTGCACCCATACAAAGGTGCTCATCAAACACGGATTCGACGTCGACTTCGTTTCCGACACTGGTTCTTACGGTTGGGACAACCATTCCTTGGCTCCTGACTTCCTCAATGGTGAGGACAAGGAGATCTTCTACAACAAGCAGTATTGTTGGAATGAACTCCGCTAAGAAGCCAAGTGAGGTCAACCCTGCTGACTACGACCTTTTCTTCGCTTCTGCTGGTCACGCTGCTGCTTACGACTACCCAAGATCCAAGGGTTTGCAGAAGATCATTGCTGAGATGTACGCTGCTGGTAAGGTCATCGGTGCTGTTTGCCACGGACCAACCATCTTCGACAACTTGAAGACTCTTGACGGTGAAATTATGATCAAGGGTAAGAAGATTACCGGTTTCACCGACGAGGGTGAGGTTGTCTTGAGCGTCGACAAGGCTATGGCCGACCGTGACATGAAGACCGTCAAGGAGGTTGCTGCTGCCAACGGTGCCACCTACGTTGACCCACCTGACATGTGGGGTTCTTTCTCTGTCGTTGACGGTGGAATTATCACCGGTGAGAACCCAGCTTCTGCTGCTGAGACCACTGAGAACACTGTCGCTGTCTGGAAGGCATTGTAAGTCAGTTCTACGTGTGCTAGTATGAGTAGTACTTCCGCCGTGCAGAGGCTATGCTGAATACACGAGTTAATGTGAGAGATAGTAGTCATTTGTGCAGTTCAAGTATATGTAGTATATCTGAAAATGTCGCAACTGTCCAGGCGTACCTCTGAGAATGATGTGCGTTGGTTCCTGCGGCAGCATATTTCCTGCCATCGCGCAGGAATAGGCAAGATTACGTCTGGCACTCATGTCCCTGGTCATTTTCAAAATAGATCCAGTGCCGTTCCAATAGATACGAAATAGGTAGAAAAAATTGGTATCTCGAAAAGTTGCAGTAAGTTGCATTGGCGGGGAAGGAGCCCCTGAGCAGATGATGGATGTCTGAGAAACTGCTGAAACCGGTGATGCTTGGGACCCAATTTGGCCGGAAAGGAGGGGATACAGAGGGGCACAGAATAGGTAAGGTTATGGGGAGGTTGGAAAAAAACAAAATATGGGAAACTAAATTACGATTTGAAGGAAATAAAGTATAATCGATTAGGATGTGAGGGAGGGAGACAGTGAAGAAGTAGATTAAGAGAGAGTCTATACGAAGGTAAATGATTCGGAGAATCTGGTAAGGGGACCTGCGAACAACCTATTACCTCCAACATATAGAAAAAACAAGGGTTAATGGATACGTGGACGAATGAAATATTCATTTCCTGCCATTAACAGCAACGTTGCCAGGTTAAGACCTCTAGTATATTGTTAGCCTTCTATTGTTCTCCTGGTGCAGGATGCCTCCCATTACCAAGTTTGAGTTACCCGTGGAGTCTTCAAGTACCAAGACGTTGGCCCCGCCTGGTGTTCATCCAATCGACAAGTGAAAATCCCAATTTAGAACTCCTGATGGAAACCGCTTCCAACCCACAATGGCAGTTGATACCATGGAGCGATGTGAGCTTCTTAAGCAATTCTTAGGACTTCAGCTTCTATTTAGATCACTACATTGTTCCACTACTCTGTTCCACTATTCTGTTCCACTAATCTGTTCCACTAATCTGTTCCACTAATCTGCTCCATAACTCCTGCTTTACTGGGCCTTCCAGTTACCGTCGGACTCCTTTGTTTGCGAGTGGGGTCCCAATTCTCTATTAATGACCAAAAGGTTTCCATAGGAATATTTTCTCGCCAGCCGTTTTGTATTCCGTTCTGGTGACCTAATGGAGTGCACATTAGCTATCTCCACTTTATACCGAGTTCCTAACTTCTCCACATTATTCTGGGTCTGTAGCTTCTCCACCCTGTCCAATTTTGTATATTTCGACATTTAGCAGATTCGAAGCTTCTACATTGAGCGAATCTGACTTCCATGAATTGTGTGGGCGGCTTGTCCCACTGTTTCGACCAACTTTTAGACATCGACTTGCAAACCATGCACACCTGCGGACTGGAACATGCTGTGCTATGGAGATGTTAATTTTTTGTTTTGTTCTGATTGTGCGGCTGGAGGGGACTGAGAGATTGGTAAACGAGTAGAGTAGAAATTAAACTCTTGGTGGAGTTCGACTTTTGTTGAGAACTGATGTTTATTGGTTTCAAAGGTCTATTCGTTCTATCGTTTGTCTTCTTTCTCAACCATGTCCTTAGGATTTCTGAAGCGTTCCTATTCAAAGTCGACCCCAATCTGGCGACGTCTTCTTTGACGCATTTCCCTCTTCTTCGCGGATATTCTCATTTTCCTAGTTACCCCAGTTTTCTAAGCCGCAAATCTGAATTGTTCTTCTCCAGTACATCTTCATCAGATCATTTTGTGCAGGATATATTAGAACTACAGGTATTGTGGACATTTATCACTTCGATTATTAGCGGACCAAAAGCTACTAGAGAGATGCTTCAAGAAATGAACAAGATGTTTGCCGTTTCATAACCTTCATTCTAAGTCATGTTGCCATATCTCATCAGGTTTGTCAATCCGAAACAGAGGCTTGAAACTGTACATTAGGTGGGAAGTACTCTATTTACAAATTCAGTGACAAGATGACTGGTAGGTCACGTGCATATCAAAGTGAATATGTGATAATTCATAATTCCTCCCAGAGCCAAATATCCTGCTTTCACTGCTATTATATGCCTTCACTACTCACTCGCCACACTTCTCTCTCATCTCTTTCTCACCCTTCGTCAATTCATTGTGACCTCTCCAAAAGGACATCGCTCACGTGACCCGTCTCTGCGCACAACCAAGAATTCTAAATTTTTCCGCCTCTGCTATTTTACACACGAGCATTCAAACATTCTAGCATTCAAGATTTCTGGATCCAGTTAACGTTCCTAGCCGATCTCTGGAATTAGTATAAAAACAAATAAAAAAACGAAAAAAAGGCATCGTATAGAAAAATCCGGACCTCCCGTGTTTTGTCCTTCCCCAGCCAAAAGCAGCCATCAGCATCTCCACTCCTTCCCAAACCCAAATCCTTGCACACCATTCGTTAATGGACCAACAAATCCAGCAGGCGGTGGAAATCGCATTGAGTGGGACCGCGGATCCAGCGTTAAAGAATCAGGCGTTGCAATTTATCAACGAGATCAAATCCACCGAACAAGGCTACAAGACATGTGTCGATTTACTTTTGGACTCAGCGGCAAAGGGCGCAAAGTTGAACGAGGGACTCGAGTTCTTCATCTTCCAAGTCATCGATGAGAACACCGACAAGTTGTCGCAGGAACAGTTGTTTGACTTGAACACAAACTTGTTCAAGTATTTGAACAATGTGGTGTCTACAGATCAGGATGACCGTATCTACATGAAGAATAAGTTCAGTGACATCTTTGCAAGAGTCTTCTGCTACGCGTACCCCCAGCTCGATACAGAGTACTTGAAGAAGTTGTTGCTGATGATCCTGTCCCAGCATGTACTCAGCGTCGATTACTACTTGCGAATCATGATCTCCATCCATTCGGAGGTGGGAGACAGACTCGTCTCGAGATCCAAGGACATTCAAAATCGTAATAATATTCTCAAGGACTTGATTCGTGAGCGTGACATGGCGCTGCTAGTTGCCAGCTGGAAGTCCATCTTGACTAGTGCCAAGGATCCAGTGTTGTTGGACAATGCGCTCAAGATCGTCGGCTACTACATCGACTGGATGGATATCAGTCTCTTCATTCTGGACGGCTTCTTGAGTGTGATCCTCGACTACTTGAAGCTGAGTGAGTTGCGCAACCAGGCATGCCTTACTCTCATTGAAGTGATCTCCAAGAAAATGAAGCCCGCCAACAAGCTCCAGCTCCTTGACTTGTTTGACTTGGCCTCAATCATCAGCACATTGAAAGACGAGGATTTGGATTTCATCGAGAACCTGGCCAGACTCGCCAATCAGATGGGACTCGAAATGACTATAGTATTGGAGAACGACAACTCTCTTCTCCCACAGATCTCGGTGCAACTTCTCAAGTTGTGGCCTATCATTTTGGAGTTCTTGAGCCACGAGTATGACGATGTCTCGCAACAGGTCTACCCCTTCATTCAACTGAATCTCTTACTTTCGAAGAAGATTCCTGCATTGGCTTCTGACGACTTACTTTCGACATTACTTAGAAAAATCATCGGCAAGATGAAGTATGACGAGGATGACGATGGATTCGAGGATGACGAGCAGTTCTTGGATGTTCGTCAAAAGCTCAAGACGTTCCAGGATACAATTGCTGTGTTGAGACCAGCTATTTACTTGGACATCGTTCCTTCCGTTATTGAGTCCTCTCTCTTTGGAAATACCGCATCGAGCTGGATTTCTGTAGATTTGGCACTCTATGAATTGAGCAATTTTGCTGATTCGTTGAAGAACAACCTCATTAATCTTCCGAAGAGTGAGATCTCCACGTCGAAGCCGTACCAAGTTGTTCAGGACCTCTTGGTGAAAGTGATCAATAATTTTAACTTGATTAGTCACCCAAAGAATCAGTTGGGTTTTTTTGAACTAATCATTCGTCATTTTACTACAAAAAATTTCACCAACACAACCAATACCAGCATGGATGAGTTGATCTCGAAAATTCTTGAGCTTTTCTCTGACTACGGTTTATTTAATGGGGTGGAAAGTGTGCGTTTGAGAACCTGGTATCTCTTCTTCAGATTTGTCCATGCAACCAAACCCAAGATCAACGAGTTTATGTTAGAAAATATGCTCATGAAATTCCAACCTTTGCTTGTCATTACAGCGGAGTTGCCTACACGCGATGACGACGATGACTTGATTGAGAATGGAAATTTCAACAACCAACTTTACTTGTTTGAAGCGCTTGGCATGTTGGTTGCCTTGACTGACAAGGCCGAGGTGGCTGCAAAATCTGTGGACATTTTATTCCAACCCCTTTTCGGTACCTTGGAGGCGTGCATTTCTCGTGATGATAAGTCTGTGAACCCTTTGATCCCCTTGCAGGCCCACCACTCCTTAATGGCCATTTCTACCATCGTCAAAGGTTTAGACACTCAAGCACCAGGTAAATCTGATCTTCTCAAGAACAACGAAGCTTTGGTTGAGAAAATTGGCAATGCAGCACAGGTTGTTTTGATCACGTTAGAGAATTTCAACAAGTTTGAGAGCGTGAGAGAGGCTTCCCGTTTTGCGTTTGCTAGATTGATGCCTATCTTGGATCTTGATGGTAGTGTACATCTTAGCAAGTTGATTTCATTGATATTGGCAACTCCTGACTTGAAGATCCAAGAGCTTGCAGACTTCTCCGGGTTCGTGGGACAGATAGTTCACCAATTCAGAAACAACGACAGTATCTTCCAGTTGTTGAATGACTTGATGACTCCAATGATCCTCAAGTTCTACGAGACACTCCTGATTGAAGATGAGAATTATCCTAATTTGGTGAGAGAGAAGTATGCGCTCAAGAGAGCTCTTCTCTATTTCATTAGCATTTTAGTCTTGAACAAACAGTTCTCGCTATTCTTGACTGAAACCAACAAGCCTATGTTCCCACGGTTGTTGACGTCCATTGTTGAGTACGCATGTGACATTGAAGAAACCACCACTACCAAGGCTGCCATCACTCAGTTTGGTAATGTGATCAGTGTGATTGGGTGCAACAACGGGAAATTACTCGATGAGAAGGACAGGTATGCGTCCACACTTGCACCCATCGAGGGTATTGACGACTATCTCATGGAAAACACAGTAAAGCTATGCTTTGAGTTGCCATTCCAGCAGGAGAGGTTTGATTTGAAGGATGCACAATTCCGCAACATTGCCGGGGAGCTTTCACTTTTATTGACGGTCTATAGGGAGCGTCTGAAGCAGCAGGAATTTGTGAACTTCTTGGCCAATTACTTGACCAATATGGGTTTAGCTCAGCAGATCGCCAACGACTTTTGTTCGAAGCTAGTTGAGTTGAATGCGAAGGACTTCAGGAAGTATTACATTACGTTCTTGAGCGAGTTCAAAAAGTGATGTACATAGACGACAGATAATGAAAAGGCATTCCAAGATTATCGGAGGAGAGAAACGTGAACCTTAATGAGAACGCATTTCCTTGTGGAAATTATAAAATAAGTTGGAGTCCACCATTGTCATAGTGTTAATAGTATGATCCATCTAGTAGATTATGTGCACTACATAAGTGCCCATCGCATCTCATCAAAAAATGCTAAAGTCAATACTGAGTCTGGAAAACCCAAAATCACTAATGGAAGCAGACAAAGCGAAGGCTCCTCCTAAGGACGAAGAGGAGTTGGCTTTAGAAAAGCTCGTTTTCGGCGACGAGGCGGGATTCGAGGCCAACTTGCGAAAAATCGAAAACCTCTATGAATATTCCGATGATGACAATGATGGCGTTCATTCTGACTTCGAAAATGGGTCTTCTCTCGCTGGAAGCGATGTGGAAAACGAGGATGAAGATCTCTTTTTTATTGACGACGGCGGAGATGCCTCCGTGTCCCACATTGCCACCTCCACTACTGACGACATGGACATCGACCATGAAGAAGAGAACTACGAAGCTGCATGGGTGGATAGCGACGACGAAAGAGCCAACGTAGCTCTTCTTTCCAATAACTTGAAACAATACCGCAGAGCTCCAGAAGAGCAGACTGTTTCGGGCGCTGCGTATGTGTCTCGATTGAGAAGTCAATATGAGAAGATCTATCCCAGACCAGAGTGGGCCGACCAGTTCGGGGACGAAGAGGGAGATAAAAAGAAGGAGGATGAGGATTATAGCAATGAGGCCGAGGAAGACAGCTCTGTGGGCATCAACACCGCCGCCTTGGCCACGATCTTGAACTCCACTAACAACTACATTAAGGCATCGACAAAACTACTTGCTCCCACTAAATTGGACATCATGAGACTCAAGGATGCTAATATCAGCCGCCGCTCGCGAGGAGGAGTCTACGGCATGTCGTTTCATCCTCTGCATCCTCTCTTGATCACAGGTGGCACGGACAGAACCCTCAGAATATACCACATTGATGGGCGCACAAACAAATTTGTTTCGCTGATTCATTTCCGGGACATGCCTATCCGAACATGCCAGTTTTCTCCAGGGTCCAACTTGGTGTATACAGCCGGCCGTAGAAAGTACATGAACAGATGGAACATTTTCACTGGGGAAGTCGACAAGATCCTGAGAATGTATGGTCAAGACAAGTTCCAGAAGTCGTACGAGTACTTCAAGATCAGTCCTAACGGTACGTATGTTGCATTGCTAGGAATTTCTGGCTGGGTGAACTTGGTTAATGGCCAGACAGGCCAGCTTGTGAGAGGTTACAGAGTGGATGGAGATGTGGCGGACTTTGAGTTCACAAAGGACGATAAAACACTCATGGTGGCCAACCGGGCCGGAGACATGTGGGAATTTGAAGTTGACTCTTCTTCCACAAAGATTCTCCGTCGTTGGACAGATGTAGATGCCGTTTCGGTTACTACCATCAGGCTCGGTGGACCTGGTGACCGCTGGTTGGCCGTGGGAACGGAAAGTGGTGTTGTCCATCTTTATGACCGCACTACTTTTGCTGCACTTGATGCTGGAGCTAACCCCAAGCCATTTAAGGGTGTCGGCAACTTATTGACTCCCATTTCTTACTTGTCATTTTCTTCAGACGGGCAAATCTTGTGCATATCTTCGAAGCAAAAGAAGGATGCATTGAAAATGGTGCACTTGCCTCTGGGAACGGTGTTTGCCAACTGGCCGACTAGCGGAACACCACTAGGACGTGTGACTGTGACGGAGTTTTCTCCAAATGGCCAGATGGTTGCCATTGGTAATGACGTGGGAAAAATCACGTTGTGGAGACTAAACCATTACTAGCATTACAATACTGTATAAAGGGTAGATTGACTACCTGTAGGCTTGTGTTATTGAGCTGTTGATGAAGTGTGGAGATCTCACACTATGTAAAAGAATTCGAGAGCGCAGGCATGCACAAACGAGACAAACCGTAAAGAAACGGCTATCACTTCAATATTTCCTCTTCAATTTCATTTTCTATTTTTTACTCCTTTCTCTTCAATTTTCTTTTCTCACTTTACCATCAGATCATCCGCATTTCCTCCCATTTATTACATTTCGAGAAGAATAGTGTGAACTTCCATAAACATATTCCATGGCTCTAAAAATCGAAAATTACTCCTATCCAGACAAAAAAGATACGAGCAGTCTCTCCCACCTTTCAGAATACAAGCCACATTCGTATTTTATTTTCCATCTCCCTTTCCACCTAGAAATACCTATTTCCTTAAACGGGTCCAGTGCTTTAGCACGGACACGACCGAGTACATCTTACACCAATCTCTCCTAGTGTTCACAAACTACAACTACTCTACCATGGCAGTTATTGGCGCCCCGTATGTCTACTTTATCCAGCATATATTTGCATCTACTAACGATTCAGAAAGGGCCACAACCGATACAGAGACCCCAAGACCTTCCAGATGACTCCAGCGTTGTACAGAGTCAGAAAGCCATTCTTCTGGAAGAACTTTGTGGGCCTTTTCGTGGTCAGTGCCATTCCCTTGGGTGTTTATATATACACATGGAATGTTCTCAGTAAGGATGAGTTTGCTGACATTCCTATTCCACCTATCAGCGATGAGGAGTTGGCTAAGTTGAAGAAAGAGTATGAACAGAATAAGTAAGGAACGGGGGCAAAATGTACATAGGAAAATGCAAAGAAGTATATATGATTCTTTGGGAATGTCAATAAGGACGTTCATAGACCTATTTTTGAAAGTGGTTTTCTGTTTAGAAGTGTTCTTGGAAAGCTCGATCTAGCGGTCTCGAACGATTCTTCTACCTAACTCTACAGTGCGCACACATATCTTAATATGCCCTAATATTCTATTTCCAACTGGTAGCATGATCCGTGCCACAGTATTTGACTAACCTTACTTGCGCTCAAAATATTTTGAAACTCCCCTTACCGGATATGGTACCTCAGAGCTGTCATTAAACGGACTTTCGGATCTGTCTTGACCCAACAAGGGACTCTGATATGGAGGTGGCAGGTATGCCTCATTGTAATTTTCATCCCTCTCTTCGAGCATGTCGTCCTGGCTATTGTAAGAGCCCATCTCCTCCATCAACGTATCAGGCAATCTTTTCTTCAGGAACGAATTCGAAACCAGCTCCAATGGGTTGGGGCGCTCTGGAGGCGTGTAGCCTCTGTATGTTGAATCTCCACCAAAATCGAACGCTCTGGCATCGGAGTAGGTGTTGAAGGTCAGATCGGTCATCAAGGTGTCAGAAGTTGCGCTTCTTGTGAAGGGATTTTTCTCAGCAAATGGGTCGTCTTGAGATGCATTACTGTATTGATTCAGGTACGGGAGCCTAGTAGATTCCGAACCATATGAGTTGTTTCTCGAGGCCGTGTGAGCTCTGGGAGGACGCGAATAATCCGTGTCCATGTCCAACTCTGAATATTTGATGGAAGATTTGTCGAATGAAGACATCTTCATGTAAGCAGGGTGCGTAAAGACCTCTTCCTTTCCTGGTAAGTCCGCATCTGAGTTGGACTGCAACAAAGGGTTGGCGTTTATCTCCTGGGTATCCAAGATGCCGTCCAGGAGAAGCTGTGCCTTTGACTTGTGGTGACGACTTACAAGCATGCGCACCTTGTCGTTTACGTGGAAGTAGCAGAAAGCCTTGATAGACTTGAAGCCACTGTGTGAAGCCTTGACTTTGACAGGAATGTAGCAAAGAATTCCAAGACAGAACTTGAAAAAAAAGAACAAAAACATGACAACCGAGCAGAGCATGACGCTCAAAATGATGGAGAGCTTCATGTTGTTGACGGCAATATCTCTGATATTCTCAAGCACGTTGCTGTGGCTGCTTCCCACCGCATAGTTCTTCAACGTCATCACATTGATCACTGCACGAGGGGCATCAGCAACAAGCACCTCCAACGCATTGTCAAGCTCATAGTACACGAAGAATGTCGCCCAGGGAAGCGTTCCCCCCAGCTCGATCTCGTGGAACACACACTGATACTTGTAGCGAATAGCATACATCAAACGGGCGTAGTTGTTCAAGTACGCCAATGCAATGTTTCTTCTTCTGTAGATGTGGACAGCCCACGACAACTGCCATAGAAGCAAGAGGAATCTGAAGCCAATGCACCCGGTGAAAATCCACTTGGCGATGTTATACTCGTAGACCTGGTAGTTCTCGGTACCCCAGCCCTTGTAGGCTAAGATACAAACGCAGGTGTAGGTGTCGGAGCCCAAGATAGCGAGCTTCAAGGCGATCAAGGTCCATACCCACAAGTATGACATGATAGTTCCACAACCGCAGTTGTGGAAATCACCCACCTTGACAATGTCGAAGGTGGACTTTTCGATTTCATTCGTCTGCTTCTCGGAGTCGAAACCCATAGTGTTCAAAGGAAAGAATGAGAAGCACCCCTCAAACTAAAGTTCGATGGCCTAGGCGAGTCGCGCGCTATTTATGGTGAATCATCCTGAATATTGTAGCAGCCGAAGGAGGTGTGATCGAAGCATTGGAAGCTGGCCGACAACAGCAGGCATTGCAGATTGCTATTTTTAAGCAAAGCCAAGGTCGTTATGATGGCCGCAGAAGAGCCAGTTTTCTTCCGCCAGCTGTTTTGGGTGTCTGCCCTCTAATTTCGCTGACAACTCGAATATCTGGAGCTGTGCATCCATATGCGCGCCAGCTATTTTTGAAGCATTTCTCAGTCAGACGGTAAACAGGAGTGCACAGCGGGCAAAGCGTGGGTCCAAAGCAGGCTGCTTCTCCAATTTCTTGCCTATTGAGGAAACATGGGGAAGATCCATTCTTCCCAAGTCTGGTGACGGGCGCCAATCAGCGATGGTGCTGTGAAGGAACTTGTGAGGCTGTCGAATCTTGCATCGTGTGATTTGAGCATTCTCCTTCCGGTCGTACCATGCTTCCACGTCAACTTGTCAAATAGATTCAAAAATCCTCTGATCATGTATCCCTCACTACATTCACTTTTCGCCGCACTTTGCAAGCAACTTCTCCGCTTCAGCCTTAAGATCACTCTGATCACTATTGCTTAATTCTCGTAAAACTTCCATGCAGGCCTCCTTGGCAGGCGGCCGGTACATGTTCAAGAACTGAAGGGCTAAAAACCCAAGTTTCGAGCGAGCTGGGTCTGCGCAGAGTGACTTAATGCCTCCGATCATGGTACGACTGAGGGTGGGCAAGTCACTTAAAAGTCGGAGGAAAACCTTTCTGTCTGATGGCTCCAAGAACGGAATCATGGCCTCCAACACTTTTTGCGCCCATTCGTTGTACCGAGGAGTAGGAACGTCGGCAAGCTCCATCTCTTTAGCAATTTCACCTTCGACATCGCTAACCCCCGATGGGTCCTGCTCGTATCTTGCATACCACTTGGCTTCGATTTTCTCTCGCATTTTCTGTTCATTGACAACCTTCTCACTATACCACTCCTCGTTGAGCCATTCGATTACAAGGTCCACCCGCTCCTTGATATTCTCCAAAAAATAGTCGAAGAGGGCCTTGCGGATCACGTCGCTGAGCTCTTGCTCACTGGCCACGTCCGGCGACTTTTCTACCATCTTGCCGTCGTTGACGCCCGGGTCACCCGACATATCAACAACCTGCATTCCCCTCGTGGCCAATCTTGTAAGTAGTAGCAACCACGAGTCTTGCTTCCAGGTGCGCATGGCCACTCGGGTCAATTCCGTGGTCACTGTTCCGTCCGCAGGCGGAGGAACGTCCTCTTCTCCCTTGGAGCCCTTGTTGGCCAACTCAAAGAAGTTCTTTACAATGATATTGACGTGGTCTTTCTTTTCCTGAAATGAGAGTGCCTTGGGCGGTGGGAGCGAGTAGGTTGTTTCCGCATCGTAGTTTTCTTCGAAGTTCTCCTCTTCCTCTCCGTCAGCCTCCTTTTTGACCTCTGGCGGTGAAATGTCCTTCACCGCATCCGTGTACCGAGCACTAACAATCTCCAATGCCTTGGATAATTTTCTGACATCAGCACGGCTCAATGCGGTGAGTGCCATCGAGATCAAGATATTTTGCGGGAGGGTAGACAAGTCGAAGTTGTTCAACTCGCTGTTGATGTCTGTTAAGCTGTACAAGTTTTTGTAGTCGAGAGTGTTGATCTTCTTCGAGGAGTTCTCAAACCCTTCAAATTTGCGCTTTTTGATTTGGGAGTCGTCTGCTGCTGGCAACAAAATGTTCTTTTTGCGGATCTCGTCTCCTCTAGTGGTGAGCATCGAGATTTTGCGACCAATAGCATTCTGGAACTTGGGAGGCACCAACTGGGACTTTGTCACATAGTTGAGGAGTATACGCAACGTTCTGTCAGCGTATTTTCTCGACAATTTGAATGTCTCAAGAGACTCGTAGTTCGACTGAAGTTTGGTCGTGGAGTCGAATTGCTCTAAAACCGGAAGTATCTTATCGGCAAACTGTCTTTTCCGTCTCAAAAGAACCGCAAGATGATTGAATGTGGCGGTGACAACGGGGGTCACCAAGATATCGTGCTGGAGCGTTCTCAACACAACATCCAACAATGCGTTGGCCTCGCTTTCCATTAATGCTGGTTTGATGAGAGTGTGGTTTGCATTGACGCGGGCCAATGAGTAGAATTTGCTGCTCAGCGACCGCAGCTGGTAGTCAATGATCGTAATGACAAACTTCAACAATTCCACCTTTCCATCTATGTTGCGGAAAGCATCGTGCTCACGATCAAAGCTCGGCTCGAACGGGAATTGGGTGTCGTACTTGGCGACCAAATCGTTCTTCAACTCGTTGGCTCCGTCCCAAACGTTCTTGCTGCCGTCGTTCTCGGCTACGTACCTGAAAGTTAACTTGAATACGATGATACTCACATCAATGACTGCTTTGAAGACTTGCAAGTCTTGAACTGCAGCCAAAGTGCGCAATACAGGTAAGGCGTCTATGGCCAAGTCGATTCTCACTGCGGGAGAAACGTGCTCGTCTCCTGCTGTGAAGGCCTGTCTTAAGAAATTGCTACACCAAGTCTGTATGGCCAAGTCTGGATTCAACGCCACATTGAGGATGTGCCTAACGATCTCGGGGAACGCTGCCTTGTCGGCGAAGCCCAAGTCACGTGCCTGATTCAACTGGTCGAGTACCGTTGATGTTGAGTCAGCCATGGGTGAGTATTTTAGTTGTGAGTTGGATTTTGGCTCAGTAAGAAGAATTGATGGAGATCCATCACGTGACTAAAAATGAATTACATGCACACCGCATGGATGTGTACTCTCTCCAGATTGAAAGCCGTACATCTGGTATCATATAACACAATTACAGAGTAGCGGATCTAACGATATCAGAATCCTTAATTAATTCAATACTAAATTGCGGGGAGGCGGATTAAATGAGTGGAAAGGTAGGAGAGTAAACGTTTGACTCCGATTTTCTGCACAATCTGTTACAAAAGGGATTTGAGCTTAAGAATCAACCACTGAGTTCAGCATGAATAGAACTTTTTTTCGTTTTCCCAAGAGAGACAATACAAGTGAACACCTTCTCTCTCTAAATGAAGCTGTACTCCTGTATTCATGATATCTTGCGAATCTTTGACTTTCATCAGGTGATCAAATTTCCTCTGTTTTGCAGGGAGAGAAACTATAGAACACCCATATACCAACAACCTCCACTTGGCCTGGCCCACAGGTGTTGCGATGCAACGGGGAAAAGAAAGCTAAAAAATCAAGGCCAGAGAACGGCATTTGTCCAATGGCACAATGTGGGGATTTTTCCCCAAAACGTAAGATCTCTTTCCGCCCATCCCTCCGAGACCAACGTTAGTTCCCCTGGTATCACACGTGACCTCATAACCTTATCACCTTCTCCTTCTGGTCACAATCTTATCTTATCTCCCATTTTTCACACTTTTTGCTTTCTCCATTGTACGTGCAGTCACCGGCTCTCCTCGTCTTGACAAGCTGTGCCGCCCCACTACACTACTGTATCATTCTCCAGCATCCATTCGGTTCCAACCTCGTCGTACAAAAATCTTCCTTGGGGAGAACATAACCAGGAATCATCGGAATACCCCATACTTCGTCGGCTAATCGCTTTTGCTGCTTACTTCCTAGTGTGGAAGATAGTGATTTGTAGGGGATTTGAAGGTGAATCTCCACCCCGAGCCATAACACCGCACTTCAAACTACTTGAAAATATTCACCATTGCTGATGACCCTGACGGAGCCCACCGCCGTCTCGGTTTCGCCAAGTCCTACCAGCCCTCCTGCCAACGGAGGGCTCCATGCTGAGAGTAACCTCATTCCGAGAATCGTGTCGTTTAGTGACGATTCGCTACTTCAGGTTCCACTGGACTCTTCCATTGTGGACCGAATTCTGGCAGTGCCTGTGGTGCCGCCATCGGAGTTTGCCAGTCTTGCCAACATATTGCCGTCCAAAAGCTCCATCGTCGTGTCGTGCCTCAGCAAGGATGACGAAGGGGAGCTGGACGAAGAGCTGGATGGAGATCTGGACATCGGGGGATCGTCAGAACAGCCGCTCGAAATCCTCGTAGGCAAATCCAAACGATCTTCGTCGACGTCTAACGACATGATCTATGAGCGAGACCGATTCCGTGCTAGATTCGAAAGCTTCAACAGCCCCAACAATAGATCTTCTATCTCCGAAGAGCATTCGAAGAATCCCGACGAAGAGTGTGAGGTGTGCCGGCAGATCCTGACGAAAACGAAGAAGGTGGGCATGTGCATGCGTGCTGACCTGCTGACTTCGTCGTCCACATCTTCCACAGACTCGGTGTTGGATCTGTTGTTTAACTACTCCATCAAGGAAAACGTCTCACCGCTAGCCATGACCTCAGCCTTTTTCAAAACTCACCTACATCCTCTCCCATCAACTTCGCCTGCTGAGGTGATGTTCAATCTCCGGTCAATCACCCCGCCACAGCTTGCGCTGGTGTTCGAATGGTACTTCAACAAGCCTCTACCGTCCACCACAAGAATGTTTCCATGGCTTCACGGTCTCCACAAGGATAATTTCACGCAGCGGTCATTTTTCATTTCACAGCAAATAAGCCAGGCGGCCCATTCTCATGGGACGTCTGTCAACTTCGACTTGGACGTCGAGAGACCGTCCAGCGCAAGGTTTGTCATGTGCATGGAGAGCAGCGAGATTGGTGGCTTCGATTCCGCTCACCTTGGCTACAAATCGGGCTTTCCATCGCAGAAAGTTCTTCGAAATACCGTGTCCATGGACGAAATTCTCCAGAGGATACAACACTCTAGATCTGAAGTTGTTTCACGAGTGAGAGCTCTCGTCCACGCTGCCTTCTCCGGGGAATCGAACTCCCCTCGCGGCTCCTCGGGCTTGACCGAATTGATCGTTCGTGATTGCTTCCAGACTGGCCACATGCCGATTTTCCTTGATCTCGACCCCGACAGAGGCGTTTCGCTTCGAAACTTCCACATCCAGGTATCGAAGGTGGCGAAATGCTCCGACTTCGTGGTGTACTGTTTCGAAAAGGACCACCACTTGAACAGATGCAAATGCCACTCGGTGTGTCGTCTCCTTAAGCTTGCACAGATGAGCGATAAAGTGGGACTGACCCAATTTAACGTTTTCCTTCTCAATGCCAGCGGATGGGGCCCGGAAGCAAAGTACCCCGACATCCTCACCATGAGAGACAATTCGTCCCTTTTGAGTGGGCTGGAAGCATCGAAGAAAACTCAGCTTACGTTGAACAGCATGATTAAACTCAAATCTGACACTTTCACGGTGTGGGAGTCAGACTACCAGGTTAAAGAGAAGTTGGAGACCACCAGAATGTCCGCAGCCACCCGTTTGCTTAAGAATGTCTGGTTGGGGAATATTTGGGACCACCAAATCATGATGCATTACTGGGTATTACAGGAGGGGGAAAATGAGGTACCATTCGAGACACAGATTACTCCACCGGAGAAAAATGGCAATATCTACTGCGATCCTGAAAATTCGTGCTTAACTAGAGACTCCTTCAGTCCAAATGATGACCTCATTTCATTCCTTCCACCCCCCAGGGCACATTGGAAACTCTTTGTACACTGCCATAATGATGCCCGTTTTCCAGACGAAGACACTCTAGCAGACCTTTTGTTCAAGTACACTATCTATTCCCACAAGGCTAGCGATGTGGACGAAATTATCCACTTGGAGTTTCCTTCTTCGGGGTCGATTGGATTTGGTGACTGCAAACAAGAAAACTTGATGAGTATTGTAAATACCTGCAAGCTACTTTACTTGTACTCATCTTCAATCGCTGAAGGCAGCTTGGCTTCTTTGATATATTCCTCTGATGGATACACCGAGCTGTCTTTATTCATCTTTTGCTTTCTCATGTACGCAGAGAACCTTTCATTGGAAGATGCCATGCTCCGTCTCCACAACGACTATGGAAGACCATTCTATATTTTCAACAGTGATGTACTTGTTCTTCGCAAGTTGGAAGTTTTGTTGCGAAAGTTCAGTCCCCTTGTCCTTAAGGACAAGATACAATGGGGTAATTTGGAGGCAATTTCGTGTCAGGCAATCAATGAAATTTTGCTAGGAAGGACCTCCGTACCCGATAAAAGGATTCCAAACAGACTCAAGTTGGGATATATTCAAGATTCTGATGAGGACAGCTCAGAGTCCGATGAAGAATCTGCAGACGATATCAATGAAACTTCATCATTCCTTAATAGAAGCTGGGTCGAGGAAGTTGAAGGGTCATTCCCTTCGCGCATCTTGCCATATCTTTATCTTGGATCTTTGAAACATGCCAATAGCTTGTCGCTCTTGTCCAAGCTTGGAGTGAAGAAGGTGATTTCTGTTGGCGAGGAGCTCGACTGGCTAAACGGATACAAGTTTCAGCACAACAACGATATTATCGTGGACGAAGTGGACAATGGAAACATTCAGTTGTTCACTATCACTCCTAAGAACACAAGCTACAACAAATTCAACAGCAAATGCTCAGTTGAGAGCGTGGTGAAGATCAACAACCTTCAAGATGATGGAATAGACGAGCTCACAAGGGCCTTGCCTCAGATCTTAGAGCAGATTGACTACGAGTACCGCAAAACAGGCGGAAACACGAAGATTTTGGTGCATTGCCGAGTTGGAGTCTCTCGGTCTGCGACCGTTGTCATAGCTGAGGTGATGAGACGACTCGGATTGAACCTTCCTCAGGCATACTTGTATGTGCGGGTCAGGCGATTGAATATTGTGATCCAACCTAATTTGAGGTTCATGTACGAACTTTTCAAGTGGGAGGAGCAGGAACGTGCTAAGAAACAAGGTCACGACAGGAATCTTAAGTTGAGAGAGATTGATTGGTTTGTTATGTGTCGGGAGATCAAGAAGTTGAATCTTCCGTTCGTTCAGAATTGCTGAACTATGATGTCATTTTTTCTGGGGTTGTATTACTATGATATTATATGTACGAGAGTGCGTGATTGATGTAGAAAGCCACTGGGTTATCGAGAAAGATGGATGGACTTATTTGCGGGCAGGTGTATAGAGATAATAGCGAGAGAGCGATCGTTACATTCCGTTGAGTAGATGAAATAATTCGCACTTCCATAGTTGGAATGAATAACAATAATACATCCTCTCTGAACCCCTTGATACAAATAGCAAGACGAGGACAATGATAGTCAAGAAGGGAAGTGCGACAGACTCCGACTCATGTGCTCTCAATCGCAAGTAAAAATATCTAACATTTCTAATTTCTGAGTGGTTCGTCACTCTCAGTGTCAAATCATGACAATCTCAACAGAACCTCTGCACTTACCTTATTTGTATATTTCTATTGAGAAGTTCAGTGGGAATCGCAAATCGTGTCCGATCCTTACCTCTATGTAACTCATTCTGTATCGCATGAGAGTACGTCAATCTCGCATGGAAGATCTACAAACATGAAAAAAAAAAAGAAAAAAAAAGAGAAAAACATACTACTTCTTTCCTCATGGTCAATGCACCCATCGAATTCTACCCCAATTGTCTATCCTCATCACACCCTATCATGTCCAAAGAGTCTAGTTAAAATGGACTGCACACGACCATGTTGCCAACGTGTAGTAGTGACCCTTCAAGGTTGAAGTGTCCATTATCGACTTCTCCAGAGCGCCCAACACCTTTTCTAGTTGAAATCCTAGAAAGATTTCGACTTCTGCACCATCCACCTTGCTTCAAGCTCTAGCTTTTTGATCTCCAGGCTTCCAATCACTTTTTCATTTGTTTGTCCATTCTTCGGGGCATTATTGACAAATATCCGCTAAATCAGTAGCCCACAACTCCAATCTTGCCGAAAATATGACACCTCAGCCGCTCCTGGATCCTGCAATTATCGATTCGTCGATCATATCCATCTCCAGTGGCCCGAATTCCGTCGCTGGCACAGCACGTTCTTTTGGAACCGAAACTTCTTCACATCTGGGCTTGGAGCCCGGCAATGCCTTGTCTCGGTTGCTAGAACTGGCCATGGCCAATGCAGCAAAAGAGCTGACCCCCGAATTGGACCTGAAAGACGGCGATTCCGCCAATATGTCGTCCACCAGTTCCTCTCCCAAGAGGCTGTCTTTTCTGAGCGATGTTCCTCCAGGAAAGGCCGACTCATCGCTAGTATACACGATTGACTTCTTGCTTTCCCTCAGAGGGAGTGTTGAAGTGGCTGATTTTGATGTTTCATGTCTTCCAGACCTGAATTTCTGGGGTCTCAAATCCCAACCAAATCCAACCAAGCATCAACAGAACAGAGAACGAAGGAACAACGCCCAGAACCGGAAAAGTAGGCAGGGATACCAGGCTAAACAGGGCCAGAGTAATCAACTCAACCACATCTCGTGGGATCGCAAACCAGCTGGTTTCTTGAAGACTTCTGACATCGACTCTATGTCCACCGAGAAAATCTCGCAGCTTTTAGGGGAATCTGCCGATGAGGGGATTCCGGAGTGGGATTCTCAGAATATATCGCAGGATCTCAAGATGGATATGGGACTGACGGTGGAGGACTTTGAGCGTTGGAAACAGCACATGCGAGATGAAGAAAGACGCAAGAACGAAGATGAATACGACGACCCGTCCAACCAGCAGAAGGCTAACGAGGTCGACAGTTTCTTCTCGTTTGTCAAGCCAAAACAGGTGGTGCCGGAACCTTCTTCTTCTCCTGCGAATGCCAAAGTTACACCCGAGGCCAAGAGCTCGAGGTTCTCCTCCTTCTTCGGCAGTAATGGAACTTCACCTGCCGAGGAAGCGAGACCAGTGATGCCTTCTAGCCAAGGCAGCAACACGAGTGTAAGCTCCTCAGGTGAGCACAGCCTGAGATTCTTCAACATGCAAGATCAACAGCCAGGTGCCTCCCAGAGAGGATCAATTCAAGGTCAAAGACAGGTGCAGGGTCAGCCACCGCTACAGGGACAGGTTTCTAATCAAATCCATGGCCAGATTCCTAATCAAGTCCAGGGCCACATTCAAATGCCAGGGCAAACAGCACAGTTGCAACGAGGTCATATGCGCCAGTCACAAGCACCTCAGCATCAGGGGCGACAAGGTCCCCAGGGACCAATAGGACCTCAACATTCTGATGCCGGAGGTCCGATGCTGCCAATGGCTCGTCAGCAGCCTCGCATGGGCAACCCCGGACCCGGTCCGATGCCAATGCAAGGTTCTTCCCCTATGATGCCAGGCATAGGAATGCCACCTGGATCCAACGACTCGTTCTTCATGACCTTGATGAACAAGAGAGAAGTTCCAGCAGAAGGGACCAAGGAGGCAGTTCCACAGCAGCCTAAGTCACAACAGGACATGAAATATCCGGGAGACGGTCGCCAGGGCATGCCTAATCAGTTTTATTCTTATGGACCTCCGCCAGGAATGCTCCAAGGAGGCATTCCACCAGGAATGCATCCAGGAATGCATCCAGGAATGCAGCAGAGGGCCCAAGTGCAGAAAGGTCCTCCAGGAATGGGTCAATATCCTCCTCCAGGCTATTACATGTACCCTCCAGGACTCCCACAGGGAATGCAAGGAATGCCACAAGGTATGGCACCTCCACAAGGTATGGCCCCTCCAGGTATGGCACCTCCACAAGGCATGGCACCTCCACAAGGAATGTCTCCACACATGCGAGCACAACAAGCACAGCAAGCGCACCACGCCCAGCAACACAAGGTTGATCTCATATTGAACCCTCGTCTCCAATAGCGACATCCAGTATCCAAATTCACAATTGATAGTCAAAGTGAATGGGCAACAAGGAGTCATGAGCGTAATACTACGGTGAGCCCCACTACATTGTAAATACGTAAGATGTCGTGCAAATCGTTTCCTAGGCTAACACATTCGAGAGCTGAAATGCTAAATTCAAGAGCTGGATGTGCTCGTCAGTTCCATTGTTAAGTTTTCTGTCAGTGTCGAATAAAACTTGTGCCATGGCATTCTTCTCAGGTGAGCTCAACCCATCGTCAAGAATGAACATATCATGTAACTGATCCGCCACCTGCTGGGCGCTCCATCCTTGAAGAACCACCTCGTGGATCTTGTTAGCGATTTTTTCTGTGTTTTTTGTCCGGATGGTGGTCACGATCGATTCCATGAGCTCTCTGTCCACCACTCCGGCGATTTCCCGAATGTTGGAGACCGTGATGCCACCGTCTTCTAGTACGGAACTCAAACGTGTAGCCGACTGCAAGTAGGTGATAGCCTTACGTAAATCACCGCCGGAAACTGTGAGGATCTCCTCGAGAACGTTGTCCAGATCCAATTTGACATCTTCCTGGTCTACAACGTACTGTAATCTGGCCACGGCGTTCTCGTTATCGAGAGGACGAAACCTGAACTTCGAGCATCTCAGCGCCAACGGATCTATGATACGCGTGATGTAGTTACAGATCAAGCAGAATCTCGTCACTCCCGAGTAGTTCTCCATGGTTCTTCTCAACGCAGACTGCGCATCGTTGGTCATGGAGTCGGCCTCGTCCAACACAATGATCTTATAAGGAGGGCAAGGGTAATCTCTCAAGTCCTCAGGCGTGGGGTTGGACACCGTGAGTCTGGCAAAGTTCTTGATTTTTTGTCTCACAATGGAAATGCCTCTTTCGTCGGACGCATTGAGCTCCAACACTCTCAGCTTGTATAGGCGAGGACCGTACAACTGCTTGGCAAGCGCCAAAACCGTGGAGGTTTTCCCTGTTCCTGGCGGGCCGTAGAATAGCATATGTGGTAGATTGGCCAGCTCCAACGTCTTCTTGAGCACCTTGACAGCATGTTCCTGGGATGACACATCGTCCAATTTCTTGGGCCGGTATTTCTCGACCCAGGGCGTGTGGTGGAGTTTTTCCTGGTCGTACTGAGTCAGCATTGGGTGGAAATGGGAGAAGCTGGCGATATTGGAAGTTCGAACTTTACGCGTGTACTGGGTGTAGGATGAGATGGAGAAGATAGATTATGTAGGTGGGAGATGACGGAGTAAGGATTCGAGAAAAGGAGGAATGAAGTCTTGAAGATTTAGAGGATGAATCTGCTAATAAATTTGTTTCTCGTAGTTATCTATTGATAAAACTTCGTTCAGTTAAATAGCATATATCATGCAGATCGACCTTGTTGCAAATACTTGAGTCAGGAAGTTTGACACACGTAGCAGCTATTGCGTCTTGTTTGGACCCTGAATGTGGTGTAATAATCGATACGGTTGAAGAATCATCTCTCTCGGGAAATGGCGACTGGTAGATAATTTTGAATTGCTTCCATTCCCACACTTCAGTTTGTACATTGAGGTCTGCAGAATTTGCATTTGCTGGATCATTTTCAAAATGAGCACCACTCTTCCTTTGCAATAATTTCTACCTTCTCATTCAACGACCGAAATTTCATGTTTTAATGGGCTTGTTAACATGTTTCATGCAGTGTCAACAAACCCTAAGATCAGAATAGCTTTCAATATAGATGGCCGGTACGACTCCTTCACTTTTTCGCAAAGCCTCCTATATCATCAGCATTATATTTCTAAAAAAAATCTCGCTTGTCTTGCCTCTTCCCACTGCTTTCCCTTTCCAGATCTGAGGAATGACGAGGGCAATGGCTGTGAGCGACATGGACAGAATACATGCCCAAACTAGGACCTTTCACTACTTGAAACTGGAACCATGCCCCAAAGTACGACAATGAATATTTGGTCAGAAATGGAATGTAGAATGATGGATGCAAATCCAGATTCTTCAACCCAGAGGTAAACGGGGACGACACATTTATCTCACTAGCCGCATGAAAATGGAACCAGTGATAGTAAGCAATTGATACCGTTCTAGAGGAGAAGAGAAAGGCTCCATTTCTTAACGTGAAAAAATTCTTACTTTCTTGAAAGTGATGACTCTATTCAAAGTTGATGAGTTGAAAACCGTAGATTCGGTGTTATAAACCCGAAAATGACGTAAGAATCCACTTGTTGAATGAGGAACTAAACTTCTAACTGGAAGGTGGGGATAAATCCTTAGTACGAAGATATATTTTCTTCTCAAATTGGGGTGTCCTCAGAAAAGATCTGTAGAAATATTAACGGACAACCAGCACATAGTACTTGAGAAACACAGACAAATAGAAGAGACATATCTTCAGTGAATAAAAAATTCGTAAACCACTTCCTTCTTGATCATATTGGCTCATTTCTGGCAGAATGTCGTTAACCCACCTGACTTCGGCCCAACCTCACGTAAACACGTATGCAATCTCTTGACCAACAGAGTTCTACACGATGGAAAATGACTCTCGTACGACTCCGAGCCCCACGTTAATACTGTGACATCTACCCAACGACAGGCATCGCAAAATGTATTACGCAAATTCACTTTAAGTTAGGCTGCATTATAGGAACTAAGTAACTGCGCTACCCATCTCCTATATAATTTCAGCTCACGTTGCAATAATACTAGATACACTAGCTGAATTTTTCGTTCAACTGTTATTCCCAACTATTATTCCCAACTGCCATGACTGATCAAGGGAAAGATCTGGTTGGAACTCCAACTTAGAATAAAAAAAAAAAAAAAAGCCGTCACTATGCACCCTTGACTCATGACTCAAGATGCACGGCAACGACTCACGACTCAATAAGCAATGCAGCCCTGAAAAATCCATTGAAGAAGTCACTTCAACCCAGCAACTTTAGCACAATTCAAGATGGTCAAGGTACTAGTGAGCACTTCCATTCAACAATTCCCCAATTACGGTGGCATTAATAGGTATTTAACAAAAAAAAGAGCCATTAAGGTGCATCCTAACTAGCAAGACCATTGGAAGAAAGAATGCATAGTCGCCCGAATAGCATTTGGAGGTGCATAATACTATTGCAAAACCCACCAAATTATTTTCCCAAAATTATTTAAACGGCCCATCTCCCCGTTTTTCTACCGCCAGACACAATGGCCACCACTTCAGAAAGACAAAGCGATGACTACAATCACAGAGTTGTTTCGGACTCAATCACAAAGCTGGTGACCTCTACAGAAGAGCTAGAGGAACAATTGGATTACTCGCAAGTGTTTATTGATGAGTATAACCCAAGAGGTTTGGTTGCAGCAACCACCGAACAATGTGACACTCTCAGACATGTCGTTGGCAATCTTCCTTTCAATGCGTACCTACTTTGTGTTGCTGAGTTAGCAGAAAGAGGTTCCTACTATGGAATCTCAGGAATCTTGGCCAATTTCATTCTGAGACCTTTACCACCAGGTAGCACCACTGGTGCACCAGTTTCTTCCACCAGTTCGGAAAACGCAGGTGCATTGGGACTTGATTTCGCTGTATCGTCTGCTTTTACCTTGTTGTTGGCCTTCTTGGTCTATGTCGTGCCCTTGTACGGTGGATATCTTGCTGATACCAGATTGGGAAAGTTCAAGGCGATCTATTTCGGATCTATTGCTGGCTTCTTTGCCCACATTTTCTTTGTCATTGCTGCCATTCCTTCTGTTATTGCCGGCGGAAAGGCGTTGGCCCCAACGGTAATTGGCATTGTCACCTTGGCGATCAGTACCGGTTTCATCCGTCCAAACCTTTTGCCTTTGCTCATGGACCAGTACAAGATCAAGCACGATGTTGTTAAGGTTTTACCTTCTGGTGAGAAGGTGATTGTGGACCTTGAGAAGACCTTGGAACGTATTTCCTTGTACTACTACTGGATCATCAATGTCGGAGCATTTTTCCTTGTTGCAACCACTTACTGCGCTAGACGGATTGGCTACTGGTTGGCATTCTTGGTGCCCACCATCATGTACGTGTTTCTTCCAGGAATCTTGTTTTACCTTCAATCCAAGCTTATTAAGGATGTGCCTGCCAAATCCGCTCTTTCTACCTTCTGGAAAGTCTTGCGTGTCACTTTCAGTCGTGGATGGTTCCGCAGATACAGAGAAGGTACCTTGTGGGAATATGCCAAGCCATCCAACATGTTGGCTCGTGGAGATAAACACAAGGAGATAACCTGGGATGACAAGTGGGTATCAGACGTTCGCAAGACACTCCAGTCGTGCAAGATCTTCATGTACTTTCCAATGTTCAATTTGTGTGATAATGGTCTTGGAAATGCTCTTAATGCACAGTCGGGAGCCATGATCACCAAGGGAATTCCCAATGATTTGTATTACAACTTCAACGCATTGGCCATCATTGTGATGATCCCAATCATGGACTACATGATTTACCCATTGATGAGAAAGTACAAGGTCCCATTCCACCCAGTATGGAGAATTACTTTTGGTTTCTTCATCTGTGCTGGTGCTCAAGCTGTTGCTGCTGTTCTTCAGCATTTCATTTATAAGACCTCTCCATGTGGTGACCAGGCCAGCACCTGTGATCTTCCCTCCAATGTAAACGGATGGTGGGAAATTACGGTCTGGGTCATGACTGGTGTTGCTGAGTGTTTTGCTAACGTTACTGCCTTTGAGTTAGCTTACTCCCACTCCCCACCGCAGATGAGAGGTGTTGTGTTGGCATTGTTCCTTCTCACTTTTGCCATCGCTGCTGCTATTGGTGAGGCTTTCACTGCCTTTATTGTGGATCCAAATTTGGTGAGAATCTTTATCGGTACTGCTGTTTGTGGCTACATCTTCACCTTCGCTTTCTATGCTCACTTCTACAACTTCCATCGCAAGGAGAGACAGAATGAGATTGAGAAGGAATCGGCCGTACAGATTGAAAGGACATTGGTGCCCAATGAGGATGCAGAAAAGTAAACCCTCTGGTAAGTGCTACATTTCCCAGGTTTGCAAATTGGTGGCCTTCAACTACTTCACAACTTGACTGCCACACGCAGCTTCATACGATGCAGACTTTGAAAACACGTAGAAGTTTCAACGTCATAGTCATGGTTGGATAATTCAATAAAAGTAACTGTATATATTTGACATCTGCTGAACGTCAAATTGTTGCAAAAGCAGTTTTGACAAAACCGGATCCTGGCACTGCTTAAAACAAACTACTCTTATATCGACTTTCATGGAATTAATTATTATTGTTGCTCCAATATTTACTTTGTAATCGAATACGTGGATAGAATGTCTATCACGATCAGAAATCTATACCCTCCAACTTCATTGGAAACCAATCAACTTTATATTGGAGCAGACCCTGGGTTAGGTTTGCTTCGCTATGAGATTCAAAATTAGGAGATCTAGAAACCTAGAAACCTTTGAAACGAAAATTCGCAATGAGAGTACTTTTCAATGAAAGTTCCTTTCTGTCAGCACTTTGATCTTTCATGTTAGTTATTTTACTAGGCGAGGAAGGCGAAAAGCTGCTAAAGAGGGTTAGTATGTCTGCATCTCAGAAAAAGTTCGCTGAATTGTAGCCGGGATTGATATTCTGGTTATTGGCGTATGACGGCAACAGACCAGGAAGACTTTACTTCGTAAAAATATCTACCAAGTTGAATGTGATGGTTGAGTGATTAAAAGGGTTGAAAAGTGTGCTATCATAATCATGTCATTTTCCCTTTCTAAGTAATAGAATGCATTCCAACCACCATCCTCAGCTATTCCTCTGCCTGTTGTCGGTACCGTCCGTCGTCAGGGGGTTATTTGCTATTTATAGGAATCACTACGATCTTCAGAGAGTCTACAGTCAAACTATTACAGCTATCTTTTCTATACAATGGATAAATTCACGACGATCGAGACATTCGAAGTTGCTTGGCTTAGAGACACTCGTTTAATGCAATCTCCTTGTAACGTTAGTGAACATCCTGTGTTTCAAGCAACAGCCACTTCTTGAAGACCTCCGTTGCTTCTACTTACCCATCAGAACATTTTAAAAAGATGGCCCTCTCTATTGCACACCAATCACAGACAACTCCAAAGTCCATACTCTTCTCACGTGAATTCCGACGCTCACCTCCTTTCCGAGTTTCTCAAGGCCCAGTCCCGCTGTGGGAACCATGAGCTCCTGGTTGGACCACCAACATTTTCTCGCTGGTTTTCTCCAGAAGAGTAGCAACTTCGCGTAACCAGGCTCGGCATTTTTTCTTGCTTTTGACAATGATCTCGATGCAGCACGGCTAGCGCTGGTTGCTATAGAAACAATTCTGGATCTGGACCGCGATCTCCCTGAGGCATTCGAGGACACTGGCATCAACGATGGCGATTCTGGTGGGGTTGGCGATTCTGTAACAAGACGAACCAAGGACAACGATTGGATGACGCATCTGTCGGGCTCCATTGAGCGGTTACCCCACAGCTGACCCCTATCAAAGCCAGATGTGCATAACATATCGAAAAGATGTTGCTCTGCTGGGCCAAGCTTCTGTTCCACAGTAAGAGGCAAAGAAGGATCGTAGCCGAGTCCCGAGAAAACAAGCTTGTGGTTGACAATCCGAGAGCCGACCTCAATCTTAAGATGCTTGATGTCTTCAGCGGTGCACCCAGCAACTGGTGGGATTACGTAGTAGTCGAGATCTTCTCTCAACACAATGATGGCAGGTTTGGTTTGCAACACCGAGGCAGCAGAGTCAAATTTGCTACCACCAGAAATCTGTGGCGAAAGAGTGCCCAGCATGGCCAAGTGATCCTGCTGAGCCTGACCAAATGTGCTCAAGATATACTCGAAACATTCTGGGTCGAAATTAACATAAACAATATCATCCTCGGTCAAGTTGGTGATGACTTGGCCGTACTGATCCAAAAATACTCCGTTGGGAAACAAGCTCAATAATATACTCTCGGGCAAGCTCATGAGGTCATCTCTGGTGATTTTGAAATCCTCGCCACGGATTTTCAAGTTGATTCGAGAGTTGTAGTCAATCTGACCATCACTCTCGTCATAATTCAATGGGCCGGCACTGCTGTGGTCCTGTGTTACCTGGGTGATGAGGTTCTCGGCCATTTTTTAGGGAAGCTGTTTGTGTCCGAACAGGATTATCGGGAGAAGGAATCTGCTCCAGAGGGGTTGAAAGGCGGTAATGTGGCAGCAAATTTGTGGGCGTAAGCTCAATAATCCAAAGCTCGCGTAGAATGTACTCAAACTAGTTTCGAATTCGGAATATCTTGTTGATGTCTCCCCGATATGTTCAGGTTTCCAGCACCATAAACTGGGTCGTAAATGCAACTGAAGAATGCGTCGTATGGTCACGGGGCTACTGTAAGTAACTTCCGCTTATAGTATGAAGTATATGAGACCCGTACTAGCTGTGGATAGGTCGTAGATGAATTTTCCGAGATGGTACGTTAGACGAATTTTAGATAAGTCATTTTTAGCTCTGGGCCTGAGCAGTCACGTGATACACAAGGCACTTCCATGTTAATAAATAGTGCTCGATCAGTTGGACTGCTTGGAATTCAGCGGATTTAAATAAACATTAATTTAAACGTTTTCCATGTTGATGTGATAATTTCTTTATAATTTGTCGACTTTCAATGAACCAAAACTTCTTGAATGTGTATGGAGTGTATATGGCCGCCCTTTCAGCCAGCAAATTGAGCCAAAAGTACCGAACACCCCACTACGATAAATTTGGAAGAGACGGATGCAAGAGAGATAATAAAATGGCAAAACATTTCCCAAATGTTTCGGCGAGTTTGTGCAACTAATATCCCCCTATCCCCCATCCGATTCTGACTTCGTATTTTTAACCGAAGTTCCGTTACTAATGTCTTCACACAGGACAGCCATCACTTCCAAATCTCCATCAATGCCTTGTACTGGAAATTGCAAGAGCAAGCCAAGGCCGCAAAAAGCAGAAACATCCAGTCTAGACGGTGATGATGATGTTTGGGCCAGTGATGACGAAAATGTTTCTGCGTATGCTGATCGCCGAAGGGCCCAAATTAATCAAGGATATCTAGATGGGGTAACCTCGGCTCAGGAACTGGGATTGCAAGAAGGGTTTGATGAAGGGTATCCAGAGGGAGCCAAGTTGGGAATTCGGGTTGGAAGAATATTGGCTGGGTTGTATGGTAGCGAATTTTTTGAGCAGGCCAAGCGGGCGTTGAACATCACCAAAGTACTCGACCGTAAGTACTACAATGAGCAGTTGAATGCTAACGAGCCAGACCACCAGTTGGTGGAATACTGGGAACAGAAAGCTAAAGTTAAGCAATCATGATAAGCTTTCATTTTAGTAATTAGCGCCCAAGGGGCATGTCGGGGACAACCTCACTATTCAAATTGTCGTAAAGGCCAGAAAACTTCTCCAGGAACTTGAAGCGGCCCTTACACCAATCGCTCCACGCCTCCGAGATGAGAAACTGAGTTTCCTGGAACATCACGAATTCGTCGAAGCAACAATTCTTGATGAGCCAGTCCTTGTTAAGTTGCTGGAACATCTCCTGTTTGTCGTTGATGATTGACTGCCTAAGATTGACAAGGTCGCTGCCTTTGATATCCACATCGTCCTTGCTGAGATTCTCGTACTTGCGCTCGTTTTCTTGGATCTTCAGTTGAAGCTGCGGGATGGAGTTCACAGATAGCTTTTTGGACCGGTCAAAGAGTTCCTGAAGTGAGTAAAGGTAATCCAAGTAGTTCTTGAATTTTTCCAAAATGGTTGTGTTGATGATGTAGCTCTCATCGATAAGGATCGTGGAAGTTTTGTTGAAAAATGCAGAAATAAATGAAAGGGAGTCATTTATCGAGCTCGTATCATCCTTGTTCAACGCCGAGATCACCTTGTGTTCTGTGTCCTTGTGTGGGTAGAGTGTATCGTCATTGGCCGAGAATTTGGAGATCATTTCTACGAATTTGCTGTTGTCGCAAGCAATCTGCTGCTGTCTCTTCTCGTAGCGTTCGACCAACATCACCAATTTTGTCCAGGTGTCTATGAGCTTTGGAATATTGGCCTCCGCAGTCTTCCAATTGTTGAGAAACTCCTCTCCCACGGAGGGCCAGATTGAATTAATAAAGTTGGTCAGGATTTTTTGGCCCTTGAACTCCAAAGAGTAATCCACACGAGCTTGCTTTCTCCATGAACTCAAGTCCGTTGGTACACTAAGGAACGTCACAACGATGGGTTCTTGCCTCAATACTGGGTGCTTCACCAACTGGTTCAAAAACCGATGCAAGCCACGTCGTCTCCTTTGAAGAAACTGAGAATCTGGAGACGCTCCTACTAGAGTAATTAGTATAAGCTCGAAATAAAACGAATGTTGAAATCACATACCCGAAAACTTCTTTGGCGGTAAACCAGGGATCACCCGGAAGGGATACTTTTTAAGAAGAAACTCCAAGAGCCACACAAAGTCTGAGTAACGTCTAACAACTTTTTTGACTCCGTTGGGTCCATGCATGCCCAAATTGAGCTCGTGAGAAATGGCGTAATTAATATGCTTGAACAATAAGCCTTCCTTTTCGGGCACTTCCTTGATTTTGATTCCACCATTGTGGCCCACAAGCGGCTTGAACTCGTCTCGGATCAGACTTACATACTTGTTGAGATACGGGTAGTCATTTACATGAAGACTCTCGGGACTAGTAGTATCTGGGTCGATCAGAAGCGCCGAATGGTCAGCCAATAGACCATCGGAGGCGCCCCAATCTTTGTCTCCGACGTCTGGATCCTCCGATATGGAAGAATTAGCTAATTGCACCGACAAAGGGTCAGCAGACTCACCCATGGCAGGGGTTTCCAGTAGAAGAATATCGACAGATGCAGGGGGTAATGGTGGGAGTCCCGAATTCATCTTGAACTGGAGAGTAACGTAATCACCGGAGCCAGCCACATCCAACTCCAACGCCAAGAGTCCCAAAATCTGGAAAAAGTTGTTCTCAACGGCAGCAGGCAACAAGCTGTGGTCGTACAAGGTGTCGATAATTCGAGACGCTTGATGACCAGTGATTTGGTGGGCCGAAATAAGCGGCTGGAATAACGAAGCTTGAAGTTCGCTCACCGACGCCACATCCGGCCGAAGATTCTCGAAAATGACACGATAATGGTCCGGAACGCGGGTGGAGACATCGATCGAGGGGCTGGAAGACTCGGTTTCGTTGGCATGCATCAATTGCAGAGAGGTCAAGTATGTTGACGACGAGGGGAACCGCACGGAGAACGGCTGTTGGCGGTTATCGGCGGCATTATCGTTATTGCCGGTGGCCCAGCCATTTTCGAATAAGTCATCGGTCCCGTAGACGCTATTCATGTTGGATGGGAAGTTGGGAGTGAAGGGTGGCTAAACAGAAGATCGAGGAATGATAGGATGCATGCAGGAATGCTGGAGCAAATTCGGTCAAAAGAAGTAGAAAGACAAGAAGATGGGAGACTAAGAAAAGAAAAAAGAGAGAATACGAATTGAGAGTCGGCCTTTCGGATCTGGAGCTTCGACGTGGCGATAATGTCATATTGAGTAGGTGAAGATTTTTCTTGTATGTCCCGTTCGCATCTTTCTGAGTCTTGATTCACTCACTAAGGTTTTCAATTTTCACCAGTGTCTTTTTTGGCAGTTTCGTAGGCGTCATATGCATTCCTCAAAGCTTTCCGACTGGATGTTTATTCTACAGTGATGATTTCGAGAACGCTGAGGGAGTGGAAATGATCACTTTGTGAGTCGCTGAACCCTTAGACCAGGGCAAGATAATCATCCTCAATTATCATGTAGTATATAAACATCTCAAGAACGTTATTGAGCTGTCCAATCATTTCTACATTTCTATTGAGATGGCGTAATATGATTCTTGGGAATATTAGAGAAATGAGTGAACAGGTTCAGTCGTGATGAAATTATCTCCTCTTCCATGTGTCTGTTCGGAAAACCTTTTCACCAGGTAACCATATTCTTGTTGGCGTCAAATATTGACTACACCATTCCTTCTCTTTCATCCGAACTACCGATTTGCCACATTCAATGTAACGACCACCCGGCAGTTTCTTAAGTTCGTCTGGATGGGCATTTGCGGTGGTCCTCTGAATGGCTGCGAAACAGAGGCACGTTGGGATCTTGAAATATAAGAAGAAGTAGGACAGACTAACCCCATTCGGGTGTGGCGTATTGATATTGATACAGTTGAACCGAGAATTTGCCACATAATCGAATTTTTCATTTATAGACCAAGGGAGCCCCCAGGGCTTGCGAATTCTGAAGTCGTTCTTAACAAGATTTTTGATGATGCGTTGCGAGCTTTAGAATATCGCACATCTTTCACCTTACTTGCCTGCAGAAACTCGGAGTGCCAAGGAGTCGTACCAAGACATACTTCTCGGAAAGACAAATACCAATAATTACAGTTAATAAATAATCCAGCTATATATTACCCAAACAATCTCCAACTACCCCAAACAATCTCCAATAACGATATTATGCCGAGGTAACTTCTTCGGTACCACCGTTCTTCCGGAAATGATAATTTTGACACGTGACTACACTGCGTGGAGTAAAGTGGTTATCAGCTATTATCACCACAGCCTACTCCATGAAGAACAGTATGGGTGCTGTTCACTCCTTTCTCAATTTTTTCCACCATGATCCGCGATTCAACAGGTCTACATTTGGTATCGACCAGATAAAAGGCGGCCCGGCGTTCATTTTCTGGAGAGTCACCGACGTTGTTCTCGTGGTCTTTTTGGCTGGCATCTACAAACTTGCTTACAGCATCGAACCCTTCCAGCGGCAATTCTACATCAACGACTTACTGATTTCTCATCCTTTTGCAGAACACGAGCGTGTCACAGGCAACCAGCTCTTTATTTATGCGGGAGCGGTGCCCCTTGCAACTGTTGCTGCGGTTTCGCTAGTGATGACCAAGCCCAAGAACAAAATTTACGTCACTTACGTGGCAATTATTGGACTTTTGTTGTCTTTATTCACCACTAGTATCACCACCGATGTCTTGAAGAACGCCTTTGGACGTCATCGCCCCGACTTTTTGGCTCGTTGCATCCCTCGCGAGGATGCGCCGAAAGACGTGTTGGTTTACGCTGTAGATGTCTGTACATCCACCAACAGAGATCGATTATTAGATGGTTTTAGAACGACCCCGCTGGGCCACTCCAGTTTATCGTTTGCAGGACTCCTTTACCTCCTGTACTTTTTGGCTGGCCAGTTGGCCGCAATAAGACCCCAGGCAGGAGCATGGAGGAGCGTGGTGGCATTTATCCCCACTGTAGGTGCTGCCATGATCGCCTTGAGTCGCACAGAAGACTACAGACATCATTTCATCGATGTTTTCGTTGGACTGTGTCTTGGGGCCGTCATTGGACTGTGGCTGTATTTCCGGTTGTTCCCAGGATTGGCAACAATGCACTGCTACGAGCCACGGATGCTCAGACTTAAGGAGGAGTCCGAAGAACTTGATTATTCGCCGGTGGAGGAAGTGTGAGTACAATATGAGCACGGGCGAGTTGGTCTAAGATTAGAGAAGTAGCTGCGAAAAACTCATCACCTGAAATATATACATCGAAATAGATACATCGACACAGTCAAGGGATTACCGAAATTCTACTGGGGATCATCAGATTTAGATACTGATGACCAGTCTGTTCAAAGTAGACATTTAACCGAACTTTTTGAGCGGTCAATCCTTCGCTCACATTTTACTCAAACATTTGTCAGGATCCGATCTGCATCCGAGGATTTTTGGTGGTACAATTTATCGCGGATCGCGACGGAAGGTATACCATCACCGGGCTACCCTAAAATGGACCAACATACGCCGCATATCCCATTGAAATGTGTAAGCAACATGCAAAATCCTGTGTAAGCCGCTGGTTCGAACATTCGATGCCAATAACAAACCATTGGAGAGCACCTGCAGGAGTCTTTCCGGGTGTATCGCCTAATGAGGGAAGTCCGAAACCCGAACGATGATGTTCGCTGACAATCCCACCTGGCCAAGAAACACATAAATACTGGGCCAAGTGGACTTGAATTTTAAAAATCATTCAATACACCACCAAACAATGTCTTTGCAACTTCCAAAATCTGCTACTGGCTCCAATGCTCCATATAGCTTGGCGTCCGGATTGCCCTTTGAGCATCCAATGGCTGAAGGAGTTGTTGGCTCTGCTGTCGAATTGACAGAGAAAACTCCTAAGCTCTTCCACCCATTGAAAATCAAGAACTTGGTTCTCCCCAACAGAATTGGAGTTTCTCCCATGTGTCAATGTTCGGCAGATAACTGCGAAGTCACTGACTACCATCGGATCCACTATGGAGGATTCTCGGCCCGTGGACCCGGCTTGATTATGATCGAGGCCACTGCCGTCGCTCCTAACGCCGGAACATCCGTTGCTGACTTGGGAATCTGGAAAGACTCCCAGGCCGAGAAATTCAAACCTATCGTGCAATATGCACATGCCAACACCGCCACAATCGGCATTCAGTTGGCTCATGCTGGCCGCAAGTCGATGGAAATTCCATTGTTCGAGTACTTGGAGAAATGGGATCCAAGGGGAGATGCGGACAAGCTTGTGGCACCTTCTGCCATCACCTTCAGACCTGGAGGAAGAATTCCGACCCCCAGAGCATTGACCGTCGACGAAATTCACACTTTGGTTGAGCAGTTTGGTGCTGCTGCCAAGAGAGCAGTCGATGCCGGTTTTGATTTTGTGGAGATCCACGCAGCCCACGGCTACTTGATCAACGAGTTTATGTCTTTGCACTCCAACAAGAGAACCGATCAATATGGTGGATCCTTTGAGAACAGAATCCGGTTTTTGTTGGAGATTATTGATTCTATCAAGGCCAACATCCCTCAAGATTATCCGCTCTTCTTGAGAATTAGTGGAAGCGAGTTGCACGACTCCAATCCTGATGCCTGGACCGTGGCCGACTCTGTCAAGTTGGCCCCAATTGCTGTAGAGCACGGCGTCGACTTCCTTGATATTTCGGCTGGAGGAAACGACTCGGGCGCAGACAGACCCAAGAAATCATTTGGAATGTATGCTGACATTGCCAGAAAGATCAAAGAGGCAGTGGGCGATACGGCCGTGGTGTCGGCAGTTGGAAAAATGCATGACCCAGTACAAATCAACGAATTGCTAGAAGAAGGTGCCATTGACTTTGCTTTGGTAGGCTCTCCTTTCATGGCCAACCAGGGTTTGGTGATTGACTGGGCAAAGACCATGGGTGTGGAAATCCATAATGCACCTCAAATGTGGCCCTTGAGACCCAAATATCGTGAAATGGTCCAGTATATATTGGAGTCGAAAGCCCGGGCTGAGGAGATGGGCTTATGAATTTATTGAGTTTATAGAATTAAGGATATGTTTTAGAGTGAATGGTTGCAAAATTCATGTAGTGTTGAAGTACGGGTGGCTAGTAGCGGATGTAAGGGTGTTATTATGTTGGTGTAAGGGTTTTCAATTTTCAGATGTACGGGTGTTTGATAATCGGTTTTGTGGTTGGCAGCAATGTGCATTTGTGATTGGCTGCAACCAAACGTCAACATAAAAATTGAATCACTCTGGCGGAGGATGTAGTCAGAGCATTGTGAAATGTGGTCCATGTTTTGCCATGTAGCCCAAGTAATAGATTCAGATATGCACAATAATTGATTCGCTTGCTCGATTTTGAAGACTCCGTACTTTCATCGTTGCTGTTTAAAGCCTCCATACCGTACATTCGTATGGAATTAACCAACTATCATGTCAATGCTTATGGAAATGCTTCAAGAGAAGAATGATTTGTTAAAAATGACCATTGTGCGCACAAACAGTGACGTGAGCTATTTATATCCAGATTAGAGGGTGGTTATCTCGTTTTGGAGGTACGGGTGAATATTCCAGGTCCTAAGTAAGCAGTAGAAAACAATACTTAAAGATATTCCTCCTATTCCTTCTCTTTAGTTCTTTTTCTTTTTTTATCTCCGTTTAGATCATTTCACATCTCTTCCTGTTCCTTCTCTTCTGCTTCTCTTCTTTTTCTCTAGTCTCATTCTCTGCCTAATCAGGCAGAGGCATGTGACAATTCACACTGAGAGTATCAGCAAGATTTATCCAAATACCATCGCCAACACTTAACCAATAAGAAATCACTAAATAAATAACATGCCCAAAGCAATAACCACTCACCATTCACCCACCAGATCCACCACACGTCACATTCGTTATCTCCACTATCTCCTGACCAGAGCACATATTATATGCAGGCAACACGACATGATCTCATTCCATCTTCAAGAATATTTCTCCAACTTGCCTCTGTTGCTAGCACCACATCAATTTTCACGCACCCATACCTTCCCTTTCTTTTTCTGTCCATGGCTCCGCTGATATACTGCATCTTGTCGGGAGGTGCTGTGCATTGTGTGCCGGTAGTGGCATTCAACCAAATGTCCACAGCACAGCCGCCAGAACTCGCCAGAAATCCCGCTGTGAACATCCACTCTGACCTGGTGGTGGCTCCGCTCGCGCAGCTGCCGGCAATTCTCAAAATCAAAAACAAAAGCCTCCTATATACCCTCAACAACCCGCTGTTATCTGATCTTGAATCTGATGCTCATGCTACTAACGATAGCAGACGTTTGAGTGCAACTTCACAGGACGAAGAGCCATGGGACCTGCCTCCGTCGACTCCACTGAAACGGGGCGTGCTGCTGCTTCAATTTGTGCCTCAATCGCGGAATGAAGACGGAGAATATGACGAGAATACCAACGATATAGATTTGCACAGGAACTCCATCACCAATGACCCGGCCAATAGCCTCTTGAAGCCGTCCACCTCACTCAACCTCAATATTGGAGATGAAGACCTGGAAGAGTCTCTGCCAGCAAATATCCTGTCCATATTGGAGCAGTATGCAACCCACGCCGTCTACTTGCCCCAGTACTCAGTAGATCTCCAGACAAACCTCGACAACGACTACACCCAGATCAAATCGTTGCTCACCAAGGTGTTTCCCTCGTGGAGCTCGGATATCGCCGTCAAACAACTCACTGGAGGTATCACAAATATGCTCTTGATGTGCACTCACATTCCGCCGCTGGAAACGCTACTTATGCGTGTGTACGGCCAGGGGACGAACCTAATTATCGATCGTCACCGCGAGTTTGTTTCGCATCTTGTGCTCAACTCCCTCAAGTTGGCACCTCCTATCCATGCTAGGTTCTCCAATGGTCTCATATATGGGTTTCTCCCGGGAAGATCTTTGGATCCCAAGGAGCTCAGTAATCCTTACTTATACCCGATGATCGCACAGCTGTTGGGAAACTGGCACAACCAGGTTGATTGCGATTACATTGAGGACGGCGTTGAGAAACTCAGAAAGTTCACGGCACACTTGAAGAAGCAGTACCAACTCATGAGCGACACACAGAAACCACTGAAGCGCGAGAAAAAGGTTAAGAGAATCATCAGCAGCATCTGGGATCTCATCGACGACTGGATCCTGATTGTTCCTACCAATGAGGCTCTTGTTAACATCTTCAAGACGAATTTGGATGACAATACTATCACGGAAGAGAATGTCCGGGATGTGATCCACAAAGAGTTCAAATGGCTCAAGAGCACCCTAAACCGAGTCACCAAGTCGTCTGTGGTGGTGTCCCATTGCGATTTGCTATCGGGAAACATCATCATCCCAGAAACTCAAGAGTTCGCCTTGAAAGTCGCAGAAGGTGCTTCTGACCCCACGCTTCCTCCATTAAAGGAAAACCCAATCCAGTTCATCGATTACGAGTACATGCTTCCGGCTCCCCGAGCCTTCGACATTGCAAACCATTTTGCAGAATGGCAGGGATTCGATTGTGACCGCTCGGCCATCCCAGAACCTTCTATGGACAACCCAGTGATGGTGAGATGGTGTAAGGGCTATCTCAACGACAACGACGCATCAGAGCAGGAAGTTCTGGGTTTGATAAACGAAATCGAATGCTACTACGGTATGCCTGGCTTCTACTGGGGCATCTGGGCAATGATTCAAAGTGAGCTTTCAAACATTGATTTCAACTATGCCGAATACAGCGAGCTCCGCTTGGAAGAGTACTGGGATTGGAAGAAGAGTTTCCTTTCAAAGATCACCTAACCATATTTATAGATTCAACTTAAGGCTATAGATTCACAGAAATTCTCTGCTCACCTTTGAAGATCCACAATTGTAGTTTTATCTGTCTTGGGTGAATGCAAAATTGCCCAGGGCGTGCCCTTGGATGCTTCCTTATTAAGCGTGTCATGGATGGCACTTGCGTACGACTTAGGGAGCTTGTTATTGGTAAAGAACAACTTCTTAAACCATTCTTCAAACGGCACTTGAACCGACGTTGTCAGAATCATGTCGAGCACGGAATCACTCAGGTCAACAGTGACAATTGGAGCTTTGGCCAATTGTTTCATCATGTTGGACGATGCCAACTTAGAATCATTTTCGAGTTCCCATTTGTCCTTTTTATTATTCTTCCTTCCCCGAGGAGCTGCATTGGGAACCACAATGACTTTTTGATCGATGTCAAGGTTGAAAATAGGCTCTCCAATTCTAGTTTGATCATTCCCAGACTCTCCGTTTTCTCCACTGTTTCCGGTTGATTCAGCAAAGAACGACTCCCTGGTTTCGTTGTTTCTCTCTTCAATTTCATTGGCCAAGTGCGCCAACAACTCGAAATAATCCACATCAGTTTCCCTGTTCATGCTAATATTCTTCACTCGTATAGGTTTGAACAGGCCCTTTTTGCCCTTCTTTCGTGATAAATTCGGCTGTCTCAAATGAACAATCCAATTAGAACCGTCTTCAAGTGCTTTGTTGAGACAGTTTTCCTGGAATAAAGTTACAAGCCAGTCGCAACTTATATTCTGAGCCCACATCTGGCTTAGCAACTCATATCCGGAATCTCTGATGATCGACTCATCCAGACTTGTGAGCAATACATCGCACCTTACTTTCCTCCATTTAGCCATAGATTTTGATGCTCCACTGGAGATGCTTGCTCGCTTCAAGGTATTCTTCATCAACCAGAAGAGCAAGGTCGTCGTTAATTGGAAACCGACTCCATGAGGAGTTCTGGACTTCGAAAGGCCATCATTGGAAAGAGAATCGATCAAGTTGTCATAGCGGCCACCAGTGGCAACTCTTGAAAATTTCCTATTCTTGTCGATTCTATGAATTGCTTGGAACATGAAAGATCCATCATAGTACTTCGCATTGTAATTGCTCAATGGGCAAAATGACACCTTTGACTTCACTCCGAATTTCTTGACAACATCCAAGATATCCTTGATATTGTTGAGAGCTCGCTCCACCTTCGTCAAAAGAGGCGAGTCCACCATGATCTTCTTCAACTTTTGCATGGCCCTTTCTGGCTCCACCGTGAAATTGAATACATCAATGAGATCCTTGATAACCGTATGCTGTATCTTAAAGTCGTTCCGCAAGTACCCCTTGATATCGTCCGCTCCTCTTTCAATACCCAACTGTGACAAGACCCCTATGAGCTCATACCTCCTTGATTGTGAAATAGTATGAGAGCGCCCGAAAGCAAAGTCTATAACGCTGTTCAAAATGTCAGAGTGGTTGATGATGATAAAAGTCTGAGCGTTCTTCGTCTTGAAACAGGGAAATGTGCTCAATATCTCGTCTGCTGCCGTAATACACTCGGCACTGTTTGAGGTAAGACTAAGCTGGTTGTCGGAAAAAATGTCGAACGAAACAGCGTAATACTTATCCGGCCTACCAACACCTCTCAAGTTGGGGCGGTAGACAAATCCATGTCTGTACAACTTCATAACCTCCATCCTGTGGCGACTCAAGTGACGGGCAGTTGGGAGAACCAAATCATAATTCATCGTCAACACCGATCCGCTTCTATCTAACAATTCATAAACCATCTTCTTAGACTGAGCCAGCAGCTTAGGAAGCAAAGTGCTACCATCATAATCTTCGACACCACCGTGGTTATCAAAAATTCTGGAGAGCTCATGAAGCGTTTGACTCAAAACTAAGTAATCATTGCTAGTATTCTCGAGGATTCCGCTGTGTGAATTCTTCCCCACATTTTCAAACATCAAGTCTTGTGCCAACAGATATGGTTGATTAAACAATGTTTCTCTCACCTGCTGCTGCCAAGGGGATGCAGGGTCAGCCAAAGATTTGAGTGCTTCCTTGATAATAATATCTTGATGCTCAAGAGGAATCAATCCGCTCTGCAAAAGCTCCATTGCTCCTGGTCGTTTGTGCGGATCATGGTCCAACAATCGACGAATGATTCTCTTCTCTGTTGGTTTCCGAGAATCGACGAATCCAGTTGGGAACTTGACATCAGCCAACCGCAAGTCATTTAGGATCATAGCGCGTTCCATTCCAGTACCTAACTGGTAGCACATCTCGAAAAAAATGATACCTAATGAGTACATGTCTATCTTTTCATCATACTCTCCAGAAGCAACCTCGTTTGCCGTGTAGAAGAATGTTCCCACCACAGTGGAGAGGTCCTTGTTTGCCTTAGAAGTGACTTGATTAGTTGTCAGCACAGCAGACGAAAATTGGGAATTTTTCGCAAGGCCAAAGTCTCCCACCTTGATATTATTAGACTTATCGATGAAAATGTTTGTAGGTTTCAAGTCTCGATGAATGAACCCAGAACTATGGATGTAAGACACAGCCTCCAAGATCTGTCTAAACAATCTCCAATATTCATTAGGATTTGCTGGGAGGCCACGTTCGATGAGATTGTGTAAGGTATTGTTCTCACAGAACTCCATTTGGATGTATAAAATTGATTTCCCTTGCACCTTACTGTGGGTTCTTGCCATGGGAACGATATTTTTCGGCGTTGAAGAGTCGTCGGTGTAACTTTCAGAAACTTCCTCGGTATCATCTGCATCTTGATAAGAGTCTTCATCCTTGCTAGATGTACCTTCGTCGCTGTCACTGTTGGCAAAAACAATCCTGTCGTCGAAATCACTATCATCATAATCTAGCAGTGGATCAATGGAATTCTTGAAGTAATCAATTTGGAACGAACTATCATGGCTCTCCAAGAAGGAGGTCGACCGGACGTTCAAGTTACTCTCAAATCCCTCGTCGTCATCCGTCGAAAAACTTTCGTCTTCATCAGAAGAAACCACAGCACTATGCTCCTTACTTTGTGCGTCAGGAAGCTCTTCCACCCAACATCCATAGTATCTGACAATGTATTGATGATTCAACCGGGCCAAAGATAGCACTTCCGACAAAAGCGTCTCCAACTTATCAGAGCGGTGCTTAATTTTCTTGATGGCATAAAACGTGCCTTCCATTCTATTGCGGACTTTTACGACTTCGCCAAAGCCACCTTTTCCAAGCTTGCCCACCTCCTCGAATTCTCTCTCGTACCGCGATTCTTGGGCGTTTCCTACCGAGGTGGTCTCGCTAGAGTAAAATGGACTAGTTGTTTGATTGTTGGAATTCCTCCTCTTGGAAACTTGAGAGACTGCCACGTTTCGTCTTGCAGCATCTAGGGCCGAAGTCTGATACTTGGACGAGCCAATGGGATCACGCTGGAAACGGCTCTGGAAGCCAACTGGGGATTGATTAGTGCTTGTGTCGAGAGCTCTTGATGCTTCCACCCACCGAGATTTGGGCCCTTGCATGTTCATCTCTATTCCGGCCCGGAGGAATCTGAGAGCATTGAGTTCCAAAAGACTCAGGCGTTTAGACGCCTTAGGCTGGATCATCTTCGTGAGGAGATCGTAGACTCGTTCTGCATCTTCTTCAAGGCCCGGAAATGCATGGACGTCGAAATTAGAGAAGAATTCTTCCGGTGTGTGATACTCAGTAGTAAGTACGTCGTAGCTGAACATTACTCTCATGAGCAAGACTCCAAGTTCCCAGATATCCGTCTTGATGTATCCACCAGAAGGTTCAGGATCAATCCAAGCCTTTGGAATGAACATATAGAGGAAGTCTTCCCCATTGGACTTGCAAGAATTCACCATCAGTAGAAGCGTGTATCCGTAGGCCGGATGACAGAACTTCAATGTCTTAACATGCCGCTGGGTCAGATCCTCCTGGTCATTTTCACACACAAGCACACTCAATGGACATATTAGATGATGGCATAGTCCGTTATCGTGCATGTGTTCCAACGCAGGAAGCAACTGGATCAACCAGTTGCGTGCAAGTCCCCAATGGATGAAGTCGGCCGTGCTGAGAACATCGTCGAGAGACTGCAGCACCACAGGCATCTCTGTTAGTAGGCGGATGGTCCATTCCGATGAAGAATGCGCATGCTGATCGATCTGGAAACCAAACACCTTGAGAACTGCCTGGGAGTTCAAGGCCATGACCTGCTCGAACTCCAATTCCAAAGCACGGATTTCGGCTTTGCCATCGCTTGTCAGCCAGCGGTGGTTATTCAATTTGATCACCGTGAGAAGATAGGACACATCGAGGTTCCGATCATCAAACTTCTTTTGCAAATCTGGGGGAAGATACGGCTCGACAATGTACTGCGTACCCACCTCCAGCAAAATGTCGTGTGTGTGGGCACGAATAAAGCCCTGGACGGCCTTGAACTGGAATCGTGAGTTACTCTTGGGGACATCTCCCCAGAGAATATTGGCAAACTCGAAAAGCTGTCCGGATACCAACTTGGGCACAAGTGTATGGTCAGAAACGTCGACTGCGGCGTCCATGGCACTACTGGAGTCGCCGTACTGCGAGCTGCCGTAGTCATCTTTCATTTGGAGAATCTGCTCGTTGGCTTCTTTTGTCTGTTTTTGCTTGGCCAGCTGCTCTTTCCTCTGCACCTCTTTTTCATGCTGCTCAAGCAATTTGCGTTCAGTCTCGAGCCGTTTTGCCCTCTCCTCTTCGAGCGAAAGCACCTGCTCTGTTGTCTGCTGGAAATCATCGAGCAATTCCTTCACGTCCATGATAATGGTGAAACACACCTCCTCGCCCGCATACTCCTTCAAAACCTCAGCAATCTTGGAGTCAATTTTCGCTAAACTCGCCTTGAGCAAATTCTTAGGCTCTACAACCTTCACAATTGGCAGCAGAACGGGATACGTCGTCGTGAATTGTACATCTAGAACCAAGGAAACAACGGGGCGATCGGGGTTTTCCTGCGACAGAAGCGCCACCTGGAAGTGAGGACTAGCCTTTTTGCTCCAGACCGTGCTCGATGGGGTGATGTTGGTGAAGATATCGCCGTAGATGGACTCGAGAGACTCGATTTCGTCCTTTTGACGAGCCTCCCAGTCTGCCATCGATTGTATTAACAGAGAAAATGCCTAAAATGTGCCCTCTTGGCTTCTTCAAGTAGATTTCTGTCAATTGTATCGTTATCTGAACGGTAGCTAAGATGACTAGATCTGTGTGCCAGAAGCTAATAATGTAGTTGGAAGTTATGTGCATTCTAACATCAACTGAATAGCTGCTACTACTTGAACATTTGAGGTTGAGGTCAAAATTGTTGGGGAAAAAGTAATTGGCCTAAAGAAACATAAAATATCCATATCTGCTGCTTACCAATCATGCCTCCGGTCGATAACATCCGTCCGGGCCCAGATACTATACGTATACTTCTCACTACTGACAATCACGTCGGATACCTCGAAAATGACCCCGTGCGGGGGGACGACTCGTGGAAAACGTTCCAGGAGGTGACATATTTGGCCAAAACTCACGATGTTGACATGCTCGTGCAAGGTGGTGACTTGTTCCATGTGACAAAGCCGCTGAAGAAGTCGCTCTATCATGTCATTCAGTCACTTCGCCTCAATTGCCTCGGAGATCGGCCCTGCGAGTTGGAATTGCTAAGCGATCCTGCGTTGGCGCTCCGGTCGGGCGAAACGGTCAACTACGAGGACCCCAACTTGAATGTAGCCGTGCCGGTATTTGCCATTTCGGGAAATCACGATGATGCTACTGGAGAAGGCATGCTTTCGCCCTTAGACGTGATGGCGGCCACCGGCCTAGTCAACTACTTTGGTCAAATTCCACAGTCCGACAAGATCAAGGTCACGCCGCTCTTGTTCCAGAAAGGCACCTCTAAGTTGGCATTGTATGGAATCAACAATATGAGGGACGAGAGGCTACAGCGGATCATGAAAAACGGTGATGTGACCTTCCAGAGATCAAAAAACCACACTGATTTCTTCAATCTCATGTGCATCCACCAGAACCACTTCAGACATACCATGACCTCCTACGTACCCGAAGACTTTCTTCCATCGTTTCTTGACTTTGTTCTCTGGGGCCACGAACACGAGTGTATCCCATTTCCACAATATAACCCCACTACGGGCTTTGATACTCTTCAAGCGGGCTCTACGGTTGCGACATCGCTCAGTGAGGGAGAAACAGCACCAAAACACGTATTCCTCTTGGATGTCAAGGGGAAAGAGTACCTGTTCACGCCAATACCACTCCAATCGGTTCGACCGTTTGTAATGAATGATATCTCGTTGGCTAGGGAGAATTTTGTCGAGGGCCCTGCCTCTAAGGCTGACATTCAATCGTTTTTGATGCAGCTGGTGGAATCTCTCATTGAAGATGCAAAGAAAGAGCATGAACTGACGGGCGCTACAGATACAGATATTCTTCCGCTTGTCAGGTTGCGCGTGGACCACACAGGCGACTACGAGGTCGAGAACTCTCGTCGGTTCTCCAATAAGTTTGTGGGAAAAATTGCTAATGTGGACGACATCCTCCTTTACCACAAGAAGAAGGTTGCAAAGCAGGAGAGTCAGCGGAAGCTTAACAAGCCTACTGTTGAGTCAGATAATACACTGAAAGTTTCCATTCAGCAGCTTCTCAAGCAGGTTCTTGGCGAGTCTAATCTTTACTTGATTCCTGAAGATGGAATGTTCGATGTGACGAAACGATTCATTGAGCAGGAAGACAAGCAGGTCTTCAACGATTATGTAGAAAGGACCATTCAAAAGTCGGCCAAGGCGTTGCTCGATGTCAATATCGATGAGGAAGAGTTCCATGTTGGCGACGAAGGAAGTGTGAAAAAATCTTTCCGCCAGTTGTTGAATAAACTTCGAATGGACTCGCAGAGAAAACCAATCATGGAAGGAAATACGTGGGAAGAGTCTGCAGCCCGTCCTACCAAAGGGTCCGCCAAATTCAAGAGCATCTTGCTTTCTGATGATGAGTTTTCAGTCGAAAGGAGACCGAAACCTACGAGGAAAAAGGCAACAAAACAAGTCGAAATCAATAGCGACTCAGATGTGCTGATGGAAGAGCCTGAGAGTCGCAGGGCCCGCAAGCCTCCGACCAGAAGAAAACCAGCGAAATCTGCTGAGATCGTTAGCGATGCCTCTGAAGACGACGAACCCAAACCAAAAGCAAAACCACGCAAAGCTCCAGCCAAGAGATCTACAAAAGCTAAACCCACAACTCGAAAGAAAGGGGACGAGGGTCTGGCGTCAATGCTCGACGATATTCTCAGTCTAGCATGGTAGAGAGTCCAGAGACAACAGCATGATATTATATGTACAGCTAATCGAACGAGGCTGCCTCCTCAATGAGTTTGTCAATGTCGAAATGATCACTTCCCTCTGTGAAAGCATTCAACAAGGCCAATTTCCTGGCGGATCCATCGGACTCGGTCAATCCACCATAGAACCTTTGCACGTTGAGAACCAAAAGCTGGGCTTCGTCAATGGTCAACAGCGAGTCCGTCTCCAACTGTCCGTTCATCAACACCAACCCAGTATCATCCACCAATTCCTGGTGGAACATGAGAGTAGTGTGAGGTTTGGCATATTCCTTGTGGAGCTTGTACTCCGCCAACGACGTTAACATGCAGTGGGTGGTATATGGACCCACAAATGCCCATTGCACAAAATGCATCTCGTAGCCCTGTCCGTCCTTTGGCAAAGGCAAGATGAAGTTAGCGTTCTTAAAGGCGTTGGCATAGATGTTGGCAAACTGAGTGGCATTGAGCGTTGCATGCATGGCGTCTTCCTTATTCAGGAAGCGGGTCTTCCAGATGAACTGCAACTCTTTTTCCGGCAACTCGGTCATCTTCTCGACGTCAACAAACGACGAGAGAGTCTTGTATGGAGCCTGGGGCTCGGAGCGATCGATTGGGCCTCTGTCAGGCGCCAGACTCTTCTTTTTTTGTTTCAACCTCTCCGCCCGCTTCTGTTCGTACTCGTCGAGCTCCTTGAGCGGGTCCAAAGCGTTGAACTCGCGCTTCTTCTCGGCGATTTCGTCTTTCAACTTTTGTTTCAAGTCTTCGACCGAGCCTAGCCCCATGGCCTCGGCTTTCTTCTGGAGCTTTTCTATGTAGAGTTCATGCGTATAAGATGGCTTTGATGCGAGGAAACGAAAACTTCTGGCCGATCTGGCCGCGATTCTGGGGAGGAATCTCAACATTGGTGGAGTCTTTAATCTGGAGTTGGATGCGAAATGTATGTAGGAAGTAGGAAGATGGAGTTGCAAGGGCAAGGTAAAGAGAATTAGGGTAATAAAACAGAAAAATGGAGTTAGGAGAGATGGAGAGGTGGAAAGAAGGAAAGTGGAAATATACTGGGAATCACATATTACCACCGTGATGTAGAAAATGTCAACATTTCCGGTCATTTTGGAGGGAACATTTCCAAAACTTTAGCTATTGAGGACCCAGAAAAGAGAAAAACGTACAGAAATCATAGAAATTCCAATTCCTATCGAAAAGCATCCAGAAGTCAAATTCCTTTCGGAACATTTATTACAGAATCCCACACCTATATATATAATCCCCAACCTAGTCCTATACCCTACTTCTTCTCCGGCTCCGGCAACTCTGCACTTACAGAATCCTTCTGGAACTCCTCCGGGGCATCTTTGGCATGGTGGCCGATAGTTGACCGCAACGATTCGGGAATATCTTCGAACGCCAAATCATCGGTGGTAGTCGCCACAGACTCGCCCTTGGCCTTCAAAAGGTCCTCCAAGTTGACGTTGTTGTCTCTAAAGATTTTCAAATTGTCTGCTATCAAATGTCGGTTCTTGCACCCAGGACATTGGATTAGAACTGTTCCCTTCTGGTATGCCTGTTTTGAGAATGTATGGGACGATCTGGTGTCACATTTGTTACATGTGAATGCGATCATGAGCTGGGGCTGGTCCGTTTTTAATGTGGTGGTCTTGTTGGAAGAGTTGTGTCTGATTGGAGAAATTGAAAATGGGTAATATGGAGCTGAAGGAGAGAATGGAGCCATTGCACTAGCCATGGCAGGAAGGCGCCGGTGAAGCGCAGCAGCGAGTGCAGATTTGGATAATTGGGGGAGTGGACGCAATAACTGGCGAAACATGGCGAAAACAGGGTGTTCTGGAGCGTTTATTCCTTTAGTAGATCAATCTGCAATAGAAGAAATGGTTGCAGATGAGTAAGATGGTTTTTCCTGCACACCTCATTCTGGAACCGTCTACAGTATATGGAATGCGCAATTGTTATTTGAGTGATTGGCAGATAATAGACCCTCGTCCACGTCAGAAATCGTGATATCGTTCTCTGATGGATTTTTTTTGAGGTTTCTGGCATTTTCTAGTTTTGTCACTTCTTTCGTCATTCTATCATCATCTCTTCTTCGTTCTATCATCATCTCTTCATCGTTCTTTCATCTTTCAATGTCATCTTTCATTTTCTTCATCTGCTATTCCTTCATCGTGACTGACCTCAACTCAGTCTCTCATCGTTACTTCATCCTTATTTCTTTTTGAGCTGCTTCCTTCTCGACTTCTCTGCCTTCTTATCTACTATTGTAATTCCCCAGTCATCCTCCTCCTTAGGCGCAGCAGCGGCGAGACCCTGTCCCCACATTCCATTGCTAGTGACCACCGGCTTCACAGGAGGAATCTCCTTGCGTGTGGACTTTTTAGTAAGCGTAGGATATTTATCTTCGGCGAGGTTGAACCCAGATGGCAGCTGAGCACGAGACAGGCCACGAGAACCTGACGCAGATACCGTCGACGAAACGCTGGAGCCACCTAGAATCGGTAGATTCGACTCTGACTGAGCCCGCGACAGACTGCCCAAGTAACTGGGTCTGTAGGAAGAATCACCCTGGAAAGTCTTGAGTGTAACCTTTGGTTTTGGCTCAGGTTTCTTCAACACCGTGTATCTCACAGGAGCGTTCTTAACCACCGGCGAGGTTGTTCGGGTAGGCTTGGAAAGCGCAGGGAATAATTCGTCTCTTGACTTTCTGGCCACTCCAGAACCCCACGAAGAGTTGGAGATCGACAGAGACGAGCCATTGCCCAAAATTGGGAAGTTCTGTCCAATGGTAGGGGCCGCAGAGCTCGGGTTGAGGTTGTTGTACGCCATTTCAAGCTGAGTTCTCTGCTCAGAATACTCCGCATACAATTCGGTGAGCTCAAACACCAAAAGCGACACATCCAGGTCTTCAGAGGTAAAAAGCTTCTTGTACTCATCCACGAGCTGGCTGGCCGTCAATTTGCGCAGCTTAAACTGGTTATTGAGCTGGTTGAACTTAGAAATAGCGGCGGGGTCGTTGTTGAGATAGTGCTTGGCTCTTTCCTCCAATCTGCGCTTTTTCGTATCTCTGGAGTCTATATCGCTCTTCTGTGTAGTTTTCCTTGGAAACGTCAGGAGCTGCGACTGGAAATGCGACAGCGTGGCCCCAATCACCACTTTTCCATTCTGGCCCGTGAGCCCCCCGTGCTCCTTGAGCATATGAGCCGTCAAGTCGAGATCTTCTCGGAAAACCACAAATCGCTTCTCCACACACGACGGAACGGGACAAACATAGTGGGCAGAACGAAAATGGTTGTACAAGTCATCATAGTTGCGGTAGTAGTCATGCGAGGCGTTTCTATCTTGGTCACAGATGTAGCAGCGCTCGTGCCTGTCACGAATATGGACATTGAGCTCATCCTCCGAGTAAAACCGCTTGTTTCTGCAGAAACGGCAGCGGGGATGGCCAGTGAAACCTTCCTTGTCACCTTCATTGATATGAATCTGAAGCTGTTTCTGCGTATAGAGCGTCAACTCACATACAAATGCCTTCTTGTGAGTAGCACAGATATCACAAAATTGTCGTTCGTGAATCGCCTTGGTATGGACGCTGAGCTCGTCAAACTTGACAAATGTCACGTTACAAATGGGACATATCACTTGGAGCAACTTTTCCGTATCGTCGTAGACGTACTGGGTGGTAAAATGGACGCCATACTTGTCGTCCAGAATAGCCCTGGACTGGGTGTAGAAAGTATCGTAGCGTGAGTCATCCACAGTGGGTTGCTCTGTGAAAATGACATCGTCATGTTCAGTTCGACAAACCAAACATGTTTTTTTGCCATAAAGCGCTCTTTGGCGGAAACAGCAGAGGTGACAAGTGACATTGTTGCATGGAGATACCGCAGAATACTTGATTGGCTCGGCGCAGATAATACACAGATGGTCGGGATCCGCCGACAACGAATTCTTCAGTTGGTTGTAACGACCAGACGTTTGCGCCAATCGGCCGGCATTCTTGTCTCTGTTACGGCGTGGTCCAGACATTGGACAGTTATCGGAGATGAAAAAATTCTGTGCGCACTTGATTATGTAGGTGGTGGAGATAGTTAAAGTGAAGCTAATACTGGAAGGAAAATTACAGTTGGAACTTCGTAATGGCTTAAGCTTGGATATCAGTGAAATTGAAGTCTTTCGGTGGATGTCAGAGTTTTTTCTGTGAGTTCGTTTTATTGTACCTGTATTGGATGACTAATTAGATGAATTGGGATACGAACCTGGACGAACTATTGCAAAGTATCGGAAACAAAGGGGTTAGTAGAATAGAACAGTTTTTGCAATACAAGAATGTCAATATAGTGAGTTTGGTAATGGAGGTTTGGTTTTGGGGACCTTTTCCTGAGAACCATGGGTTTCTGTTACTGCTGTAAGAATATTATGAGGGAGGATAAGGATTACCCTTAATCATAATGACATGGAGAGATATATAAATATAGGGACGACAAAAGAGAGTACAGACATATTGAGGGGGAGACTAACAAGAATCATATTCGAAATTCAGAAAAGAAATACTTGAATAGAATCGAGTCTAACGATCGTTGCTAGTCTACTTCCTTCTGTTGGAGTATCGTGAGCCCCAGAAGATCGATTGTTCATGTGCGTTACGGTGGAAAGATTGAAGTAACAAAATTTTAATACAATGAAGGTTTCCCCTTCAATAGAGCTTGGTATTACTTGATAGATCATGGAAATATAGGCACAACGGAAAACAATGGCAATGAATTACCCATTATGTTTATTACCAAAGGCATTGCTTTAGTCAAATAGTTGAGAAGAAAGTTCCTAATTATCGTCAGTTCTTGCTCCTTTCTAATCAGAATTATCTAATTGTCAAGATGGGTCCGCATTGTCTTGAATGCTCACAAATTTCCAATCAGAAAGGAAGGAAACTCAGCACAGTCTCAAACACTGAGTATCTAACAACTTCATTTCCTCCCTTAATTGAACAGACACATTGCTCTTCAATATTCCCCACATGTATGCCCACGGTCAAAGACTGCACATTTTCATCACTGAATGCATTTGGCTGCAAAACTACTAAACAACTATTGATCAGAGTTTGGCCCAAATCCATTTAACAAATAAAATCGATCTTATAGACTACTGAGTCAAAATGCTTAGTACCTCGTTACACTGTATGATCCATTGCTACACAGTTCCCTGAAGGTAGAATGGTTTCATTCTTGAAAGTTCAGTCGATGAATTCTAAGGATACAAACATTCAGTAAATTGCACTTGTAGTCAGTAACATGGAGAAATACTAGCTTGGACGCTTGTGACTGCTCGGCTATTACTTTGAGAACCTCAGAACGATTGTAGAATTTCAAGCTTATTCGATTTTTTATCCTTTAAGTCGGTTTCGGCAAAGAATAAAATTCACCTATTCAAGTAAAAGACAACAGTGTGCAAGTAGATAATTTCTACAATTGGTAGCTCCCTTTCTTTTCGAATGGTCCGCACACATGTTTGACAAATTTTTGTGTATCAACATTGCCTAGGAATCCCTAGTTGGGCTCGGCTGTTCGGAGAGGTTTTACCTTTGCTGAGGAAGAGTGGGGGTGGTGGATTGTTAATTTGATGAACTGTGCCCTGAAAACATAACGCTTGTTGTTAAGTTCGTTAATGATGCTGATAATATGAGTTAGCGATCTCTTGTGAAATGCTCCAGTGATTTCATTGGGGCATGGCGTGCCTGAAGTATTATATAATGTGAGTAATTTCAGCAGGGGAAATCTACAAGCTGATGAAAGGGAATTGCCATTCTGAGGTCTGTTTCATTTTTTTTTAGTTTCAGTACATATTTTATACTCTAAAATAACATAAAAAGGAACGTTATAACTGGATAGCAACAGAGCACCCGATCGGCCCCCAAAGATAAGGGTATAAAGATAAGGGTGTCAAAGCTATTTCCGAACAAGAGATGATTGGCACATTTCCACAGTGATAACAACAGAATATATGCAAATCACGATAGAACGAATTTTCCGTTAGTCTTATCGTATATCACAAAGTAATATTCGTATGCCTTCACCTACGCGATCTCCCAATGCGCAATTCCGGGGTACTTCCCAGAACAAGTCGACTAGGATCCCAACACAAAGAGCAAACAGACAGATAGAACGAATAAGCGCTTCTTCAAAACTAACTTTATCCAAATAATCTCCTCGCTTCCTCCCATTTCATCCTCGTCAGAATATTCGCGATTATTCGCCCATACATTCTCTACCCTTATCTCCTCCTACAACATCACCACCTCTATCTACACTCCCGGAACCCACCATCACCAACATGCAACTCTTCAACGCTTCCGCCACCCTCAACGCCTCGCGGTTGCTCTATAATCCGACCCTCTGTCTTCCTCACGTGACAGTCAACTCGTTCGACAACTTGCCCATCCCGTTGAGAATTCCCGGCCACAACGTTGACATCAAAGGCATTGTGTTGGACAAAGATAACTGTTTCGCAAAAGACCACGATGATAAGGTGTGGCCCGCATATGCAGAGACATGGAAGCATCTTCTAAGCGTCTACCCGAAAGAACGGGTGCTTATAGTGTCTAACTCCGCCGGCACCAACGACGATGTCGACTATGCCCAGGCCGAGAAACTTGAAAGTGAAACAGGTGTCACGGTGCTCCGTCACCCTACGAAGAAACCTGGATGTCACGAGGAGATCATGGCATACTTCGCCGACCAGGGAATCACCAAGCCCGGCGAGATCGCTGTAGTGGGGGACCGCTTATTCACAGATATGCTTATGGCAAATATGATGGGAGCGTGGGGCATTTGGCTCAGTGAGGGGGTGGAGTTATCGGAAAAGATGTTTCCCAAATTCGAGCGCATGTTGTATGACAAGATGGTAGCGACAAGGGACGATCCGTTCATCGCACCAAACCCACAGTAAGAGACTGATTGTCTGTGGGATTAGAAGTGAGACCTGTCGAGTTGGTAGATTTATGTTACAAGTACAAATCTGTTAATGTTAGAACATGCACTCGACAGGTATATATTCACATTAGAGTAGGAGAATGAAAGTCTGTGGGATTATAAGCGAGACCTGTCGATTTTTGGGTGGACGTACTCGAAGAGTCTATAATTTTATTCTCACTAATGTTTCTCATGATGTTGATTTTACAAGTAGAAAGCTATTTTAAAACTGGCACTCGCCAGATATATATTCACATTATACTAATCTGCTGCTTCGCAGCACTCTCTATTCTACATCTCTTTTCGATCTCTGTACGTAATCAGAACTCCTCATTTACCTACTGCGGACTTGATGGAAGTGACTGGAATGAAGTCATCTCTCTTCTCAACCCCGCCGTAAGCAAACTGCGAGCCATTCAGAGCCTCGATCTCCTTGTTTCTCTGCAACTTCTCTTTCTCGGCCTGCTCCGCGGCCATTTTCTTGTGCAAGTTTCTGAAGTGGATGAAGAAGGCAATGGCAAACACGTATCCGGCCACAGCAGTACCAATGAAGGTTCTGACCAAAAGTGGATCGACAAGAGCAGCGGTCAATGCCTCACCAATGGCTGCAGAAATGGCAGAAGTGAAAAGGAACATGGCCATCACCAAACCCTTCATCTGTGGAGGAGAACGAGTGTAGGCCAATTCGTAGGCAGTGGTGTTGGCAAAACATTCACCAGCAGCACCCAAAACGTACAAAATGACTTCCAACCAACCGTTGACGTTGGAAACAGTGTCACAGGTGCTTGCGTAGTTTCCACATGGCGAAGTCTTGTAGACAAAGTGCTGAAGAATAGCAGCCACGGTCTGGGAAGTAGCACTCAAGACGAAACCAAAGGTGATTCTCCACACGGGGTGGAAAGGAATCTTGTGCTTTCTCAAGAATGGATACACGAGGTAGTCCAAGATAGGGATCAACACGATAATCGTCAATGGGTTGAAGTTGTTGTACAAATCGTTGGGGATACCCTTGGTGATCATGGCACCTGCCTGAGCGTTCTCGGCGTTTCCGATTCCTCCATCGGTCAAGTTGAAAATGGGGAAGTACAAAAAGATCTTGCACGACTCAACCGTTTGCTTGATGTCCAACACCCACTGGTCATCCCAACTAATGGAGATCTGCTTCTTCTCCTTGTACCATTTCTCTCCGCGAGCCAACATGTTGGAGGGCCTAGCGTATTCCCACAACGAACCCTTTCTGTATCTGGAGAACCAGTTGCCTCTGAAAGTGACTCTGAACACTCTCCATGCGTTGGAGAGAACCGAACTGTCAGGCTTTTCTTTGATAAGCTTTGGCTGCAAATAAACCAACACCACTGGAACAATAAGGTACATAATGATAGGCACAAAAAATGCGAGCCAGAAACCGATTCTTCTCTCACAGTAAGAAGTGGCCAACTGGAAGAAGGCACCGATGTTGATGGCCCAGTAGAAAATCAACGTCATTCTCTCCAAAGTTTTCTGACGGTCCACTATCACTTTTTCTCCCGATGGTAAAACCTTGACCACGTCCTGCTTGAACTTGTACTGGTCCATAAGCAATGGCAAGAGATTAGGCTTGATGAATCCGGTTCCAAACGCCAAAGTAATGATAGCAATGACTGTAGGGGCCAAAGCCTTTCCGCTGGCAATAACCGAGGGGATAGCAGCAATGATAAAGAAAATGTGGGCGAAGAATCCGGCAATGACTCCGATCCAGATGGCCTTGAACTTACCCAATTTGGTATCAGCGACGAAACCACCATACAATGGCACAACATAGGCCAAAAACGTCAACAACAACGTGAGAGCAGACGATGTGGTGATGCCCAATCCCAAGGCTCCGGCGTTCTGCGAAGAGGTCTTGGAAAGTGGAGCACCAGTAGAACTTCCTGGAGGCAATGGTCTCTGGATGAAATTGGCCAAGATACCCTGCACTCCGTAGTAAGAGCCTCTTTCTGCCAATTCTGTAAGACAAATCAAATATGAGGCATAGGTAGCACGGCCAAGAACACGACGAAGGGTCTGGGACTCGTGGACAGTAGGTCTTCTCAATCCCATGGGGTTATGCTCATCCACGTACTCGGTGAAGTAGTTTGATGGGTCGTTGTAGTCGTAGTCCTCATCTGCCGAAAGGTCACTGGCAGAGGCTTGACTTCCCAACGTAACTTGTTCCTCGAGGGCTACTTGCTTCTCGGGCTCTGGAAGGTTTTGCATCAGTGATTTTCTGTTCATTGTGATGATACTGAAGATACTCTTTAGCTACGATGGAAATCGTCCATGTTTTATGCTTCCACCACAATCTCTACTGTGGGTCAGCCTCCGCGTGGAGCCGCTGTCTCCATTCCAATGTACGGCTGCAAAAGGCTTATCTGTGCCACTCCTCGACTTGTGGCGTGGGGTGCCGCAGCTGCCAGTTAAAGTTTGACTTTCTGTAACATTTTTTATTTCGTTTATGCGATTACTCGCATTCGCTTACCTCGTCCTATTCTATTCATCTCTTTCAACTTCTTTGAACATTTGTGTATTTGTTTCCAGCCTCTTTCATATTCAGGGTTGTATGTCCCTCAAAACGCAATTCTCCTGTCAAAACGGCTCAGGGCAACACATCCCCGGATATTTCGCCCAATAATCCATTTCCCAGATAATCACGCATGCATGCGATAAGCCGTCAGATGCCGTGGTGATGCTTTAGGCAGATTGCCTTTTTTTGCTACTGTCACTGGCTTATCGCGATTTGAGAGTGGAAAGATAAGTGAGTTTTCTTTTCCCTTAGCGCTCCTCGATGTTAGCGGCAATTTCTGATTACCATCTCTACGTTTGTGACATATCTTTGCCAAGACTGTCAAATGTGTCCAGAAGAGGGACAACGGCATTTACTACTGTGGTCATTCCTCATTTTGTCATTTTGTCATTTTGTCAGCCAGGCAAGCCGCGGAAAAAGTTGAACTTTTCCTTCTGCACTCTACATTGCTTTTGTCCACTAACAGTTCTCCAGTTGGTGATACGTTTATCACGATTTTAATTTTACTACAAAAAGAAACTCGCGCATATTTGGCTTGACTTATTGATATCTGATACCCTCGGGTTACTCCACACTACATTCTCTTGAGCCCTCTGCTTGAACGGCACCAAGGCGATTTGTGAAGGCGTACCCGTGCTCAAAACTGAGAGACCGTTACATCTGAACTCCTCAGCTTAGCCAACTATCCACATTTCGGTACTATGCACGAACGGCACCATGGCGTATCAGTAGTGTTGAAGTTGGCGTGATCAAAAACTTACGCCAGATCAGGTAATAATTTCTTTCATTATTAGAAATTAAGTAATTTTTCTGTCGTTATTAGAACATTAAGCTTTCATTATTAGATATTAAGTACTTATTCTTTCATCATTAGAAATATGCCATCCATAACGTATCAGCCGCAGCAAGGTTATGTGGGTTGACAGCCTGAGCTATCATCTCCAAAACACTCTGGGTGCTGACCCCCGATCCCGAGGAGCTATGAGCCATCGAAAGCACCCTCTTGATGATTAATTCCACATTGACCATCACAATTTCCCGTAGCTGGCTGTCTTGTGGGATGGGTCGTGGTGGGTCTTGTTGCGTGCACCAAGAAATCACTTCGTCACGTACAAACAATGTGAGGTACTGCTCCAAGTCGGACTTTGGCTCGGTCAACGCCCGAGCAATCACAAGGACATAAACAGACAAAATACCTTCGAGCCCAGACTCTCCGATCAACTTTTGGATATTTGGAGTTAAACGGAATGGCACCATTTCTGCATTGTAGAACAATGGGGCAGGTCTTCCCCCGCTGGAGCCGTCCAAAGATGCATTCTTGCTAGCAATCTTGCATGGCAACATATCAGATGTCCACACATCACCAGAACCTCTATTGACATGAATCTTCTGTGGCTGTCTGGTGTTGACGCACATCATGTAAGTGGTGAAGATGAATGAAGCGTACTGCGATGTGAATTGCTTGCGGAAGAGCCAGAAGTCTTCGAAGTTTGGATAGTGGTCAACGAAGTAATTCTTCAACACAGTCGAAGGAACCAACTCAGTTTGAATTGCGCTCAAGATTTCCACACGAATGCTCATTATATCTGGCTTAGGCAAGCGAGGATCAAAGGCAGCACGCAATCTCTCAATGGTGTAAATGAATGGCTCGTCACGGTCCTTACCATTACGGAAACAGAAGTCCTCGTAGATCTTTTGCATGCTGATGTCTCTTGAATCGTCGTTGATAATTCTGATATGTGGAGACAAAGGCACTGCAATTGGAAGGGTAAATTGGATATTACGGCGACGAGTCTCGACCTTCTTTGACAATGTGTCAGCAAAGATACGGAACAATTGGAAGAGACTTTCTTCCCGACGACAGTGTCTGGCAGCTGGGAATTGCACAGCAAACGAGTGCAAGCTTCCATTGTTACCACGGATCTTCATTCTCTTGTAGCAAGCATTTGTGCCTCGAGCCAAATCAATGGTGGGCAAGAATCTTTCAATCTTCACAAAGTGGGTGTTGTTGTCCTTATTCAACAAGTACTGACCTGGAACCTCAATGTCCTCAAACTTCTGGTGGTGGAACTCACTCAAGTGTGGACACAAATTCTCCAAGTTCACCTCAGTGAATCTTCTGTCGAGCTTATCTTCAAGACGGTCTCTCCATTTCCTTAGCTTCACAATGTATGTTTCCAAATTTGGTTTACCAATCACCAAGTCCTTTTCAAACTCCGCGCGGATCAGCTTGGGAAGAACAGTTTCAGCAAACCTGGTAATATTAACCTCTGTGACAGGTGGCAACTTTGCATCTTCACGTGGGTTCCCAAGTCTGTTGAGGTACTGGATACCATCATTCAACAAAGCAACTGCCAATCTGTAGGCATCTTCGTCAGCAGTGCACTTGAATCTCTGATTGATCTGATCAACTAAGGACTCCAATGAGAGAGCAAGCAATGGATATGCCGTTTTCAAAATACCCATAATCTCTTCCACATATTCCCAAGACCGGTGAATGGCAGAAGCAGCTGGAGGAAGCTTAGATGCAACGGGAGGTTTAGCCCCTGAACCGTTTTCCGACTTGGAGTCACCATTCGGTTTCTCAGATGCATTCTCTTCTTTAACGTCCACATCCTTGCCATCCTCCTTTGAGCTGTCGCTCTTGTCGTCTCCGATTCCGTTTTCATTTTTCTGTTCACCAGCCAGGGGAGAAGCACTGGATGTCTTGTGCCTCGATAGTTCAATGGACTGGCGCTGCTTAGCAGCAAAGTCTTCCTTAGTAGTTCTGAGTTGGAAATGCAATGCTTGTGGGTAACTTTTTGCGATTCTAATAAGAATTTGCCTCACGAGCTTGGCTTCCTTGTAGGACAAAGACGTCAACAACTGAGGAATAAACGTAATCCAGTACCACACTGGAACTTCACCTCTGAAGTTCTCGAATGCCTGGGCCAAAGTGCCCGAAGCATCATCCAAACTGATCAACCATAGAATTCTTGCAAGCAACTTACGAGTCTTTCCATTCTTGTAAAGACCAGCAGCCTGCAAGTAACAACTAATGGCATTGTTCGCGTAGACCAAATCGTTTGGATTCTCCTTGTATCTCTTATCGTTGAAAATACCCCATTCTGCCCAAGCCTTTGGCAAATTGAGATCGATCTGGACGGAGGTTGCAAATGCTTTGTTAGCCTCATCCTTCTGATTGAGCTTGCTCAAGAACATACCCTTCAAAGTAAAGAACTCAGCCTTCTGTTGAGTAGCAAAGTACACCAAGTTGGTGTTTCTGATAACATCAAGACCAGTATTGAGCTCGTTTGGATTCTGGTAGTGACACTTGACCTGCTCCTTCAATTTCAAGAACGCTTCTTGAATCTCAATATTTGGAAGTTGGTAAATCTTGGTAAGCTGGTTGATACAAACGTCTGGCATGTTGTGTTTTCTGGCAACATTTGCAAACCTGTTAATTACCCATGCGATTTCGTGGAATCCTCTGTAAGCGTATGAGTTCGCGTTACCATCAGAATTGGATTGCTGCAAAATTGGAATGAATGGCATGTAAACCTTGTTAATGACTTGGAAAGCATGTTGTCTCCATGTTACAAGGTCGTTCCATATATTAATATCATCCCAAGTGTTTGGCAACCTCTCTCTCCAAACTTGCAAAACACGTTTAAGTTCGTGTGACTTGACGTCTAAGTTTCGGGCATTAGTGGAAACAAGACTGGAGTAGACTTGGCTGGCCTCCATGAATTCGACATATTGCTGGAAAGTGTGAAGCAATGGAATGTGGGCATTACCAAATCTCTGAGGAAGCCCATGCCATTTTCTGAGAGCCAACTGAATACCTTCATCACAAAGCCTTGAGAGCTCTTGCAAAGTCTCCTTCTCCTGTCCAAATCCTTGCAAACAAAGGAAAGTTTCAAACACTTGTCTTCGTGGCGTTGGAACATCCATAACGCTCTTGACAGTCTGCTCAAGAGTTTCTCTGTCCGCATTCCAGTCTGCCACTCTCCAACCGCATTCAAGCAAGAGGTCAGAGAAGCCTTCATGTTTGGCAAGTTCTGTGAGAATGTCCCAGTGCTGCAACTTCTCAGCACACAAAATCCAATGGTCTTCCCAGAGAGCATATTCAGACTGACCATATGGCAATGCACCACTTCTTGCCTTGATTTGGGCAGTTTCATATAACTGCTGAGCCTTGTCCCACATTCCAATTTGTTCGTAAGACAATGCAGAAATAGTTTCTGAATACTTTGCACGTCGTCTCCAAAGACCATAGAACATATCGTCTTCCTTCAAAGTAGCGTATATCTTGGCCAATGCATCCTGTGTGACCTCACGAACCTCTGCATTACCATCAATAGACAGACTCTCAATGTTCTCGAGAATATGAATACCTTGTGACCAAGCATCGAAGTTTGATGCCAAACACTCCACAGCAAAGGGAGGAAGTTGGAGTTCCTCACATCTGGACACACCTTCCAACAAAGATTGAATCACGTTTGGTCTAGAATCAATTTGTCTCGTGTGATAATCCTTTGACAAGAGAATAACCATACAACGAGTGAAATCTAAGTGTTCCGAACGAGGAACAGACATGAATGCAATTGGGAACACACAGGACCACATACGGTGAACTGTCTCGCTGCTTTGGTAGGACATGTCAATCAATGGTTCAAGAATTGCACCGGCACTAACACCAGAGATGTCATTCAAGAATTGATTGTGGTCCTTCAACAACTTGGTGAGTTCGGGACTAACATTATCCATGTCCATACCCTTGTGCGTATATGGGAATGTTGTCAATGGAGGCAACTTGTTTTCCTCGGGAATCAACTCGAGCTTTTCGTCCTTATTGAATGCACCAAAAAGAAGTTGAAGACCTTGATTCAACCACGGGTAATCAGCTAAATACTCCCAGTTCTGTTCTCTGACGACGTAGTAGAGCCGTTTGCTGATGTCTTTTTCTAAACTGTTGTTCAAGATAGACATAAGCTTGCGACGAACAGACACTTCTGAAGAGCGAGTTCCCACCAAAAATGGTTGCTCCATGCGCACAGTCAACTCAGTGCAACTGAACGTATCGTCCTCAAATATATCAACAATGATCTTATAGAACTCTTTGGACAACGCGGGCTCACCACGAATCTCAAAAATCATCATCTTTGCCAAGATCGCAGCCTTCTCCTTTGTTGTTGGAAAGAGATCGGTTCTAGAAAACACCCAAGACTTGACAATCTTGATGATCTTCTCCAAAATATCCTTATCCAAGGACCGTTCGATTAACTGAGCAAGAAGAGACAAGAAGATTCTTCTTTGGTCACCAAGGCTGGAAATCCTCATTGAACACAAATTCAAGATCTTCTCCAAAAGTTTAGTGGTCATCTTCGCCTCATCATTGGATGCTGCGGAATCCTTTGACTGTGCACCTTGATGAGTAATTGCTATGTGGTCCTTGCAGAGCTTGTTGAACGTTCTCATGATCGAAGGCAACAATGGATCAAGTGTAGCTGGTCTGTAATTAGCTAATGTCCATGACAATGTAACACCAGCAGCCATAGAAGTTGTGTCACCCAAATCTTCTGAAACTGTAGTTGTGAGTAAGTTGATGAAAGTCTTTGTCTCTGACTCCTCATTGTCCAGGTTATCGACTTCCCCTTGAGCATTAACAGCCAGAAGAATGATACGCAACACTCGCTGAAGAACTTCCTGAATGTCATGATTTTCGGATTTGATACACTTTTCGAGAAGTTTGTGAAGATATCCGAGATTTGAAATTATCCAATCGGCAGGCTTCCATTCCAAAACAACGCCCAAAACCTCCAATGCATTCAAACAATAACCCAACAAGTTAGCGGAGTTCAAATCATTGGATAGCAAGAATTTCTCAAAAAAGGTGATCTTCACGGACACTTCTGGCCAGTGCTGTGGACTCAAGAGATCATAAAGAATACCCAATGACTTTTGTCCCAACTCACTTTCAGAAGCTCTTTGAGGACTGATACAGACGTACCTGATAAGGAAAGTTACACAGGCTTCTCTCTGACCAAATGGTATCACATAATTATCAGAAGTTGAGAAGTCAGTAGTGTCCTTCATCTCACCATTCGTTTCAGATGCACCGTTTTCAATCTTTTTTTGCTTCTTCAAAACCTCTGCCTTCTTTTCCCAACTCAATATGATTTCCGCTAAGTCGATGGCAAGTACCTGGTTCTCCAACGCAGCGTTGGCCAAGATAGTCAACTTACCCATAGCAGTAATGATATTGGAAATGAAATGCTCTCTAGCTGGGAAAAATAAATCAGGATGTTGATCGATGAACTGGTACACGTTCAAAACCTGTGTGACATTGAAACCATCTTCCGAGAGGACTCTTCTTGGCCATTTGAGCCAGCTGTTGGGAGAATCTCCGTCAACTAGCCTCAAAGACATCACTGGAGCAAGAATATCAAGAGCTTCTCTCACCAAGTGTCTGGAATCACTCTGGTGAGTTTTGAGAAGAGCAACAAATACCTGCGTTGCAAGCTGAGCTGGAGTATCGTAAGCCGCAATGAAATAAGAAGTGGTCACATATGCAACTTGCTTTGTAATGTTATCTTCTAATTTGATGTAGTTCCAACTGAATTTAATCACGTCCTTCCTGTACTCATTGAGTTGGCCAGAGGACCATTTGAGAAGAATAGTAGTACTTTCAAGCAAAGCAAATCTGTATGAGTCAATCTTTCCGGATGTTCTGTCAGTGATGATGTCGTTGGTGGATTTCCAGATGCTCTCGTTGAATTTCTCTAACCAGGAAGGACCATTTGCAAACAAAGTGTCCGCATTGCCATTCTTGTCGATCTCGTACAAGAGAGTGGAATCAAACACCTTCTTCAAAGCAAATATTTTTGCCTTTAACTGAGTGTCATCAGCAATGAAGTCCACACACTTGTTCATGTAATGCTGTCTGTGTTCGACATCCTGAGACTTCACAACGGTCTCAAAAATAAAACCTTGAATTCGATCTTCAATCTTCAAATTCAACATGCTGAGACGGTTAATGGTCTTAAAGAGGAGATTAACATCTCTAGGATTTCTTTCCATATAGTCCACAATGAGAATTTGAAGATTGGAGATGGCTTGACTTGCCTGGAGATGTGTGCTAGAAGTCAATGGCAAATGGCCCTTTATCTCCATGAGGTCTTCAACCATTTCAGACAAGGTTTCCAAAAGTGGAGACCGCTGGTCAAACCACTCAGAATCGTACTTGGAAATAGCAGCGATTAAATCCACCGTGTTAGCAAATTTGATGATCTTGACCTCCTTGTCGGCCTCTGCCCGGAGATCTTTCACGATACTTTCGATCTTACCCTTCGCAACCTGACGAATTTGTGGTCCATCTTCCTCTCCAGCAAAGTATGCTAACATGTTTCCCAACTTCCTGTTTTTATAGTGTGCAATGTAATAGTCCAAACAGTTGTCGGCAAATCTATTCAAGAACTTCAAAACTGGCTTTCTGAATGGAGAATTCTGGTGGCGGTCTAAGTGTCCTTCCAAATATTGCAAAGTATTGATGATCTCTTCCATAAAGGAATAAGCTTTCGCTGGCAAGAGGTGGAAAATGTTCAAGATAGCAATCACAATTTGAACGGTATGATTGTTCTCTAAATCCTGGCCTGCAATCAGACGCAAGGTATTGATTTGCGCCCAAGCCATCAAGTGATCGAGCAATTTCCTACCAATCTCAACACGGAAGTAGGAGATCAATAATTCAAGAAGACGTGCTAAAGCTTCAAGACCAGAAACTGTCAACTTCTTATGATCAGATAGGTTCATAAGCATTGGACGAAGTCCATTCTGCAAAAGCTCTTTGGGAAGCTTTGCGCTCTCATCAAGACTCGCTTTCAAACCAAGATGTGCCGCATTGATAATTTCGGTAGACTTGTTACAAAGAGCCTTGAAGAACACACCAAGGATTCTAATTCTTGCTTCGGACAACGAACCCACAGAGAACCCAGGTTTGGTGAGAGCCAAGGAAAGTAACTTAATACACACAACACGGAGTTCAATAAGTTGCTTAGCAGTTCTGTGCTCATGCAAGCGATGAACATTTGCAAGCGATTCGTCCTCTGCATCCACTAGCGCCAATGCTTCGAGTAGCAATCTGTTTAACTCATCATTGAAAGTTGTGAAAGTATCCTCCAAGCCCAAACAGAAAGTAATAGCGTTGATATTTCCGATTTGCATTGGGAATGGCAATGCTCTTAAAGGCTTACCGAAGATTGGAGTGAGCAAAAGATGCTTAGACGGTCCGATAATGGTTGCGATTGGAACACCAGTAGCATCAGACAAAACTCCTAAAGCTTCTTGGGAAACCTCTCTGACAATCGGAACCGCACTAGCAAGATCATAGACCAAAGCTCCAACCAAGGTTTGGAATGGCTTCTCAAGAATAGTTTCCTTCGAAACTTCAGAGTTACATTCCTTAAGAATATGCAACACGAGAATCTTGGCCATATGACGAACCTCATATGGGGCTGTATCGGGAGTATCACGCAAAATGAAAAAAATGGATCTGACAAGTTCGAACTGGCGCTTGAAGAACCATTTTGAAGGAATATTCAAGTCCTCGAACATGGTCTTCAAACCCAACACTCCTCCAAGCTTATTATGGTAAAATTCACTGTAGCAGCAATGGGTGAACTTGTAGAACATCGTTCGGAATAAAGGGGAATACAAGGCATCCTCATCTGATCCAAACATGACCACAGTAGTGTTGTAGAGATTCTTGATTGTTTGGATTCCCTTCTCACGAACATCTTTGTCCCAAAAACTCAAGGCATAATTAAGGGCATTGAAGAATACTGATTCGCTGATGAATGCTTTTCCTTCCTGATCTTTGACAGAGAATGGACGATCTTTCTTGATCTTTCCGATGACGGAAGTGCCCAAGTGGATGAGAGTAAAATGCGAGGCGATGTTGTCGATCAACGCACCTGATTCTTCCTTCAACTCCGGAATGGAGTATGCAAAGAACAAACCTTTCAAAAGACGGCTGAACAACTTCTGTTGGCGATCTAATTTAGCAGCATCTTTGATGTTGGAAGATTCAAGCTCAGGAAAGTCGTCGAGCACGTCGTGCTTCAAGAGATCAACTTGTTCCTTGATGTAGACGGGATAGTCCAGTGGAATTGGAGTAGTATCGATGAAGAGCTTCAAAATGCTGGACAAGTACTTGTAGGCACTGATTCTGTAGTGAACTTTCAACCGAGGGTCTTCAAGCAACTTGAAGGCAGATTCAACCCCAGGCGTGACAGAGAGTGGGATTCTATTTCCCAAACCATGGATTGAGAAGAGAGCCTTGATCTCTTGATCTAACTCGGATTGCGTTCTGAGCTCAGCGCAAGGCTTCAAATGCTTGTGATTCCGACCACCAAGCTTACCGAGTATTCTTATGGCAGTGTGTGAGTGTTGGTGATGGTATGGTACAGGTTCCAAATGTTTCCATAATGCTGCCATGATGTCGTCAATAACCGGCATAATCATCGGATCGAAGTATTCTGCAGTCAAGTTATCCACACATAATTCGAATGTACGTAATCCCTGGCTGACAAGCTCCTGTGAACCATTAAGGGCATACACCAATGGGGTAGTCAAGTAATTCAAGTGTGGAACAAGCACTGATAACCGAACTGGTACTGTCAAACACAATTCAACATAGATGTCACGCTCATATGGTCGGCGGGAGTTTGCAATCAATTTGTTAAGACTTTCAAGCAAAACTGGCAAGATAGGCATGATCTCCTTATACAAAATTTCAAATCTGCCACCACTGATACTTCTGAATAAGGTTCTCACCAAATATGAATAGATGATAGGTTCTTCGGCTTTTGTGGCAAGATTCAATGATTCCAAAATCAAATAATTCAAGTGGGGGAGAATGACATTCTCATTAGCGGTGGGAAACAAGTTGACGGACATGAAACAGAGCCTGAATAAACGCATAAGGATGTTGGACTTCACCAAGTCCACCTTGTCGAGTTGATCCAACTTTGAGCGTAAAAACGACATCAAGATTCCAGAGAAATTTGCTGAAGTGATCTCGCTTGCTAAGAAGAACTGAGGAAGATGAAGCAATGCCGCATTCTCGAGCATGGACTCAAACATGAATGGCAACTCTGCACTAACAATCTCGTTGAATGAAGCTGGGTCGATGTGGATGAAAATAGTTGCGAAGATCTCCATCAAATCCTTCTCCTCTTTCGAAGAGGTGATTGGGAGATTAGGGCCACCAGATGAGAAGTCGAACGCCTTGGGCAGAATGGCCTGAGTGGGCTTGGAAACAGAGAAAAATCTCAAGCAGCTGATACCACCTCTGAAGAGACTGCGAAGGATCGTGATCTCTTCAAGAGATGTCAATTTCGCGGAATCATTCCACTTATCGTAGTTCACAACTTGTCCAGGGTTCCTAGGGTCTTGTTGTGGCTGCGGTGGCACTGGAGGATTGCAGTTCTTCAAACCAAAGATAACAGATTTGAGGAAGGTCATTAATGTTCTGAATAAGTATCTGGCGTCTTTCAATAAGTCAGTGCTATTGCTTGAAGACGAAATTGAAATAGGTGAAAGCTCTTCGACGCTAAACATATCTTCAGGAAGTTCGAGCTTTTCTTCGTTGTCAGCTTCTATATCAACTTCCATCAGGTCAGCATCTTTGGAATCCTCACTGGGTTCTTCTGAAACATTGGCATTTGGGATCTCTGGTGCCTTTGATCTATACCGCTCCACGGCATTTTCGGCAGCATCCTCCTTAATTTTCCTCTTCTCTTCGAATTGTTGGTGCTTCTTGAGAATGTAGTCATACTTTCTATTGAGACTGTGAAATCTTTTTGCATAGGAGTCAATGATGATTACGAACAACTGTCTTCCTTCAAGTTTGTTTGGCAACTTCATTATTCTGTCCACCAAATTGAGCAAAAGCTTTGCGCTCATAATCTGGACTGTCAATGCAAGCGAGTCGTCTTTCAAGAGATCACAATAGATTTGGACGGTGGACCATATTTGCTTCGGTGTTAGCTCGTTACGAACATTATGGATGAAGTCGGCAACTGTGGAGTACGCCAATGGCCGAAGTGTCTCAAATGCCGTTAAGCCGTGACCAATAAGAATCTTTTCGTCAAAGAGAAATTCGATTTTCGGCACAAACTGCGACCGGAATGGAGTCGAAAGAATGTGACGAGTTGCGTGTAGAAGCTCTTTACGTGCAACGGAAAGTTCTGCCGGGCAGTCCTGGAGCAATCTGATAATTACATCGGGAACAACTTCAGCCTGCGACTCTGGGAGGTGGTGGGTGGCGTATCCTCGGATGAAAACGTATGCCAAGAACGAGGCGGCCTTCACCTGGCCCAAAATGAACTCGGAGTACGCCTGTCTATTGACGATTTGTGGCAGAATGGCTGTGACCGATGTGGAGGTCTTCAAGAGCTCCTCCCGGAATTCTTTTTGTTGTTTCACCTGTAAAAGTAAGATGTGGATAATTTTAGGCAAGAAAATCGGTAGTGACGTCTGCACAAGCGTCTTGTACGACGAATATAACGACACCATGGTGATAGGACACTCGGCCAAAGTTTTAAAAGAATACATCGCCTTGTTGAGGGTTTTCGAGTTGTTCGAGTCCTCGATAAACGGTCCAGCTTCATTATCCTCCTCGGCCAGAGCCTGCTGACTCTCAGAAAACACATTATTCACCGTTTCGTCCATGTTGTCATACACTTTGTTGATGATGTCAATAAACGGATCAACATGGTGTTGCAACGTAGTCTTGTACGCCTTGTGCAAAGAGGTAATGATCTTCATACAGAGTACGCCGTTGTCTTCGTTTTCAAGCTCCAAAATTCTTGTCAAAGTAACCAAAATCTCTTCAGCATAAGGCTGAAATGTCTCGGTCATAATGGACCGGTGGATGATTTCGAGTACCAGGTTACGCAATTTTTGTTCGGGACTGCTACTGTTGAATGAAATGGGTACGTCATCCAATTTTTGCATGAAAATTGGCACCATATTCTTCAAAAAGTACTCATACTCTGCTGCTCCATTGAAAGCTCCAATCATGTCTAGAAGTTCCAGAAAAACCGACTGCAGCTCCTTATAGTCGTTGCCGGCGTCGTTGAGACGCAGGACAAACGTGTCTAGCTGCTGCATATAATTCATTTTCTGGGAAGAAAGGTATAATTTAGAAGCAATTGGGAGTAGCAGGTAAAACAAAGATTTGAGAAGTCAAGTCGCGATTGAAAAGTGGGAACTGGTAATGAGAGAATGCGGTTTACGCACGTGATATTCATGTGATGTTCAATCACGTGCACAATCTGCAAATCCCGACAATATGTAGGATATACATTGCCTTCTCTATTAAGATGTGGTAGAAGTTGGATGCTCAATATTCTCGAATTTCTGGAATATACTTCTTTGATACCCTTTTAGATTCATTTACTGACTGGTTCGGATCATTTATTTATTTTTTTGATTCCATTTTGCCTTCCTATCCTCTTCCTTTTTCGTTGGTTTGTGCTAGGGCCAGAATTATCTAGAGTCGCATATGTACAATTCTGAACTATGGGCTTCTGGGCTCATCCTCTACCTGTGTTTGGAAAACTGTAAATTTCTTTCTTATCTATTTGCACTCACACCCCCCGATTCCTCTCACTAACGTCTTTGGTCTGGTTCCGGCTCTCCTGCCAACACCCAAATACTAGCCCAATCGTCGCCACAGCCAAAAACAGAAACGCCGTCCACGTCATCGCCTCCGCCCTTCCTCCCCGACTTGATGTTATGAGACCCATAGAGCTAATTTCCACAAGCTTCACCGTCGTCAGCACCGTCTGGTGCTGAAGCATGGCTCCGAGGCCCCACAAAAGAACTGTCAAAACTCCAAGACCAAGTGTTACACGGCGAATAAACAATTTGGCTGGAACAAGCGGGATCGCAAGCCAGAGGATGAGGACAATCAACGCAAGGCTCATTATGATGCAGCAAATGAGAAGCCGAGGGTTGCACACATCAGAGAGGGAGCTGGAAACATCGGCTAGACTGATAGTTCCTTCTTCAAGCACTATGCTTGAAGATGAGTAGAGAAGACTCAGATTATGCGCAGTCACACAATCCATGGCCGAGTCAATACTCACGCACATGGCCAAGTACCCTGCTCTCAATGTTATGTCTGGCAACGACAGGTTTTGCGAGACCAGGGCAGCGGTTTCACTGAACAGCAACTTCAAAAGATAAACCAGCGAGTACGTCAGGTCTGGCGAATAGCATCCAACTAGCAAGAATGATAAAAGAAACGCTGCGATAACCACCGACACAAGATTCAAATATTTGGTCACAAATAGAAGACCAAACATAGCGGGGAAGGCAAATCGGAAGAAATGTAGATAAGGAAGCAAAATTGGATAGTCTGCTCCATGTATTTATAGCATTGGCCACCTGTTTCATGATGGTTCGAAGTTGTCCTAAAAACGATCCGGAATGGTAGAATTTGGGCCCTGTATCATTTTCGCAGCCAAATTGTGTAGAATTGAAGAAGGTGTAGGAACGCGGGAACAAGGCACATAAGCGAAACATTTCTTGTGGTCTAATTGCAATACAATCGCCACAAGCTCATCACCGCAAGGCGCAAAATAAGAATAGTGGTGGCCAAAACTGCAAATGGAGCAACAACCTCAAGGGGGCTCCTCAACTTGAAATCTGCCGTCACAGTTCTAGAGTTCGCATTGTCAGGCTCTGCAAAAGTGCCTGTCTTGTAGTACTTGTCCATGAGCTTGTCCTTCTCATACCAAACCTCGAATATCCACTCCTCAAACTCCCTTAACACCTCAGGCGCCACCGCGTCGATATCAATCGAATCATCGTTTCCAAGCGGAATGTCTTTGATATTCCAAGCACGAATATGGTAGTTCACTGACGAGGGCCCGTAGCCTAGCAAATAGAATGCTTTGAGGGTAAACACATCTTCTCCGTAATCCTCCGGTGAAAGTCCCCCATATCCACATGCAACATCATACACCACCTCACAAGTACCGCGCAACAGCCTCAACATCAAGAAGATGCCTCTGATTCGTGGAAGCAAAACGTGCTTGAGAAGAGGACGCTGTAATTTCGTAACAAACTTATCAGATCTCTCTCTTGTGTGAGGAGATTTGACAGTTCCCTCCGGATAGATAATCATCTGATATGGCCAGATCTTGTTGCTTGGATGGTCTCCCTTTGGCCATTGAGCCACCCCGGGCAAAGTTACATTTGTAGAAGAAACACACCTAACTCCGGATGCTGGGCCCATTCCTCTGGCATCTGCATCTATTTCTAACAATTGGTTGGTCAACTTGACCTTGTCGGTCTCCCATTTTCGAGACAAGAAGAGAAACTTGAACGCCTTCATTCCGGGTCCTAGAACAGGAATGTCGGCCAAAGCAGCCTTCAACACGATGTACACGGAGTCCGCAAAGTGGCCGGTATATGCCATGAACCATAAAAACAACCAGTCCGTGTAGATCTGGTGATTGGAGATCCACACAGCGTTGGGCGAGATGATGCTTGAGAGATTACCACTTGGATCGACTTTGAAGCTGTTAGAGTCGGGCAATTGGTGGATATTGTAGGTCACAATCACCTTGGAGGGATTGATGATGGAGGTCAAAAAGGTTAGCAACGTGACGAAATGCACCTTTGTCAAGTTGACAATCAGATGATATAGCCAAGGCAGCGACTTCAAGAATAATCCTGCCACAGTTTGGGTAAATCGGATGCTAAGCAGGCCCACAATAAAAAAAACTATACAAAAAGCCGTCCTGACGGCCACTATGGGCCATGAGTGACGAGAAAGAAATGGCATTGGTAAACAATTTGAACCACTGGAGATGTTTTGAGCTTAACTGAAAACAAAGAATCGAATTACTTGCCTAGGAATGACTTGGAGACAATGTTGGGTTGATCTCTACTGAGCTGGGGATGTGGCGTCCTATCTGCAGGACTATCTTTGAGGCGGCGAGGATGTGATAATCGGCCCTTCTATTTATACTGTGCGAATGAGTGGCTGCAAAAAATCGGGGAGGGCTATAAATTGTAGGGGGTTCTCCATCTTTTTGTTCAACATTTTTTTGACTTTTCTGGCTTTCTTGGACCCACAAACCGTCTCTTTCAACAATCGGGTGTCTAGCGTTATCTAGAGGTTATTTTGAACTTGATTCATAATAGGTTTTCTGGAAGTTATATTACGTAATTCTAAATTGATCACACCCAGTTGCTCACTGTTGAAAAAAATGTTCTACATATCTACAAGATGAAGTTCACTCTAAGTATATTGACCATTATCGGTCCTCGTCTTGCAGGCAAAGACACCAATCATTGTTGTATGGTTGTCTACTCTCATGTGTGGAACGGGCTATTCCATTGTGAAGCTCAACAGCGATGAAATGAGTTTATTTCCCTTCCTAAGTTTGTAATTTTTTTTTTTTTTTTCATGTTACTCAAACGGCGTGAGTTTCACCAATGATTATGTTCACCAATCCTTATCGATGGGTGCCGGATTTGACGCGAGAGAGAACTCAATCTCAAATCGTATTCATAGACCTCCAATCTACCGAAATCAATTAACTGCGGTCCATCTTGTGGTGGAGACTTTCGGGCATCTCGACAATTCTCCTTGATCTGGTCATAATAGCCGCATTGTCTCATAACCGTCGTTTGACATGAGTCATGTGCATCCAAGTATTGGTTGAACTACATGTGATAATTGATCCGAGTTTCAATCTTGATTTGAGTGTTGGATTCGTTACTGTTGGCAATCTTCATGTACATTTGAGTATATGTTAGAAGGTTTAGTCCTTTTGTTTGTGAAAACAATGGCAGTTATATCTGCATGCAGTTGAGAAGAGGAGCATACCGTTCACTTTTCCGGAACTAAGTTGCGTCCTGTACTGCCGGGGTACTTTGTCTGCGAAATCTTACAAGATCAGTAAGCTAGAGATAACTGGTTCCTTTCCTTATCATGTCGGCTCGGGTTTCTCTAGCAAGCTCGGTTTCCGATTTGCTGCTCACTCTGTTAGATCAAGAGCAACAGCCTCTTCCAAAGACATATGGCGACAGAAACAGCCTACATTCGGTTAATACTACGGATTCAGGCACCAGCCCGGAGCAGTTGGAAGAAGTGGTTGGAACTAAGACCAAAGTCTCGGTGGCAACCACTACTAATCAAAAGGTTCCTGTGTCACAAAGAAGAGGTCCCTTGTCCTTTCTCACTGCGATTCCAGAGATTGACGATGCCAGAAATTACAGTCGTGTGAGAAAGCTTATCATCATTTGTGTTGTGGCTTTCGCTGCTACCACAGGGCCCATGGGTACCTCTATCTTGTTGCCTGCTGTGGACGACATGGCCAAAGACCTAAAAACCACAGTTAGTGTAGTTAACGTATCTGTGGGTATATATCTTGTGTCGATGGGTATCTTCCCAATGTGGTGGTCGAACTTCTCAGAGAGACACGGCCGTCGAATGGTCTATGTCTTCTCCTTTGTTCTTTTCTTAGCGTTTTCCATTGGTTGTGCTTTAGCTCCTTCCATTTCATCTTTTATTATTTTGCGGTTCCTAGTTGGTGCTTGTGCATCGGCAGTGCAAGCGTGTGGGGCAGCAACAGTTGCTGATTTATACGTTACAGAAGAGCGTGGAACTGCCTTGGGTATCTTTTACTTGGGACCTCTTTTAGGACCATTTTTGTCGCCAATTATTGGTGGCGCTGTTGCCCAGGCATGGGGTTGGCGTGCTACAATGTGGGTGATGGTCATTTTTTGTGGAGTGAACGTGGTCCTGGTCATACTTTTGCTCCCAGAAACACTTCGGTTGGAAGACAGTATGGAGAAAGTCCGACAGAGGTTGAAAGAACAGCTTGCAGAGAAGGAGACCTCTATGGACGAGAACCAGCTCGAGAGAATTGCAACAAATCTATCCCAGAGCTTGTCGATGCGAAGACAAGTGCTAAACGACGAAACTCCAATGGATTTGGTTACTCCATCGCTACTGAGACCCGCAACTAACGTTTCAACATATTCCAGAATGATTCAAGACTATGAAAAGTCAATGGCTGAATCACAACCCCTGACAGACACTTCGAAGTGGAGTCATATTCTTTATGACTACACTATTCGCCCAGCACACGCAGTGGTGCTACTTGGGTATCCCCCTGTTGCCCTTGCAATTTCCTTTTCGGCACTCACTTTTATGGGTATCTACCTTTTCAACATTTCCATTACAAATTCATACAGTGCTGCGCCATACAATTTCAGCTCAGTTATTGTGGGATTAATGTATATTCCCAACTCTTTAACGTATATCATCGCGTCTATTCTTGGTGGCAGATGGAATGACAGACTCATACGTCAGTGCGCAAAAAAAAATAATGGCGAGATGATTCCTGAGTCCCGTATTTCTTGGAATGCAGTCTTGGCTGTGTCTTTGTATGTCCCAGCATGTTTGATTTTCGGTTGGTGTATGGACAAACGAGAATACTGGTTGGTACCATTGATCGGTACAGCATTGTTTGGATTTTCCTCTATGCTTATAATTGGCGTGACATTAACTTACATCATCGATGTTTTGCCTGGAAAAGGTGCTACAGGTGTGGCCCTTAATAATTTAGTGAGACAGCTTTTAGCAGCAGTCGCCACTTTTGTGACTGAACCACTCACTACAGCATTGACGACTGGGGTGTTGTTCTCCATATATGCAGCATTGATCACAATTTCTGCGTTAGCTTTATTACATTTGAAGCGCAAAGGTGGAACGCTACGCCAACAGTACGACATTGTGAATTATTATGCCAAGCTTTGAAAGCTTTGTCCATGTTCAACAAAAGTTCCTCTCTATTCACTGGCCCTTCTGCGCGTACGCCGCGATTGGACGGCATTGAAGAATGCCATCAAATAGATAGTCCACATTGAGACCTTCTTTTTTGAGCTGGCGGAGCTGGGGCTCAATCACGCTTACTAGCTCCTTGTAGTACTTTGGATCCTTAACTTGCCACTCATTAGAAACCTTCCCTAGCAATGTTCCTGAAGCATGTCTTTCAATGGACTCCACGAGCTGAGAAATTTGGGTCACACACCAAGTTACAAACCCACTGGAGTCTGTCGAGCCATTATCCTTGTTCAAAATGGGCTCAATGCATGTCTTGTGGATATTCACAGCTCGCTTGACTATCAGCACGTATATAATGGTCAAGTTGGCAAGATAATTCACAATGTCGACTCTGGTGGACCCATGAGCGTTCGAGATGAACTTCCCAACAGTTTGCGAGAGGTGATTCGACATTGCATCAAGGAACACCGTGATTCCCTCTTCCAACTTGTTGAAAGTCAAGTAGTACTCAATTATTTCGCCAATATCCTGCGCCAGTAGCCCCGCAATGCAATGATGCAACACAAACTGAAGTCCCTGCTTTACCTTCATTCTTCTGGCATTGATTTTGATCTTCACCACATCCACAAGAAGCCGGAGCTCTTCCGTATAAATATCGTCGGGTTTTGCGAGAGAAATACGTTCCACCACCTCGGCAACTTTCGTATCAATGTGGTTGAGAAGTCCCACCGCATTCATGTACTCGTTGTGGGCCAAATGAACATCCACTTCGTCAAGTTTGTCGTCGCAAGTCTTCAAGTCGGAAAACAGTCTTGCCAGCAGATTATCCGCTTTGCTGCCCGTCCGTTCCAAGTTAAGATCATGCGATCTGTTTCGCTGGTGGACCCGGGCTGAAATGTCCTTGAGAAGAATATCAGCACTCTGTCGCTGCGAGTTGGGTCTTCTGGTGACATCTTCTGTCGAGGGCAGCGGCAGACCCATGAGTCCCGACCTTCTGAGCGAGTCTCGCAACTGACGTTTATCGGAGTATTCATCCGCCAAACTGCCAGCACTGGCATTTCTATGATGGCCCATTTCCTGCCCAGGCGGTTTTGACGATTCCTCCTCGATGACTCTCTCCTGTTGCATGATTTCGGATTTTCCCTTCATGAATGCGTTCATCACCCGCATGAAGTGATCATACCGATCTGTCTGGTAGACGTAGGACATGGAATTGCTGCGGACGTTAATCACATACATTCGGTCATCACCGCTTTTATTCGGCTGCGCCGGCGCCTGAATCTCCGAGATGCTCACCTGCTGAAGAGGCCAGCAGTACACAGCTTGGAGTCGCTTGGAGTTTCCGTCCTGGGCCAGCTTTCTCGTGGCCACAAGCACCGCATCGTTCAAGAGGAAAAGATGGATGGGCTTGGTGGGTTTCCACGTGCCGATGTTGATCTCGTGCCACCGCCCACTCTCGCCCAAGATGTGTCTACCAGGAATAGGCTGGACATACTTCTGGGCTCCGTCCACGTGCTTGTACAACAGCTGGAGTTCCAGCACCCACATTTTCTGGAGCACCATCACCGACAGTCTGTCTCTTTTTTTCGGAGGAGCACGGAGCTGTTGCGATGAAGAAGAAGCCGGAAGCATTCCTCCGCCTGGATTCCTCGCTTCTTTCTCTTCGATGTCGATTCTACGCTCGGCCGCATCGGTGAACTCGGCCAAAATCCCATACAATTCTTTGGTCAGCACCCGCAACAGCATCAATTCTTCCTGCGTCACCTGCAAGTTGTCTGTCAACTGCAAAATGTTGCGCTGGTTCTGGTTGATCTTGTCCTTGATATCTCTTTCCAATGTCTGCTTCTGTCCGACCAATGACTTGTAAAAATCGTCGATGGTGGTTGCATCTTTGTCGCGAAGCTCCATCTTAATAATGTCTACGATATCCTCCTCCCGCTTCTCCCGCATCTGTGACCGCAGAGATACCAAGTCGGAATTGTTAGTGGAAGTTCGATACATGCTTGGAGCTCCCGGCAATGGGGGTAGCATGTCGCTGTCAAACTGAGGCTGGCCAGCTGTAGCTGAAGCATGGATCGAGAGTCGCCGCGTTTGTCTTCTGCTCTTGGACGCTGCAGTTGTCGGCACCTGAAGTGTGTTGGCAGTTGGCTCTTTTGTTTCGACAATAGACGTGGTGTCGGCGTAGGGATTGGACCCACCACGCGCACGCTGGTTCTGCCAGGGGGCTCTTGATTTCCTATTGGCCTTGCTGTCCATCTGAGAAGGATATTGGGGCAATTGTAGCAATTGAAGATATAGAATATCTGTTTGATCGGTTATAGATTCGGGAGTGCTAAGCTCATAAGACCAGTGAACCAAGAACGGGAAGCAGGTCGGAGAATGGACCCTACGAAAAGAGGGCGGAAAATGGCGGAAATACACGAGAAATCATGGAATTCAAACCCATTTTTCCAATTAACTTGGCTTTGATAGCTCCTTTTTCTATTTCTTCCCCCAATCGCCAGAATGTCGACCTGGTTCGCTTCCTCTTTCTGGCACCACCCAGCATCCTGCAGGAACCCATTCACACCATAATCATCAAAAATCAAAAAATTACTCCATCTTCATCATGTCGCTCACAAGCCTAGAACTCAACTACCTCATATGGAAATATCTACAAGAGAGCGGATATGAAATTGCCGCGTTTGCTCTCCAGAAAAAGTCCCAATGCCTTGAGTATGAACACGAGAAGAACCGATTCATAGAATCTATAGAACCCGGTTGTTTGGTCAATTTGGTCCAGAAAGGAATACTATATACGTTTGTGGAGGATGCAGCGGAAGGGAAGGAGGAGCGCCTCACGTTGGTGAACGCACTCATCAGGGAAAACGAGGTTTCAAAGGCAGAGAACGAAACTACCCAAACCCTTCCACTAAAGAGCCAAGCCAACGGTGGACTGGCACCAGATGTGGAGATGAAGGACGCAATTGCCGTCACTGAGACGGAAGAACGACAAAAGGACGATGTCAGTACATCAGAAACTGGCGAGTCCGAGAAAATCACCCCTCTACCGTTCACAACGACCATTCTCAAACCATTTCTACATTTTTCGCCGTCAGTAGCCGCCCAGTGGCATCCACACTCCGAAGTGTTTGCATTTGGCCGCGATGACGCCTCGGCGCTTATACACGCTCTAGATTCGCATGGGGTTGTGGAAAGCGTCACCCTCAATCACCCACCAGTATTGATGGATGAACATCCCGTCAGCAACGAGATCAGTACGGTCACATGGGCTCCACAGGGGACGATGATCCTTACTTCGGGTATAGACGGTGAAATCCGTGCATGGACGCCCGACGGACGCCTCAAGAACATCGTTAACTCCGCAATTGACTCAGATAGAGTGCCGGCCACCCTCCACTCGCTATTATGGAACAGCAGAGGGCTGCTTTTGTTGACCATAGATGTAAATAACACCGTGGGACTATGGAATGGAGCCACGCTAGCGCCTGTTGGCGAGATTGTCCAGCCGCCAGCTTCAAATCCCCATACTATTCCTTCAACTCACAATGATCAAGTTGGCCAACCTCCTCAGATCGTTACCGCGTGCTGGGTTTCCGACTCCAAGTTTGCAATCCTGACTTCAAAGAACGCCATCAAGATCTACAGCGTGAATGCGTTGGCTCCGTTTGATACTTCGGTCATGGCAGTGGGTCAGCTAGTAGGACATGCGAACGCCATATCTGCAATTCTGTTTGGAAACGTATCCAAGTTGCTAGCATCTGCTTCTGACACAGACTATATCATCAAGGTGTGGAACAGCTCGCTGTCGCAAGATGCGCTTGAACTCAACGTTGCATCCGAACATGACCCAAATGTCTGTTACCACACTACCCCCATTGTATGTCTCTCGTGGCTTTCACGCGCCGGCGATATCCAAGGCAATGAGTTGATCTCGGTGTCTATGGACGGTGCCGTCAACGTATGGGACGCTTTTTCTGGTGAGTCCATTGTAAGTGCCAGCATCTTCAAGAATCCAGATAATTTCCGATTTGAGGAAGATATCGACATTGACCAGAAGTATGCGTTGGTGTTTGCGGCCACCGTTTCGCCCGACTCCAAGTACCTTGCTATTGGCGACGATATGGGAAATGTAAGCATCTGGGACATCCAACTGCTGCACTACCGAGGAGTGAACGATCTCTTACGGTGTGTGGGATTCTACGCTGTGGGCAAGAAAGAAGATGTTGGAATCTGCGACATTGTGTGGGATGCCAAGGGCACGCATCTATGTGTATCCTACAAGGGAGTCGACAGTATTGTCTTGGAGTGGAGCGAGAGTCCGAAAGAAGAAGGTTCCATATAGTGGAACCCACAGAGTGCCGGCGCAAAAGCCGGCCGCAATTGTACTATAGCCAGAATGTATTATACTATTACAAAGAGCTGGCGGCGTCGGTGGCAGTAGAAACCGCCTCAGCAGCAGCGGTGGAGACCGATTCCGCAGCCTTGATGGCAGCTCTCTTCAACGAAGGGCTGCTGGACGGGAAAAAGAACTCCACGTAGCATGTGAGTAAAGAAATGAAGGCAAACATCAACTTCAACAACGGAGGCTGTGCGCCAGCGTCTTTGGATGAAGGAGGCTTGTTGTTGGGCTCGGACAAGTAAGACTGGACACCCAAAAACACTGACGACCACGACATGATTTTGCTTCTCATGAACATGGCGGCCATGGGCAACGTCTGACTCATCATACCGGAGGCCGATTCGCTTCTTGGCTTGGCAGGAACATGGTGGTATCTGAGGTTAGTATTCGGAGATATGGTGTTGATAAAGCGATGTGGAATGGAATTTGGAATTGTGGAATATGGAATTTGGAATTTTGGAAATTTGGAATTGTGGAAATTTGGAATTGTGAATGGATGATACTGAAACGGTTGGAAATATTACGACCAAGGGAAATGAAGCATGTCGTGACATTTCATTCCCATTCCTTGTTCCAGATGGAAATGATTGGGAAATCTATGAAGATTCAGCCATCTTTGGAGGGAAACTAGTCGCATTGGAAAAGCAGATACAACGGAGACTAGACTTTGCAGAAAAGGTCGTACATAGAAATCCAACAATTCGCTATCTCAAAATAGCTCAGTACATACGGAACAACCAAGTCTTCTCTGATTGGACTGGACATTGGGGAAAAGTAGAGTTGAACTTGAACTTTCGACACAGGTTATACGCAGGTGGAGGAGTATTAGTGGAGAAATCTTGTGGAGGAAGGAAAGGCGACGAGTATCAAAAAAGAGAATTGACAAGGCAATGTGCTTCTTTGATAGCTTGGAGGGTGCAACAAAATGCGGGCTTATTAGACAAACGTGGGCTTAGTAGACAAGTAGGCTAATCTTCATGGAGAGGTCAACGTAAAGGTTGAAAATGGGTTTTCAGGCGTAGAAAAATAGTTCACCTGATGCAATGAATTCGCAGTAAGAAGAATGTGTTCGTTGGTAATGGTAAATTCAGAGAAGAGTTTGTTTTCTAATTGGTGGAAGACCAAACTAGCAATTCTGATTCCTGAAGGTGTAGAATGAATTGCATGACATCTGAAATAATGAATTGCGGTGGGTAGTTTCTAAGGAAAAGTAGATTACCCTAAATTACTCGCCCAACTTGTACAGATCATGTTCTTACCTGGACGATTATGAGTTCAATCTGCCAATTGTAGCTCCAACATCGATAGTTCAGAGGACAGAGGTGACTGTCAAGACCTCGAATTAAAATATTACAATTTTTCGATGTTGGTGGTGTCTTCTGGAATACACTTTCCTCATGTCAATACGTTGAGTTCTCGGCAATTGGGAGCCAAGCAAGATTCCTGAGGCGCCAATTTCACTGTTCACAAGAAATTAAACAAGTATGCATTAAAATGAAATCTGGGTATGGTTAGAGGCAATAATAAACCAAGAACGAAAACAAACAATTGACCCTGAGGAAGTGGACCATAACTGTCAAACCTCGGTCAACTTCATCTCCATCCAACGCACTCAGACAACTCAATGAGTGATCTTCCTTTAGAAGCATCCAAGGTCTCCAACACTTTGACACCGTGGGTAATATCATCCACATTGCAAGAAATGAGCAATTTTGCATCGCGAAAGTAGTCTCTGTGGTACCCACCAAATGCTTTGATGAAGTAGGTCTTTCCACACATCTCTTCGAGTTCTTGTGAGGAAGAGGTGGTATAAGATTTAGATAACGTCTTGGTAAGGAATTCGTCGAAGGTCAGCAACACCGTAGAAACCGCAGTAACACAGGTTATGGAATCATCGGCATAGTAATTTAGTGCCTCGTTCATTTCACGGACCACGTCCATGGCACTGTTACTCACAATGTAAAGACTCTCTCTCAAGATTGCAAGATGCTTTCTCTCGGAATGCTCTGACATCCGAATATTGTCCAACGGCCATAAATTTTTAGCGTGACGGTAGGTCTCCAACATCACTTCGTATCTATTTGCCATTTCAAGATACGAGTTGAAAACCTGAGCAACTAGCTTTACGGTTCTGACGCATTTCTCCACATATACATGGAGACCGTAAATCTTAACTTCAACAACACCAGCTGAGAGATTCGCAATTGTCAATTGGGAAATATCAATGAAATACTCCAAATGTTCCCAGTACTCGTCTCCAATATCGTCAGGGCATCTGCTGACATGAGTTGCCCTAATAAACCGATCACAAAGTTCATTAAACCGCGCTTTGTCAGCTTTGATGTTGGTCAACTCATCCTTAACGTCATGTGGCTTGTCAGAAGTATCATCTACTTCTGAGCTCACGAACTGGCTTCTCTTTAGACAGCTCTTGAGGGGCTCCAACTCATAAATTTCGGAGTCAGAGTCTGTTGCAAGGGCCAGAGGAGCGTCTTCGCTATAAAACACAGCAAGTTGATTGAAATCGGAGAACTCAACGGTGGAGATGCGGCCAATTTCCTCAAATTCCGCTTCTGCTAGCTGGTACTCCATATTTGCGAAGTAGAACAGTCTGTAGTCGGGCATTTCTTTGGCAGCGGTATTAACAAAGTCCAAAATGCCTTCATTCTCATTCACTTCTTCCGTTTCGACTTTAATCCCAGCCAAGCTGGCCACTTCAAGTTCAGAAACGTTTACTTTCGACTTCTTCAATCACCTTCATAGTTTCATCAGAGAAAGCATTCCTGAAACCAAGAGAGGCAGAAAGCTCTTTAGGAATTGTCCAGGAGTAAACATTCCACAACACATATTCAACATATTGTTCTGTTGGTGGTATCCTTCTGGAAACGGGAGGGGCCACATACAAACAACTAACAGGAAAAACGCGGGATAATAAGAGCTTAAAGTCAAAGAAACTGAAACCTTTCAAATACTTGAAGGCATCAGTTTGCACAGGGGAAAGGGAATCAGAAACAAAGGTTCCCTGGCAAGCTGTCTTGATCTCGGCAGCTGAGTAAGTAGGGCAATATTCTTGCAAGATCACAAATAATTGCCACAATATCTTGAAAACGAAAACAGAAAATTCACTCTGGGTGCAAGCAAGGGTCATCACATCAGCTTCAGCATTCTTGATTGTATCTGGAGCAGAGTCAGTGGCATGGATCCAATCAGTGGTACAAACAGGAACACCATCAAAATCAAAAGAATTGGCATTGACTTCAGCCCCGGCAAAAATAGAATCAATGGAGCCAATAACAGCATCACTTGGATCGGAGAACAAAGTTTGGAGGCTCTTTCGAGAGAACTCAATTGTAGCCAAAGAAGTGTCTATAGTGGTGTTGCTCGCAATAAAAGAAAGGGCCAGGTTCTTTTTGGAGGAAGCAGCCTCTTCAATAGAAGGAAAGTACAAAGCTCTCATGGAGTAAAATACTTCGTGGGAAAAGTCACATGGAGAGAGTTCTTCAGGATCGCCAGGGAAGAATTGGAATTCATGGGGAATGTTGGAGGTTCAATCAATAGTAGAAACATTGGCAAGATTGGTGGCAGTTTCTGGGGTTTCAGTGTAGTCATGGGCAATGCCACCCTTAAGGATAGTCCGATGTCTGCAAAAGGTCTTTCTGACCTTCAGCTTCAATGTCTTGGCCCTGGCTACAAGTCTCTTGCAAGGTTCGAATGCTCTGAACCGGTTGATTCTGGTGAAGTAAACTGGGCGGCTGTGAAAAGAAGAGTGGTGAGAAAAGGTTATACCATTGGGAAATGTGCAAAATGGATATGCTTAAAGTGGATTAGAGGATGTTCAGGAGGCACGGCGTGAGAGGGAGAATTCTAATATTGGATATTGATGATGAATATTGTGATCTCAATTACGTTGAATTTGGCATAAATTTGGAATTACCTTTCTTGCGTTTGCTCCATGTTAATCTTTTCGCAGCCATTTCTTCTTCGCATATAACATGCGGCTGAAGTGCGGGTGCTTAGGAATCAATGGAAATGATAACATTGAATAAAAATACTCAGAGCATATGTTCCTTTCACTCCTTGGGTAACTTATCAGCACCCATAGGGAATCATTCAAATAGGGCGGATTACTTTCCCTTCTTTGGTTCGAATCCATCACAGTCACAATGTAAACTCAAAGTCCTGATCTACTGCCTACAACTCAATGAACAAGTAACTTCTTCAGTTTCTGGCTTCAGAAACTCCTCGCTACACACCTATAGAACCCATAACCGAAAATCAACATAACATCGTAAATCATCACATAATTAAGTGATGCGATGTCATTGCTTGTTCAAAATCTTGTCGGCCCACTGAGGCAACACAAACGAAGCCTCGTGCACCTTATAGTTGTAGTACTTCAAGTTCTCAGACACATACTCGTCCTCCCAATCGCGTCTCAATGGTTTCTTGACGTTGGCGTCAGGGTTCTTGCTGCACACCATGAATCCAATGGTACCGGATGGGTAGGTTGGGATCGAAGTGTAGGCGTACTCAGCAACAGGGAAAATCTCCTTACAGTCGGCCTTCAACTTGGAGATAATGTCCATGTGCAACCAGATACTCTCGGCCTGAGTGGTGATGACACCGTTCTCGGTCAAGGCACCCTTCAACAACTCAAAGTATGGCTTCTGGAACAACGACTCGGCTGGTCCCTCTGGGTCGGACGAGTCGGTGACAATCACGTCGAAGGTGTTCTTGTAGTCTTCCAAGAACTTGAATCCATCACCAATGTGAACCTTGGTTCTTGGGTCGTTGTACGACTCGGACATTCCTGGCAAGTACTTCTTGGACACCTCAATCACAGCCTCGTCGATGTCACACAACCAAGCCTCCTCAATGGAAGAGTGCTTCAACATTTCTCTCAAAACACCTCCATCACCTCCACCAATGACCAAAGCCTTCTTTGGGTTTGGGTGGGAGTTCATGGCCAAGTGAGTGATCATCTCCTGGTAAGAGTACTCGTCTCTCTCGGTAACCTGGATACAGTTATCCAAAACCAACACATTTCCCCAGTTGGTGGACTTGAACACCAAAACGTCCTGGTACTTGGACTTTTCAGCATGCAACACTTTCTCCACCTTCAAGGACATGGCGGAACCAGGCCACATGGTGTCGGAGATTTCGGCGAACCAGCCGTCTTTGATGGAGGGGTGAGTCAATTCCTGAGACATTGGAAAGAAAGTAGGTGGAGAAGAAATGGGATGGGAGAAACGAAAATTTTCAATGAGTGCTACGTCACGTGGAGAGGGAAGAGATGGAGGAAAGGAGATGGGGGAAGGGGTGAAAGGGGTGAGTGATTGGGCGAAATGAAATTGGTCATTCTATCTACAGAAAACAATTCTCTTTTTCCGAATTGGGCCGTTTACTAGTGTTATCATCTAACTCTGAAGTTGAGAATTGTACATTAGATTGAGATGAAGAAGCATAGGCAGGATCGAGCGGATCTGAGCAGGCTGGTGTAGAATCGGCTATGCGGCGGCAAGTATCCGATTGGATTAGATAATGATTGGCGGGGAAGTATCTTGCTATAGTGATTTGCCAGAGATGTGTTTTTGATTTTTTTTATTTGCCTTCTATCGCTTCTGACTGGCAAAATGTTTGTTGTTGCGAATTTTCTTTCTTGCTTTCCAACTAGTCCTATTTCTTCGAACTTACTTTCAACCGCTATCTAGTTCTCTGCAGGATGGTTCCAGACTTCGGTAATTCCAAAACCATGAATCCTACAGCTGCCCCAACAGATCTTAGGAATGCCTCAGATTTACATCCTCTATGAATTTCACCTCTTTCTCTATTTTCGAGTGCTAATGTGGTAATATTGTCAGACTCCAGATGCGAAAACATTCTGGATCTTCTTCCACTACTTATCACTTCTCCTAAGTCCTCCAAAATGAGGTAAATGTCATGAAAGTCCACATCTACAATATCTGACTTACCCCCATTACTTTCTTGGAGCCTGAACTAGCACAGAACCATCTTGAACAATATTTTCAGAGAATATAGCTTTTAATAAGAGTTTCTTACGATGAATGCCCACAATGCAACTTAGGCTCATTCTGGGTCCACGAATCATGATCGAGTCACTGAACTTGGCCCTAACTACCAGAGGTTCGATTCAAATCTTTGGTCTGTTACCCTTTATTGATTTCTCTCTAATTATTCAACAATCTCCGATTTAATCCTCAATCACAATAGGATTGTACTCAGCATCCATATACTGGTAGAAGACGTCAGCACACTCCACAAGTCCAGTTTCAGCAACATACTGAGACCAATACTCAACCATCTGTTTTAACCTCTCCGGTTCATTCTCAGCTAAATCAGTGGTTTCCCCCGGATCTGCCTCTAGATTGAAAAGCTGCCATCTGTCCGTTCCCATAGGCTTAGGAATAAAGAGTGCTTTATACTTTCCCTTTCTAATTGCCTGCTGGGCGAAGAGCTCCCATCCCGTGACAGTTTCCTCGTCGTGGACATAGCCAGCTCGTCCAAGCAAATAATCTTTCCACGACTTTCCTCTTGGGGTGACCACCTTTCTATCTCTGAAGATCTCTCCAGGATGTGCTACTCCGGCTATATCGAGAATGGTAGGCAAGATATCCATCACCGTATTAAACCCGTGACGAACGGCTCCCTTGTCTTTAATCAACTCTGGATGATGTACTATAAGCGGACACCTAATTCCGCCTTCACTGGCCCACATCTTGTACATGTATGCTGGAGCAGTCGCTGCCTGAGCCCACTGGTCTGAGTACCATTCGAAACTGTTTGCTTTTCCAATATTGTCGAAAGTGTTATCATAATACTTCTCCACGTTGGTTTCGAACTTCTCATTCCAGAGTGGTAGCGCCTCCATCATCATGCCTTCAGCTCCGTTATCAGACATGAATAGAATGAAGGTGTTTTCCAATTCGTTGGTCTTTTCCAATTGGTCAATTACTCGCCCAATGTTCTGGTCCAAGATGTCCACCATGGCAGCGTATACTTCCATGATTCTGGCCTCGATTTTCTTTTCTTCTTCTGTCAAATCAGCCCAAACTTTATCTCTCTGGGTCTCCACGATATGAGGAGTCACTCCATCTGGAATAATTCCATTCTTCACTGCATTTGTCAATCTCTGCTTTCTTAATATTGCTGGTCCATCATCATATCTTCCCTTGTACTTGGAAATGACCTCTTCGTGGGCTTGGAAGGGCCAATGGGGAGCCGTGTATGTTAAGAAGCCGAAAAACGGTCGCTCATCACGCCCTTCGTCTTGTAAGAACTCAACAAATTTGTTAGTGAAGGAATCTGTGCTGTAATAGTCGTCAGCCAAATCAAAAGGGTTTAGGGACTTGCCATTTTCCTCAAAAAGCGGTTTCATGAACTGAATGGTGTCGCCGGTTTTCTCATCAATCGGAAAGTACTTGTAATGGTTACCTGCTCCCGGTAACAATGAAAACGACCTTTCAAATCCTCTTTTCGAGGGCCAGTACTCCTCGGTGAATCCCAAATGCCACTTACCACTGATGAAGTTATAGTAGCCCACATCCTGGAGAATTTCAGGGAGTGCAGCCACTCTGAAGTTCAAGCAGCCTTCGTATCCCGGCTTTCCAGCAAACTTTTCCGGGATTTGCCTTGCAAACTCCGCCATTTGGCCCAACCCAGCAATATGATTGTCAGTTCCAGAAAGAAGCATAGATCTGGTTGGCGAACAGGCAGACGCCGTATGGAAATCGGTGAATCTGAGTCCATTCTTGGCTAATCTGTTGAGATTGGGAGTATCGATCTCTCCACCGAAAGGCGACGTGTCGGTGAAGCCCAAGTCATCAGCTACAATGACAATGAAGTTTGGTCTTTTCGATTTAGTCATGAAAAAAACATGTTCATATTCGACTTAAAATGGCATTGTTCAGTGGCTATTTATGTAGATAGCGACTGCAGAGTGTAGCGTGAGTTGTGGCTCAAATTACGAAGAGAGCTAAGGTAAAAGACCCAATGGGGAAACTTTCCGAGGAATAGTTACTCTCGAAGTGAATTTCATGATTTTGACGGCTAGGGAAGCTTTATCTGCATCACAATAGTTCCAGATTATTGATAGAATTTCCCTGCTGATTTCGTAGACTTCAATATAGTAGCTGAAAGTTCATTTGGAGGCAGTGTTGAGCTTTCAAAATGGAATGTCATTAATGCTTAGCTATCTTTCTTGTTGCATGATTGTCAAGGATCATCAAGGTTTCTTCTATTAGCCTGTCCATTGTCAAGACAATCTGTATGCTAGATGCTGGCAGGAGGGGCGGATACAGAAAACCTAAGTCAGGATACGGACTGCAGATCGTTTGAGATGAAGTCAACAAAACTGATACTAGTAGGTGTTAAGAATTGGTGTTGTCATTCTACTCGATGACGTGCAATATGTAGTGATGCACTTCCATCGAATCAATAAGTTTTAATTCCAGCGAACTCATGCAAGAATTTTTTTTTTTTTTTACGAATCAAGATTATATATGTAGCAAGCTAACTATATAACTAAAGCAGGAGAAAATTGTCCAAAAACCCCCGAGTGAAGAAAGTCACAAATGAAGTTCCGTGAAAAAATAAGAAGGCAAGTCTCCAAGAATCTTCATGAAGACTATATTGTGGCAAATAATTGGGTACGTTCTTAGAGTTTTCTCCAGGTTTTGTATTTACCTGCATATCGTTATAATTTACCTCATATAGTGCGTGCATCCTTTCTGGCCAAACTTGGCCTGGCTAGCTCAATGGCTAGAGCGTGTGACTTTTAATCACAAGGTTGCGGGTTCGACCCCCGCGTCGGGCTGGTCATCTTTTTGGTTTTTTCGTTTATTTTGTACACCACGCCATTGTTTATTTTTTATTGTTGTTTTTAGATAGAATCACTTAATGTATGGATTAATAATTTTCTTCTTCCTCTACATTGAGGAGTAGAATGATTTGAGAGAAGTGATCTTGTGGGCACTAGCCATCACACATGAAACATTTAGCATATCTCAATAAAGGTTTCTCAAGACGGCTCAAAAGGAATTGAGTTTCTGAAATAGTTAATTGAGTTCTTGAAGATTGGCATGAGAATTTCCTGACCATGAAGCAGATAGTTATAGTCATAGTATATGGTCGCGTGCCCTCAAATCTGCTCACTGACACAAGTCTGTATACTTTTCTCTTTTGCATTGTCATTTACTTTATTGGTCATTTATTTCATTTTCTGTTTGTCTCTAATATTTCTACCACTTCCTCAGATAAGTTTCTTTCTCCACACTTCATCGCATTCCTAGTTTTTCATGATTTCGCAGCCACATCCAATTATATAAAACATCACCACCCCAACACAAACTCTTTCCTTCTCCCCTCTCCATCTACCCAACTCTAACCCAAAATCTCAACTACTCCATAACCTTCACTTTCCCCATTTCCCTCGCCGTTTCCACCCAATAGAATCCGGCGTTTTTCCTCTGACTCATAGTCGCAGTGATACCATATCACCCAGTACAGGAACAACCACTGTGAAAATTTATCACCAGGCCATTCTCATATCATGTCTATGTTCCAATCATGCAGACTCGCTAAGGGCTTGCGCACATTCGCCACATCGACGTCACTACTTCGTGGACAAAATTTGACTGAGAAAATCGTCCAAAACTATGCTGTGGGTCTTCCTCAGGGCAAGAAGGTATTCAGCGGAGATTACGTCTCCATCAAGCCAGCCCACTGCATGTCCCATGACAACTCCTGGCCCGTTGCCACCAAATTTATGGGATTAGGTGCCAAAAAAGTGAAGGACAACCGCCAGATCGTCTGCACTTTGGACCACGATGTCCAAAACAAATCTGAAAAGAACTTGGAGAAGTACCACAACATCGAGAGGTTTGCTGGCGAACAGGGCATTGATTTCTACCCAGCAGGCCGAGGTATTGGTCACCAGATCATGATTGAGGAGGGCTATGCTTTCCCATTGAACTTGACAGTTGCATCTGATTCTCACTCCAATACTTATGGAGGTGTGGGATCATTGGGCACTCCAATTGTAAGAACGGACGCTGCGTCGATCTGGGCCACGGGCCAGACTTGGTGGCAGATTCCACCTGTGGCCAGAGTGGAGTTGGTGGGCGAGTTGCCTAAAGGTGTCACTGGTAAGGATGTTATTGTGGCATTATGTGGAATCTTCAACAACGACGAGGTTTTGAACCACGCCATCGAGTTTGTTGGAGAGGGCGTTCCCAAATTGTCTGTGGACTACAGATTGACCATCGCCAATATGACCACCGAGTGGGGTGCATTGTCTGGTTTGTTTCCAGTGGACGATACTTTGGTGGAGTTTTACAAGGAGAGAATCACGAAGTTGCCGCAACCACACCCTCGTGTGAACACCGAAACTGTCGCTGAGCTCGACCAGAACAAGGTGGCTTCGGATTCAGATGCCGTTTATGCCAAGCATTTGAAGATCGACTTGTCGTCGCTCTCTCCATACATTTCCGGCCCCAACTCAGTCAAGGTGTCCAACTCGCTAGCAGACTTGTCGGCCAAGGATATCAAGATCAATAAGGCATACTTGGTGTCGTGCACGAACTCGAGATTGAGTGATATTAAGGCTGCTGCGGACATCATCAAGGGCCATAAGGTTGCCGACGGAGTCGAATTCTACGTGGCTGCTGCATCGTCCAATGTCCAGAAGGATGCCGAGGCTATTGGAGCCTGGAAGGACATTTTGGACGCCGGAGCCATTCCTCTTCCTGCTGGATGTGGTCCCTGTATCGGATTGGGAGCTGGATTGTTGAAGGAGGGCGAGGTGGGAATTTCTGCCACGAACAGAAACTTCAAGGGCCGGATGGGTTCGAAGGATGCATTAGCATATTTGGCATCGCCGGAAGTGGTTGCCGCATCTGCTGTTTTGGGTAAGATTGGGGGCCCCGAGGAGATTGGTGGAGGTGCCGTCAAATCTTCGTGGGACATTGTGAAGTCTGTGGAGGTAACGTCACCACCGGCTTCTTCAGATGATTCTGGAGCCGTGGAGGTGTTGGACGGTTTCCCCAAGACCATTGAAGGTGAATTGATCTTGTGTGATGCTGACAACATCAACACCGACGGTATTTACCCAGGCAAGTACACCTACCAGGACGATATTCCCAAGGAGAAGATGGCAGAGGTGTGCATGGAGAACTACGACGGAGAGTTCAAAAACAAGACCAAGGCCAGCGATATTATCATCTCCGGTTACAATTTCGGTACTGGATCATCAAGAGAGCAGGCTGCCACATGTATTTTGGCCAGAGGCATGAAGTTGGTTGTTGCCGGATCGTTTGGTAACATTTTCTCCAGAAACTCCATCAACAACGCCTTGTTGACGTTGGAGATCCCTGCATTGATCAACCAGTTGAGAGAGAAGTACAAGGGTGCAAACGAGTTGACGATTAGAACTGGGTGGTTTTTGAAGTGGGATGTTACGAAGGCACTTGTGACCGTCAAGGATTCGGAGGGAAACGTTGTTCTCGAGCAGAAGGTTGGTGAGCTTGGTACGAATTTGCAAGATATCATTGTGAAGGGAGGACTCGAAGGATGGGTGCGTTCGGAGCTTGCCAGCCAGGAGTAGTTGTAGAATTTCCTACTAATATAGTGTATCGACAGCTTGGGGCTAATCTTGAGTTGTAGACAAACAATTGGCGGTGTGTTATAAGAATCTAGAATTGCAAGGTTCACTTGGATGCTTCAGTAGAGTATATTGGTTTCATTTTAAGGAAGAGAGAATCCGAAACTGCTGGGAAATATGAAAGACATGCTGTCGGTCACTATTGAAAAAATAGTGCCAGAAAAACTGAAGAACTCCAAAAAAAGACGGGGGCGAGCTGGGAATTGAACCCAGGGCCTCTCGCATGCTTGTATTTTAGTTTAGTTTACTAAACCGTTGCCCAAAGCGAGAATCATACCACTAGACCACACGCCCGAATCTGGAAGCTTGTCCATGCCATTTTATTATGACAGATTTATTGAATGTTTATTTTGACGAATATGTGGCCGTATGAGATTGCTTTCGGGAGTCAGGTTGGCAGCAAGATATAGTTGTACGTATTGGTGTCCTAGATTAAATTACCGCATTTTGGCTATGATTTATACACTCACATTTTCTACGATTCAGCATGGTCGGAGGATCGGAAGAGCACCCTCTGCATGTGCTCAACATATGGACAAATGATGTGCAACATACGTGAATGGATCCACATCCGGATCTGAAAAAATCCGGGTCAAAAGGTCGACATCTTTCGAATTCATCGGGGATTTGTCGAACTATAGAGTACATGATTACCTGCCGGAGGCATGAATGTTACTCAAACACCAAACCCATGTCTGTCCAGATTTACAAGTTAGAATCTGTATTATTCTGGCCACCCATGATGAATAAGAAAAAAAGTCCGAAAAAAATTATCATAGGCTGACCTTCTATTCTATGAAACAAAAAAAAAAGACTCGTTAGAAAGAAAGGTCCATGCCGAAATTGATAGGTGTGAAGCATTCCACTCAAAGCAAATCTTAAAAAGCTCTGTATTCTGGGAATGGTGGATGGAGCCCTCACCGATTCAATAGGATTAAAAAGCTTCCGACAAGAAGTCAAAAAGAAAAGAATGCTCAGAAGTATAATCAGGAAATGTAATATAGGCTTTGCGAAAGCCTTCCGTAACCTATTCCTGGTGCCTTCAATACTCATTTACATAATGTGAATTCCGCACAAACCAATTAATTCTTTCGGAATGCAACCCAAGCCGATGCCCTCTTTCCCAATCACAACGAATCCTCCTATCCGCTTCTTGCTATTATTTTTCTTGTGATCGTTGCTTCCGGCTTTACCACCAGCGCTGGAGAGAGTGACCTTTCCGGCAGGATGGTTCCGATTGTCTATTTTCTAATAATTCTATTGTTGCATGGCGAGAAGTGCAGTTAAGAAAAGCTACAGACAGAACACGGATTATCCTACTGCAGCTAGCGGAGAAGAGATGACCATTTGTGTTGGTGGCACTGGCTAAATATGGTTTAGTTATATGAGCTAATGAGCCGAAGACGGCAGGTGCTTAACAACGCTTAGAATGGTGGTGCTTCGAACCTCACCCCCACAATGATCAATGCGGGCGGGGATACCTTCGATTTGTTCGGCGAGGTTAAACATGTCAGCTGGTTCTTTAGTTGATGTTCTTGTACATCTGGTAGTTAAGAAAGGTTCGTATGAGTTGCACTTTGTGATGCACCTTGTTCACGAATCGAACCACTCCATCTGAAATTGTAAGAACAAAAAGCAAACAGCTCATCACGCAGTAGATGGCTGTATCCACTATCAGCAGTAGCTGATTGTCGCCATATTGGTCGTACATTCGAGACAACAATGACATCGGATACCATAGTATGGCCCAGTAGGTTTCTAGTATGCTGAAGGTGGCAGGTTCCACCACAGGTTGGGTGTAGTTGGTCATTATGGATTAGGGTAGCAAATGTGACATATTCCAAGTTTTTATAACGTTGCCGATTTTCCAAAGCAATATTAGTCAACTCTTCCCCACTATTGAATGTGCCACGCACATCATGCATCTTGCAGTTGCCATTGCAACCGATGAATGTTCGGTCACGTCTCTGCAGGGCTACTGCTCCATTCCGCTAAAAAGCAAATAATGCTTATTCTTGATCTCGTGGTAGTAGCTGCTCCACCCGCTGCTTAGACTGTTGCTGTTGGTGAGAGCACGATTGATTGCCTTGGACAATTTGATCACCGACCGGAGAGTGTTCTCGTAACTCTCCAGCTCCTGCGCACTGGCCTTGCTTCGGAGTTTCTTGTTGATCACCTTGGTAAGCGAGGCGATCAACTCATGCTGGTTTGTAATCCTGGTCAAAATGTTTTCGTCATTCTGAATAAGCTGGAGCAAGTTCAAAACGGCCAAGTTGACAATATCGCTCTCCGGGTCAGGGAGCCCTTTCACCAGTAGCACTTCGAACATTTGCACCTGATCCACCACACTCATGTCGTTCTCCATCTTGTCTGAATCCACACTGATAATAGCACTCAACAACTCAAAGCTCAATTTGCGAACTTCAAGTCCTTCGTCCACAACGTATTTGTAAGGACCCATGGGAATAACTTTCTTGAACTCTTCCTTGGCTGTCAACTCATTGTAGATTCTTGGAAGAATTACATCGTTGATTATTCCCGACAAAGAAACGCTCTTGTTGTAGATACAGGTAAGCAACGTACTTACAATGGCCTGCTTCAACTCAAGATTGAGAATAGAGAGGAAATTCAACATTCTCCCAATCAACTCGATGTTAAAGTCATCGTGAGTGGCGCTAAGAAGCCTCTTGATAATCACAACGGCAGTGTAGACTATGAACTCGTTGCACACTGCACCTGAATTCTGATCTAAAATGTGCAAGATCCTGCTCTGGCAGTTCTCTGACGGATCGAGATCTGCTACTTGGCTCAATACCAGCCCTGCCAACCTCAATTCGGAAACATCTGCATGGGTCAAGTTCCCTTCTCTCGAACTAAGAACTTGGATAATTCTATCCCAAATGAAACTGCAAGTTTTTTCTTTCACAGAATTCTCCTTCAATACCTGCTTGATTGAAACCAAAATTAGACTTCCTTTGTTTCGTTCATCTCTGATAGATGTCAGGTAGCATTCCAATAAGGTAGGCAAATATCTCTCCAAGTCTCTGGTAATGCACAATCCCAACGCTCTGGCTGCGGCCAAACAAACTTGTTCGTTGGCATCGGAATTAAGGATCGTGAAAAAATCATCAAATGTGATCTTCGCGCAAGTTGTTTTCAAGGAGATGCAGCCCAAATAATGAATATCAAAGATTATTCTCTCCAAAGGAACAGACAGGTCACCTTCATGGGCAAACAGGATGAGTTCTTCTTGCGCATTATCAACTTTGTCCAAGAGGTTACTCAGCAAAGTAATAATAGACAAAATCTTAGAACTGATGAAGTTCTTGAGAGTAAAGTTCGCCATTCCTATTGCGAACAATTCTTCCTTGGGTACAACACTATGTTTGGTCAATTGTGATACCAAGTACTCGACAGAACTCAACTCCACATCATCAACATCAGCGAACTTAGGATTAATAATCTTGACAATGAGATTCTCAAAATATGCACCTTCTGCTGGAATGATATCCAACGAGTGGCCAAGAATGCGTAAGCCCTTGCTAACAAGATTCAAGTCATTAGAGACCTGAAGTAGTTCGAAAATATTTGTTGACAATGCAGCTAATTCCTCAGAGTCTCCGCGATAGTCTGTTTTGTCGAAAATTGTATCCAATAAAACCAAGGAACTCGAATAAAAGCTTGCGTCACTAGAACCCAAGTAAGTATTGAGCTTTTCCACAATCAAATTGCAGAGTTCCTGGGACGAGAACAACTCTGGTTTCTTCTTGCACACAGTAATCAAGTTGTCGATGGTGAAATTGACACTAACCTCATAATTCAAGCTCTGTTGAAACGTGTCAATGGCATTGACAAGATTTTCAGGCGAGACTTCAAGGTTAACGACGAAAGAGGTCAAGGTACTGAGGAGGTTCTGTCTGACATCACTAGAGAGCTGTTTCAGATTGGCATTGGTAGCAAACGATGCAAAGAAATCCTTGTTGAGCACAGCCTCATATTCGACATTTCCGGAAACAAGTTCGAAAAGCAATCTGCACACGAGTAGGATATCCCCGATGTATCCATGATAAGAGGTCGAGTCGTACAAAGAACTCCTCAAGTCGCCAATAATGTAGGTCAAGAGCGACGTTGGAATCGAATCAAGATCAAAGTTGCTCAAGATAACTCTGAACAACCTAATAAGATCGGGATACACCTTCAAGGTCAATTTAAAGGCCGAAAGACGATCATACAAAGTCTGGAGAAAGGAGTCGGAGAGTGAGCTGGCAGCTCCAGAGATTAAACTCTCTATCAATGCCTTAGTGCTAGAGAAACGGCTAATATTCTTGGCGGTGAGGAGATAGTCGAAGATCTGGGCCTCATATTCTCCACAATACTTGTCACAAAATCGAGCATATGGAGTCTTCCCACGGTTTCCATCAGTTGCCATGCTGATGTCCGAATTAGCTCTGGACCTAGAAGTGGATTTCTCACAGGTTTTATTCACCAAAATCCCAGAAACCGTGATGGCCTCAGAGGAAACCGTATCGTTTCTGTCGCTGAGTGCTTTAACTAACAACTCAATCAAATCCTCTTCAAAAACAACGGAAATGAACTGTGGGAAAGAGATGATCAAGTTCTTCAACAAAGCAGTTGCCTGCAAACGCAACTTGGCCGCCAATCCATCATTTTCGCCCCCGTCCTCAAATTGCTCAATTTCCTCCTCATCATCGGAAAAGTCCACCATAGATCCGTCGTCATCCGAGTATTCATCGGGATCCTGGTCGAGCAATGGATCGTAAACACTTGATTTGTTAATAGTCTCGACCACTGTGGCAGCATACTTGACGGCAAAAATGTCATAGGGAATACAAACCACCAAGCTGGAAAGTGTGATCAATGCATCTTCCCTGACCAGGTTTGCAGCCACAAGAACATCGATATCCAAATTTTCAACATCAATGGCTTCGTCGAGCCCAGCCAAGTCGACCTTGCCCATGATGAAGTTAAAAATGCCTTGCGTGGCGTCGTCCAGCAACACATTTTCCTTTGCTTTTTTGACATGCACCAATACCGCCTGGAACAGAGTCAAGCAGATGTTTTCAGCGGACTTGTTGTTACGCGATTGTAGATATCCATTGCTGATATCAGAAAAGACCTTATCGTAGAAAGATATCTGCTCCAGAGTTGAGGATGAGTCCACATATTGCAATGCACATTCGATGGCCATTATAGACCTTTTGCTGATGATTCCAGACTCTTTGTATGCTCCATTGACCAATGAGGTGACCATGGAAGACAATTCTGCCAATGTTAAGGTGGAACCCAAGTTATTGATCAAATCAATCAAAATCTCGATGTTGTCGATGGTGAAGATGGTGTCGCTGGCGAACAATAAGGGCAAGAGCAAGTCTACAACCTCACGCGACAATTGCTTGCTGAATCTGGAGTGGGATTCGTTGAAAATCGACCGCAATGCTAAGTTGGGAACCGATGTAGTGAACTTGGATGTGTTTGAGGCTTGATTTACCTCCGTGAACAACCTCGAAACGACATCTACAACCTCCTGGTCTTCAATGTGACGAACCATCGGCGCAAACGACTTGACGGCCTGATTCTGCACCTCTGTGGCCGAATCAGAGAGTAAGTCGAATAAAATGGGTATGAATGTGGAGACGAATCTGACTTGAACTTTTGGATCGTTGATGTTTTTCTGGAAATCTTCCAACGCCATGTACCGAAGGTCCGGATCGACGTCCCGGGCTCTGTCCTCCAATTGTTTGATGTTGAAGGTGGACATTATTTGCTGGAATAAAGAGTAAGTTAGATGGAAATATGGGTCATAATGGTGGATGTACGGATGTACGATACTATACCTACTCTTAGAGGAATTCGTACCAGCGAGAGTTGTGTGGTATGTCTGATGGTTATAAACTATGCATATGCTAGGAGAAATCGTTAGTGCTGGGGATAAGGAGAGATTACTTCTTGTGCTTTCTATCCTTTTTCGTTTCCTTTTTGACCTTCTCCATCTTCTCTGTCTTTTCGTTCTTCTCTGTCTTTTCCTTTTTATCTTTCTTTTCCTTCTTCTTCGTGTTCTCTTGCTCATTCTCTATCTTCTCTCCCTCCTCCGTGCTGTACTGGTAGTCCTCGACTTCAATATCTTCAATGACCAAATTATCACTTTCTTCTCTTTGGGCTTCATTTGCCATATTGTTCACTTCAACATCCTCCGGCTGCTCATTCTTCTTCTCTTCCTCTTTCTCTTTCTCTTCCTCTTCCTCATTCTCTGCCTCTTTCTCTTCCTCCACTTCAACACCCTTGAGTTCGATTTCCTCATCCAAACTGTTCAAGAGCTTTTTGCACCTGATCGCATACTCTCTCAGGGGCCCAGGCTCTTCCTTCTTTTCTTCCTTCTCTTCCTGTCCCTCACCCTCACTCTTATCTCCGTACAACTCAGCATTCACCTTATCCTCAATCTGCTGGGCTTCCTTATTCCATTCCTCCACCACTTTCTTCAAATCTATAACCAACCGCTCACGCGCACCTCCTTGTAATCCCTCCACATACACTACTAGAGACTTCTCGTAACTCTGGGGAATCTCCCTGATATTCTTGAGAATCCAGTTCTGTTTCTGCTTACTGAACTTCCATTTTTCTCTCTCGTCAGAGTACTCCCGCAAGTATGCCAATTGGTCCCTTTCTGGAGGGGCTGCTCTCTCAGATTTGGGTAGTTTGACTCTCTTGGGAGGTTTCTTGGCCTTATTGGCACTTTTGACCTCCTCTCGCTTTCTCTTCTTGTTGAGTTTCTTAGCTAATTTATTGGTAATGGCGTCATGTTCCAAATGAGTAGTGGTATTGAGAGGATCATTCTCAACTTCGTCTTTGACCTGAAGTCCCAAACGTTTCCAAGCAGGGACAGTACTCATTATATTTGAAGTAACGTAGATTTTGGAGATCAAGATGAGCAATGAGGCTAGTAGTGCATAGACCGATAGATGAGGTGGTGGAAGTTTGGAAAGTTTTGGGTAAATGCAATCGGAGAAATATTAATATGATGACCGGAAATCTTTTTGATTATTGATAGTACTTCAGGAGATGGGTGATATTTGAGTGAGTTGACGTCGTCTGCAAGATTTCTGTTTGTCCTCCATAGTTAAGGCTTGCGGTTGATGGTTGTTTCATAAGGGACCAAAATTCCTCGAAAAAAGAAAATAACAGAACACTATTACAAATTCAATCATTTGAATGATAATTTCTATGAAAACCTCACTATCCCTCTGAAATTCCCACCGGTTGATGGGCATCTCTTTGTGGAGTCTGCCTGCAGTACCATACTATAAAACCATCAGTGTCCGCCCTTTTTCTTCTTTACGCAAGTAATATACATCTTATAATATTTCCCTGTAGCATTTGCAGATGTAGGGCACCGGAGATTTCCGGACCCGGCACACGGCGCAGCCATCGCTGCGTGCACTTCACATCGAGCTAGATCAATGACACATGGTTTGAGTCCACCTCGAGGAATCACTTGTGGTGGATATAGAGATTGTGTACATTACAACGTAAGTCATTTATAACGAAATGTCATTTACAGAAAAGTCCTTTACAACGAAAGCGCATGGCCAATGAGTCTCTTGTAGCCATCCACAGCATCCAAGAGATCCTGGTTGGACACAAACTCATCGTCGCCATGAGCTACATGAATAGTTCCTGGCCCATACAAAAATCTCTTCTTCAATGGAAGAGTGAGGTTGGGCACATCGGTAGTATAGGCGACAACAATGGAGCCGAAACCTGGAACGTCGTAGTCCAAGAATTGTGGACGCAGGCTAAAAGATGTTAAAGGTTGGACATGTTCCACTCCGTCAACGACTGAATGGACCAAACGAACGATTTCGTCGAGATCGTCGGCAACACGAATGGCCACGGTAGCCTTTCCGTATCCAGGAACAACATTGGCTGCCACACCAGCGTTGATCATGCCGACGTTGATGGTGGAAGGTCCCAAAAGGTCGGACCTTGGCAACTCCAACTTCTGCAACCCATACAAGATAGGAACGAGGATTTCCGTGGCAGAAACACCGAGCTCAGGATATCCAGAGTGGGAAGCGTGGCCCACTACCTCGATCTCGAAAAGAACAATTCCTTTGTGGCCAATAGCCAACTTGTTTTCGGTGGGCTCACCAAAAATAGCAGCACCCCAGCTAGCTCCGAGCCCATCGCTGGCAGCACGCATGCCTGAACCGGAATTTTCCTCTCCAACAACAAATAAGAGCGAAACGTCGCCCTCCTTTAGCTTTCCGCTGGAAATGAGGTCGAGAACAGCGATAATCTGTGTAGCAACAGATCCTTTGGCATCACAGGTTCCTCTGCCACGGATATCAGTTCCGTGGACCAGATAGGGAATAAAGGGAGGCACCGTATCGATGTGGGACGTTACCACCACCGAAGTATTTCTCTGGGAGCCCAAATAGGCATAAACGTTGTACCTTTCCGGACCTTCAACTCTCTGCAACTCGACGGTGAATCCGGCACTCTTAAGGTAGGAGCCAAGCCATTGGCCAACTGCGAGTTCGTCACCACTAATTGACTGGTGCTCGACCAATTTGCGGTGGAGCTGGAGCAACGAGTACATGTTGTCTACCACATAGTCTTGCAAGTTAGAGAATGCGGAGTCCATTGAGTATTGGCTAAGCGAGACAACATTTTGGGTCAGGTCAAACGCAAAGGGGCTGAGGGCGAGTACTTGAGCAGCAACCACCGATAGAGTGGAGATTTTGGGCCAAAGCATGCGATTGTAGACGAAAGTGGTGTGTTCGGAAAAATTATGGAGATTGCGAAAAGAAGTGTGGATTAGGCGAATACGGAATTTGATAGTTGTGATTCCGCACATAAATTTTTGTGATAACACCTGGGAGATAAATTATGACAATTCACTGTAACTAGATATGTAGAAATACGTCGACGGCTGTCTCAGAACATGTATCTCAGAAAAACTAGCTGCCACCATTTTTCTCTCATATGTCATTTCTGCTGTTTTAGATGGGACTATTCTTTAATTTAGTCCGTTGTTCCGCCGCACAGTAACGCAGGCTCAGAAGTGATTATCATGGAGCAGTCTCAATGAGCCTTCAGAAGCCTATTTCGATGCTCAAGCATTTAGAACCTTATTGCTGCGAGGCGAAATCTCAATATTGCGAAACGGATTCCTTGTTGCCGAATGGGCCAAGGGAGAAATGTGCACCCCTTCATGCAAAGGAGCCAAGCTGCTTCTGAACCTGTTAGGAACATATCAAAATATTCTATATCTTAATGACTATACTACTAAAGAAATATCCTCAAGTTGTTTGGAAGTCGAACTCCACAGTCAGTTGATACTGGAGGAGAACGTGTCTTTCACGTTTGTAATTGCTGAGGACGAAAGTAGATTACTATGTGAGTCGCTCATTAGCAGCATTGCCTATATTAGCAGTTTCCATTGATTCGCCTATTCCATATATTCTCATTTCACTTCTTTCTCCTCATTTTGCATCAGTTTCTGCGATTTTGCCCAATTTTCAAACTTCTCCTTCAAGTCTTCAGCAATTTCCTTGGCAGCAGCATCCGAGTCAGGCGCATTTTGCATCTTGTCAAACATGTTGGTTATATAGTCGAAGGTGCTGGTGATGTACTGGTCCATAGTGGGATTATCACCGTTGGGGTTTAGAAGGGTGCGCACTGCTCCCTCAAATTGCTTGGTTTGTTCGGGGGTGGGCAAGTCGTTAACTTTGGTGGTCTTCTCCTCGTAAGTCATGGTGGCGTTTAAAGTAGCAGAACTGGTTCATATAAATACTTGGGGTCATGTGAAAGGGAGTATTACCGTATTGGGAAATTAACCACTCCGGAAGTATAGCATTAAAACAATTATCGACAAAGTGCAATTGAGGCGTTCACGAGCCTTTTAGGGTCTACTTTGTCTCGCCGAGGTCACCTTCGGTTTTTCCCAAGTTGCCTTCAGCTTTTCCTAGGTTTCCCTCGGTTTTACCAGCACCTTCAACCTTACCGAGGTCACCCTCCGTTTTTCCAACATCGCCCTCGGTCTTTCCAACATTACCCTCCGTTTTTCCAACATCGCCCTCGGTCTTTCCAACATTGCCCTCGACCTTTCCGGGACCTTCAGTTTTACCAGCATTGCTAGCATTCACGCTTCCGCTAGTCGTTGGCTTGCTGCCTGCAGCAGAAGCACCCTTGAGATCGCCCAACTCGCCCAATTCTTTCGACATGTTGATAGTTCTTGATGTAGTATTTTGGTTATCAGTGGTTGAAGTTTCTTCCAAATGAAATTGCTCAAGTAAGGATAGAGCAACTGACCTGCATCTACAAAGCATGAAACATTCACACCCCATCTACCCACCTACTATGCAGAGTAATAGACACTGGTATATAGTAGCTGGGTAGAGATGCCATTATCACGCCCATACTGTAATCTGGCCGCGTTTGTCCGGGTTCATCAGCGTGCATTGAGCATGCTGTTGCTCAGCTGCAGCCCCCTGCATGTACTATCGATCTCCACGCGAGCAAACATGGTGGTGACCCGGCCTTTGACAGGACATACATCACCAATGGGCCGAGTGTTGGTGGCCGACTGGGACGAAACCATCACCGTGAGTGATACCACGGCCCTCGTGGCAGAGGTGGCCTACGATCACAAACAACAATTGCCCCCCTTCTCAACCTACTTCAACATGTACATGGACGCATTGACCGCATACAACTCGCGCTACACCGCAGAGCATGGCGTCGAATATTCGTTGCAGAACGAGACCCGGTACCAGAAAGGCTTGAAAGCAGTGGAAATGACTTCAATATCGGCCCTAGAGCACGATGGCTTCTTCTCTGGCTTGACTCGTGATGATTTTGCTAAGAAATCTGACCACATCGAGCTCAGGCCAGGGTTTGTGGAGTTTGCCAACAAAATCCTCCAGCAAGGCATTCCCCTCTACATTCTCAGTATCAATTGGTGCCAAACCATGATCGAGGCTACTTTGAAACGCCATGGGGTGCACGGTTGCATAATTCTAGCGAACGACTTCGAGGTTAATTGTGAAGGAATCACCACGGGTCGGTTCAAAATGCCGGATATCCGGACCGGTTACGATAAGATGTTGGAGTTAGACAAAATCCGAGGCGTCCATGGGGACTGCTCCATTGTATATGTTGGGGATAGTCGAGGAGACGTTTTGCCGTTGGAAATTGCTGACACGGGCGTAATCATCACTGGGGGCCGTGCCAAGTTGAATTTCGGCAACGTTGAAAAGGTCGATGTCGGTGGACAGTTGCAGGCAGGAATCTGGGAGGCAGAGTGGGGAGAGCTTGATGTGGTGTGGTGAGAAGCTACAGCGGTAGAATTTTGATGTTGTATTAGAATTATAGACATGCCACAAGTGGCGCCAAGAAGTCTAGAGGACACCAGTACAAGTGTAGATGAGTGCTAAAGCAGTTGCTGGCTGCATATTACAAAATTGCGAGCTGATGCAGTTATTGCCGCCAGTTAGTCGTGCCGGCATACGGCTGAACATGAGCTAGCATACCGCCGTGCATAGGCACATACTGCCCGTATACATAACCTGGGTGATTGGCTACTGGGTAGCCCTCTCCCATCACATGGGAATGCACAAGTGGCGACCGATGAGGTCCCAGAATGGGCACCTGCGAAATGGATGGAGGCGTCATCACGCCATTAGGCGGAGGTGGGTACTGGCCCTGGAGTGGCACCTGGCCCTGGTACATGTGTGGTGGTTGGTGAGCCAATTGGTCTTGCAGTGGCCAATGACGTGGTGGAGGATGAGGGAGCTGTGTAGGTGGGCCTGGCAGTTTATTGGCGGGCTTGAATGGCTGTGCAAGCTGAGGCATTGGTTGTGGTGTTCTGACTGGAGGATATGATGGAGGCACCTGCGAACCGTTAAACCGCTGTGGTTGTGGAGGCATCGGTTGTGCAACGGTTCTAGCCATTGGGTGCATTGAATCAGCTGCCACAGGACCTTCAAATGGTCTGGCAGGAGGGTTGGGACCTCCATGTGGGGGCTCGGAATATGTAGGCGATCCATCGCGGCCAGCCGGTTGTACTTGAGGAGACGCACCGGTGCCTTCACGCTTGACGTCGCCGGCGGGTGCCTTATTGGTGCCTTGAACAAAGGCAATGCGCTCCGAGGGTAACAAGGTCACCAAATCGCGGAGAAAGTAGTTGGGCACTCCCAGTGGGCGAGTCAACGCCGGAACGGGACCATTACCCAGCGCGGCAGCTTGCAATTTCTTTGCTCTGTGGAAATAGTAATCGGCAGTTCCGTTGTCGTTGAATGCACGGAAGCACATGGCGGCTCTTGAACAGGCATCGGCCGCATCAGCAAGCTGGTCGTCACAACGCTCGTAGACACAACTCAACCCTTCCCATGCTGCGGCCGTGCCGGGCAGATTCTCGTTCAATTGGAGTCTGAGGGCCTGCGAGTATGCAGCCAATGCGTCGGGGAGCTGCGTCAACTCCAAATAGAGTTTACCCACTGCCAACCAGGTGATGGGCAGACTCGACGCGCGTCTCAACGCAATCTGGTAGGAATCGTATGCTGCCCGAGGCGAATCGAGCACGTTGTAGGCCATTCCGAGCAAGTACCAAGGCAAGAAATCGCCTTGAGAGGTGTCGGCACCTTCCCTGGACTTCTTGGGGTCTCTCAACTCCTGGGGCTCGGCCTCCACAACCTTGGTCAAGAGGTCGATGGCCTTCTGGGCATTTTCCTTGTTGTCGTTCAACAAGAGCAAGTACGCATGGGTGATTAGAATACGAGGAGAAGGACCTACCGCGACTTCTGCCCGCTCACACGCCTCCAACGCCTCGTCAATACGGTTGGCCCGCTCCTTGGCGGTGGCAAACGCACACCAGAGCGCAATGTACTCGTCGACACGTGCCAACGGAGGAGGAGGCAACAGAAGGGTAGCGGTCAACTCGGCAATCAGAAGCTCAATGTTGCCGTCGGCAGCAGCAATCGCCGCCAACTCGGCGTGGGCGTTGCGGGCGGTTTCTACATCCACTTTGGAGAATTCTGCAAGCAGCAGAGGTAGAAGCAGAAGGCAGTGGGTCAAGGCATTGGCTGCTTGACCGCGAGCTCCTGCTCGAATTAGAGTTTGCGCCAGCAAAAGACTAAGCGCCGGGTCATTCGGAGTAAGCAGCATGGCCAGCTGAATCAGCTGATGCGCCTGCTCGTTGAGCCCAACCAATAAATAGCATTCGGTGAGTTCTCGGTAGTACTTCAGGCTCTTGGTGAGATCGGGATACTTTTCGGCGGCTTTTGTGAGCCGCTGGATCGACGTCTGCGACCCCACCGTTTCGTTGGCGCTGATATCGTTCATTCGGAGCAGGTAGCTCCAGCCAATGAGCGCCTCCACCGATGCTGGCGCATGGGTAAGGGCCGAATCAAACAGTTTCATTGCCACCCCAATCATGCCTATGGTGATGGCACAGTTTCCCATGGCGATCCATGTTTCGGATGTCTGGATAGGATATGAAAGTTGCAGCGTTGATGGCCGCGGATGGCTGAGGCGTTTCAATACTTTGGGGGATGTGGATGCGGATCGTTTGCCCATGTTGGCGGCTAAAATATGAGGAAAGACGGTGGAAACTAAAAAATTGAAAGATGGAGGCCGGAAGATTTGGCGATGCAGTGGGAGGAAGAATAAGGAGTTGGTTGCGGAAGAACGACGGCAGTGGCGACGAGGGGTGGAAGGTCAGGAAAAAAAGTAGTATGGGGAAAAAAACTAGTTGGGCTGAGGTTGTGAGGGAACTAATTGCGAAAAGGTTAGTTTGAACGAGCAAGACATCAGGTGCATGACAATGTAAGGAGGTGCAGCATGCATGCAACAGTGTGATGGGCAATGCTGTGCGCACGCATGCGCATGACGACAAATAACCTTGTGCGCACAAGTGGGAAAACATTCGGAGGCGCGGGCTCATTCTGGTACTTTTGCTTGCGATGTTATTCTTCACACCGGGAACTGTGGGTCGTTCCGTTGGTAACGCAGACTACTCGACACACAAGGAGATCCTAGTTTTTCTCGGTCTTCTCCATTATCTCGTTTATCTCTGTGCATACACCCACAAAGCTTCTATATCTTCTGCTTCTTGTTGGTAACCGGTGGATCCTTCGCTCCGGAGTTCTAGTTTCTTTTTCCATGGATGATAGCAATAGTGAATCCTCGGAATAATAGTAAATTCTCTTTCCGTCTTGTTCTGCGGTTGTTGAGAGTACCACATTTCATCAACTATTTTATATCAACGATCATTGTCCATTCCTTTTTTGAGTATGCCGTCGAAAGTTTATTTATTGATGACCTGTTGAAATTCGGGAAATCGGTAAAGTTTCCTATTGCAATTAAGTGATGTTTTCCGACAATCAGTTTCTTTGGCCGTCTCTGTGATCATTTTGGACGTTTACAGATAATACCATCTTAATCGTCTCAGAACAATGGAAGTTGTCGGATCTTCATTGGCTAATGGTATGTTAGTGCACGGACATATTTTTCACTGACTTCGCACTTATTGGAATCGGGATTATTTCTGGACGGAATTATGCCTGTGGCGCCATTTCGGGACAGCAGTTACACATCTTAGATTTTCTACTTCTCCCACCACTCGATTATCGATGACTCCACCTATTATATTTTTGTCAGTATTTCATCTTAGTGAACATCTGGTTATGACACCTCGTTGCTATGCGCAAACTGGTGGTGGTTCCGTGATCTCGAACCCATTGAACGTCGTGCATGTCACTATGCAAGATGTTTTTGGATGCATGCTGCCATGCAAATGGTTGACGCAATGTACCTGCACCACTCGCTAGTGCTCCTAGGTGGAACAACGTCACTATTATAGCAATGTAGTCTGATGTGAACTGACACTGTAACTGGAATCGTAATTGCTCACTTTGCATCGCCAGTACATTCTCCTTTCAATTGCTTGTTCATTTTCGTTGTTGGATGCCTCATTTGCTAATGGCTTACCTTGGAATGCCCATTATTAGAAATCCGTGGCATGTCAAACAGAAGGAGATGTAGTGTCTTAGTTTAGAAACAGTGACCAAACTCATGCAGTATATCCAGAAAACTTAAGGAGATGAGAGATTGGGAGAGAAACTAGGCCCCGGTTATATTTCATACTTCCATCAAACAAGGAATTATTGCCGGCACGCAGAAAATAGTCGATGTGGAGTGACTTGCAGGATGCATTATTCGAGATATACCCGCATGTGCAATAATCGGGCGAACGTTTCTTTGCAGACGCATGGCTAACAAATAAAACGATGACCCGTTCTTCCAAGAGAATATCATGGAGTTCCACGTATGAAATTCCCCTGGAGAGTGCTTAGCAACGCTTTGAAAACTTCTCCCCTAGCGCCGGTTTTGATTGTTACCCTGGTCGGTTAGCTGCGGTAAATCAAGGCACGATATTTCCCGGCGTTTGCTGTCTCGATTTGCATTGCATTCATGCATCCTTGCGGTAATTGATTCACTTTATATTTCCTTACATGGCGAGCAGCGTATACTACCGCATTTCGATTATGCGCTAGGCATACCGTATGCGCACGACCAGTGAGTACGAGTGCACCTTACCAAATGCGCTCTACGGCTATATCTATTCTTGGCCGATGCTTGTGAGAGTCATTCTTACTTTCTCGGACTTAAGAGTCATATGTCCAAAACTTTAAGGAAGTAGCTACATGATCAGTCGCATAGGACTGGCTATATCAGAATCCTGTAATTGTTAGTATTGGTGCGAAAATGAGCAAATGGGGTGTCTTTTGGCGATGAATTCTACTTACAGTATAAGGTTTGACAGTAATGTAATAGTTCGAAAATTCGGGTTGCGTGCGTTATTCTGACCTCATACATGCACGATCCCAAGTGAGTTATGCATTTTATTGTTGTTCCAGAAAATGAGAAAATGGTTGAGATTCCGCATGTCGATCACTTTGTTCGCATACCCCTACGAGCTGTAAATGTGGATGTCGGTTGCGGTTCGAAGTGGCCATTGTGCGTGTGCTTTAATTAATGGTGCTTTAATGCCCAGCAATTTTATCGTTAGCTTGACCCCAAGCAAATAAAATAATGCTCTCTCGTCGACCCTTGTGGGGCTACCTAAATTATTCTTGATGTTCGAGTATGGCCTTGCAATCCGAGATGGTTTTGATATATTACCTTGTACCATCAGGGGAATGTTTATGTACCAGCCAGCTTTTAGAAACATGATTAAAGATCTGCAGTATTGCTGCATGAACCAGTATGCGCAATATTGGGTCAAAATAATATTGAGTTCCCCGTACGGCACCAGTAGCATGTGGCAAAAAAAAATAATCTCATATAGAATGGAATCACTAAATTCCAGCGGTGTGACCTCATGCACTGTTGCTGGAGATAACATGTGCACGGACGTCGCGGAAGGGCAGACACTGCAGCAGGGGGGGCAAAGTGTGATAGTTTGCCGAGTGGCGCCGTCAAGCAAAAGATGACCGCTCGGGCCGCGTGCCCAACCCCTTTTTTGGTGTTAGAGTTTCTTGCTACTTCAGTAGGTGTTAAAGTAGTGGTCATGTTCATGGGCAAAGTAAAATAGATGGGATACGCAGCGGCGTACGTCTTCAACCGTAAACGTCGACTTGCAGGATACCCTCCTTGCATAAGTCGAAGTATAATGCAGCTTTGGCGTCAATGTGCATGGAACCACACCACTTTGCCGAGTGAATTCTCACTTGATCATCACGTGATATAGTTTGAGATTTCCCGACTGTACGGGTCTAATGCCGAAGCTGATCGATCTAATTTTGAAGTCACGTGGATATCCATCTCTGATTTCATCATGAATAGGTCGTTGCTTAGGGTATCTAGAAGGCTATGTCTACTAAGAGTTGGGTCGTATGTTGGGACTACTCGGCCGGCAATACTTACACCGATTCGTAGTGTAGCCACCATCCCAAACACCCATTTGTCTCTGCTCATCGCTGACTCACTTCTACCCAAATGTGGATCATGTGGAGTATTGCTCCAGAGCGAAGTTCCGGGCAAAAAAGGGTATTTTGTGGAAGAGAAAACTGGTAAGAATCTCCAAAACTTTGTCAAAGCCGAAGATGCTGTCCACCTGCGGTTTCTACGCACCATGTCTGATGAAGATAAGATGCTACTACTCAATGGAGCATCCATGGGTGTTCCCGACGCCCACAGTGAACTCACAAAGAAGAAAACACATAAGGATATCCCGCTGATGCAATGTACCAGGTGCCGTGATGCGTTGTTCCGGTCCAAATTTGTTCCGGACCAGTATCAGGTCGAAAGTGCAGCTCAGGTGATGGAGACCATTCCTCCCCATGCAAATTTGATCTATGTGGTGAGTGCCACTGATTTCCCAATGTCCATTAATGAAGATGTGTTCAAATATCGTGGATCTAGCACCATGCAATTTGTGGTGACGAAATTGGACCTCTTCTTTGCAAACAAGGCTATGGCAGCAAAGTATGGCCCTCAGTTTTTCCAGGACTACTTCTGGCGAACGTACAAGGTCCCTCCAAAAAACGTTTTCAGTGTTTCGGGTACCGTAGATTGGCACACAGACAAATTGTTCCTGGCTGTAAAAGACAATCTGTACTTTATTGGCACGGTTAATAGTGGCAAGTCTACCTTGATTCTGGCTCTTATGCATGTTGCAGAAAAGCGCAGACAGGGTCTTCCCAACGCCAAGCGAGACCGCAAGATGCAGAAAATAGACGACGTGGCTCTTTCACAAGGAAAACCCACCACTCGACAGGCACTCGCCAAGCACAATTTGGCAGCAATCAAGAAGTTCAAGAAGCTCCACGGCCCGGGAACTTCCTACATGCCAGGGTTCACTCGAGGGAACCTCCCTTTCGAGCTTTCCAGAAATGTCACCATCTACGATGTTCCCGGGTTCTCGTCGGCTGCTTCGGCCCAACTCTACGAGTTGATGGATCCAGCAACCATCAAAATTATCCAGAAGGGTCAGAAAATGCACAAGAAAGGAACATACCAATCACACTACGAAACTGCGAAAGGTGGGCAGGTCGTGACGGTTGGCGGACTCTTTTTCCTTCAGGTTCCGCATGGAGCCATGTTGCAACTCCGCAATGTCATCAACCATAAGATGCACATTTTCAAGGATATGGAAAAGGCCCTCTACACGTGGAATCACCCTCATTCCAACCCAGCACTTCAAGAGGTGTTTGCGGTAGATCCTACGAAAACATCGTTGGTGAAGTACATCATTCCGTCCTTCTATGGTAGCGTCGATCTTGTGATTCGCTCCGTCGGATATGTTACCATTACTCCTACCGGGAAATTTTCGTCGCAACAGCCTTTTACGGTATATTTACCCTCCGGACTTGATGCAATAATCCGTCAACCCATCACGCATTACATTACGCGGACGTTGGCAGGCCGAGACGCACAGGGAAATGTTCTTCGGAAAGAAAACTGGAGAGAGAAGAGTGTGACGGAGGTGAAACGGTACACGGGAAAGCATCCGCTTCTGAGTCGTCTAATTCCGGGTGAAGATGCGGGCACAGATGACGCAGAAGTTATGCGGAAGTACGTGGAAGCTGTTAAAGGGAGTGGTGTGGCCCACGAGACGATATCAGAGGCCAATCGTTATGCCAACTGGGTCTAGAGTAGTTGGGTCTGGAGTAGTTGTTGCAAGTGATTCGCTTCTTGTCCAAAATCATGTATATATATGCGGGCTATATGCCGCATGCACAATGCATCATCACCCCGCGTCTACAGGCATGTACAGGCTGCCTCTAAACTTCAATATTCGCTGCAGAAACCCCTGGAATAACAAAATATAGCCAAAACTGACCAGCTCAAGCAATCCAGCATTCGAACGCGGCCACGGGCAACCGTTTCCCCATCAGATATCACGCAAGCCTCCTGTCCTGATGTACGTGATTGCGCGGAGCTGATCTTGATGGCATGGTGCCTCGCGTCGAAGGAGGCATTGAAAATCGCGGACGTCAACATGAACGTGCATGCAATGCATGAACGAGGCACATCAACAATAGCTAGGTTTCACAGAATTCCATCCCTAATTTCTTCTCGGAGTTTCAAATAGAGATCAAATTTATACTGATCCCGTACCTTGCACTTTTCCTGCTCCTTGCATTCCGCCATGATCCGCAGCCAGAGCATCACTTTCACCGAAAAACGGAAAACGGGAATCTTGAATTCCCTCCGTAACAGGAAATCATCATCCAAAGACTTGAACGGGTTTCTAAAGTCCAAACCACTCAACAATTCAAATACACTGAACACAGACGCCGCTAGCAAGCGCCACTCCATGGTTGTCTCGTTGCCGGATGACAAAGAATATAACGAAAACAAAGAGAACTTCAAACTCAGCTATAATGACAACAATACGAAACGCTCCGCTGGGCCCGATGCAAGAGCCTCTGAAATAACCATCCTCAAAGATAAACAAGTGTCCCGGCGTTCGCTGAAAATGTTTCAGCCGACACTCACTCCTGCTTCAAGCGAGAGAACAATAGCCACCACGGGCCAGGAGCCATGTGATGTGGTTCTGATGGAAACGCTCAGCTTGGATCCGCTTTCGCCTGGAAAGTCCATTGATGTCAAAATAAAGATGTCTGTGTTGACCCCCCTCTCGTTCCAGGATTATGCCACCTATCTCGGGGAATTCGACGATGAACCTTCAACCCCCTCTAAATTGCACCGTACTGTGAACATTAACAACTTGCAAGATTTTCTCAAAAGCATGGATGAGCACATAGTTACACTTGGCAACCGGAAGTCGCTTGATGTGGAAGCTTACGAGATCCAACAGTTACAGAGACGCTTGAGCAATCAGCGAGACGATTTGCGCATGTACTTGGTGGAGAATGCGATGGTGATGAAGTTTTTTCTGCAGAGTGCTGATGAAGCGTTCCAGCGACTGGCAAGACACTGGGATGATATCGATACGGACGAGATTTTCAAGTCTGAGAAGCACAACATGGACGAGAACATCCACATGTATATGTGAGGTGGAAATGACAATGGGTAGTATTGAATAAAAAGATGACGAAGGTTTATTGATAGGTTGATAGTTCTGTTTTAGTGGGTGAATTGTTTTGGTCATGATTAATTAATTCTTGGTTAGTCAGTCCATTTGTTTTGTGACAAATTTAGTAAACTTGGCATACTCTTTCAATTCAATGAGTTCCTTTCTCAGTTATCGTATGGTTCACCGATAGTTCAGTACGTTTGCCTTGCAATCAAATTGCTCGGATGGATCGCATTATGATTTAGACCATATTCATTGGCTTGTCGTTGGTTTGGTCTCTTCCAATGCTCATCAATATGCCTCAGATCCACTCTCAATTTATCAGCTATTTCATTTGCAGCTACAATAGGTAATATTCTATTCTTTGAGTTCTTATCCTTACTGCTGGCCATAATCGACGCCCCACTAATCTCTCTCTTATGATCACATCCAAGAATTTTTATCATATTTATCGTGTAGATGTAACAGATTGTACCCAAATCAGTGTTGTTCGATCTAATATTATCTTAATTCTTCTTCTTTTGGACTTTACCGACTTCTAAGTGGCCCGGTTCCGGCCACTATCTCTGTCGCCCGGTTCCGGCCCGCTACCTCTATTACCTCGTTCCGTTCACGTCATCGTTACCCGGAGCGCCTTGACTACTTAAAGGCTCCTCACCCTTAGCCTTATAGGAACTATCTACAATTTCGGTATTAACTCTACGAACCCTTATCTATTACAGTAGAACACGAACATGATATAAGTCCCACTTGATATCCAGAAACGACTGTCTGGTGTAAAGAAGATAATAAGCATTCTTACATTGCAGATGTGACTCTCAAAAAAGTCAGCCCAATATCTAATGGAACATCTCTATCGGTAAATGGGAATCTGGATTGAGTGCAATGTCTTTTACCACAACTGAATGGAGCTTGTCTGATTGACTAAGTATTGGAGAAGCATAGAAGTTTCGTCTTGTTCAAACAGATAGATAAGTGTCGATATGGACATTCTATGGTCTAGAAGTGTTGAGAGTAGGTATTGTGTTAGTATGTTGCACAAAGGCTGGAATTGGAGTGTCTCCTCCATCGACAGATATCCTTGGTATGATTACTCTTAGAAACATGAATTATCTCTTCATGCAATTTCCATTGTTGCTGCCTCATTTTCCAATAATGTAGATGATAGAGAATTAGGTGAATGATGAGGATCACGAAGGTACTGAAAAAAACTGCATCAGCTAAACCATTCAATAAAAGAAATGAAAATCTCCACCAAGCCTCAGTCCGCAACCCGACGAAATGGCAAATTGTCTGATGATAATTACGCTCGCGAATCTTCACTTTCCCAGTTTTCACTCATCCAATCTTATTTTGCCAATCTTCTTGCTTCCTAAAGGTCAACCTCTAAGTACCCTCTCGCACACCCGTACACCAGAACCATACCAGATCAAAATCTCCTCCACTACTTGAATACTACAAACATGTCTGCTAGAGAAGAGTCCGACGCCGCGGAGTTGCTCTCATCGTTATCGTTGAAGCCTGAGGCTTCTGATGTTGCTACGGAAGTCAAGCAGGAATCCACCGAGAAGGAAGAAGTTGCTGAAACCAAAACTGAAGACGAAGAAGCTAAAGAAACTGAGGTGGTAAAAGAAACGGAGAAAGCCACCGACAAAGAGGCTGCCGAAGTCGCCGACGACACCAAAGATGAGGCACCCACGATATCTTCGAATGAATCCGCTGAATCACCGCAAATTCCATCCACCGAATCCACCGAACCAGAATCCAACTTGATCAAATCCACTTTCGAAGTCAAGGTCAAGTTGGCCGACTTGCAGGCGGACCCCAACTCGCCTCTTTTCTCCGTCAAGTCCTTCGACGACCTTGGACTAAGCGCCGAATTGCTCAAGGGTTTGTACGCCATGAAATTCAACAAACCGTCGAAAATCCAGGAAAAGGCATTGCCGCTCTTGTTGAAGAATCCTCCAACGAATATGATTGGCCAGTCGCAGTCGGGAACGGGAAAGACCGCCGCCTTCTCGTTGACGATGTTGTCAAGAGTTGATGAATCATTGCAGGACGTTCAGGCTATCTGTTTGGCTCCCGCTAGAGAACTCGCCAGACAGACGCTTGAAGTGATCCAGACCATGGGCCGTTTCACCAAGGTCACCAGCAGATTGGTCATTCCAGGAACTTATTCCCACCAAACTAGATTCAACGAGCAGATCTTGGTAGGAACGCCAGGAACATTGTTGGACCTCATCAGAAAGAGAAGAGTCAATGTCAAAAACGTCAAGGTGTTTGTTTTGGATGAAGCCGACAACATGTTGGACGCACAGGGATTGGGCGACCAGTGTATTCGCGTAAAGAAGCTGTTGCCAACGTCGGCCCAGCTTGTTTTATTTTCGGCCACTTTCCCCACCGAAGTGAGAGCCTACGCTGAGAAGTTTGTGCCCAACGCCAACTCGTTGGAGTTGAAACAGGAGGAATTAAATGTGGACGGCATCAAGCAGTTGTATATGGACTGTGACTCCGAGAAGCACAAGTTCGAGGTGTTGAGCGAGTTATACGGATTGTTGACGATCGGATCCTCCATCATTTTCGTGCAGAGAAAAGCTACCGCCGACCAGTTGTACAGATTAATGACCAATGAGGGCCACAAGGTGTCGGTTTTGCACAGTGACTTGGAGCACAGCGACAGAGACCGGTTGATAGACGATTTCAGGGAGGGAAGATCAAAGGTTTTGATTACCACCAACGTGTTGTCTCGTGGTATCGACATTGCCTCGGTGTCGATGGTGGTGAACTACGACTTGCCTGTGGACAAGAGCGGGAGACCCGATCCTTCCACCTACTTGCATAGAATCGGACGTACCGGTAGATTTGGCCGTGTGGGAGTGTCGATTTCATTTGTTCACGACAAGAAGTCTTATGAGGTGTTGCAGTCGATCCAGCAGTATTTTGGCAATATTGAAATGACCAGGGTGCCTACCGATGATTGGGATGAGGTGGAGAAGATTGTGAAGAAGGTGATTAAGAGCTGAGGAAGTGTGGGAGAAAAATCAGATGGAGAAGTGGTTCCATCGTAAGAGATGTAAAAGGTTCCATCATGAAAGACCAAGAGCGAATGGTTCATTGTTAGTTGTCGCAAGTGGGATTTCAGAATTAGATATTAATGTACGCACGTCCATGTGACGAGGTGATCAAGTCAATGTAGATGACAATATGCCGATGAGAAAAATATAAGGTAGTTAACCTAAAAGTAGTTCATGTCAGAACCAAACATTGTAGTTTTTCCATTAAACATAAAGGGCCCTTGGTATAGTCCGTCGAGAAAACATTGCTATTGGATCAGTCTGGGCGCAGATATTTCCCAAGATCACGTAAGTGACAAATAAAAGAAAGTGAGTGGAAATTAATGAGCATCGAATGGGATGTAATCTATTTCAAATACATGGATAATTTGTTGGAATCAAGAGAGTAGCTAATACATCAAAGACTTGTTCCTGTCACAATACACGTTCCCAAATCACCATTTTACTCCCATCAATCTGAAGCTTACTGTACCACACGGTTGTTCTCGTCAACTTAAATACTAAACAAGTTACTTTCTACTAACTTGCCTGTCTCGAAGTTAGCAAAGATCACTACTCCATCTATCATGCTGACTATTTATCCACCTATCGCTCTATGTACACTAGTTCTCAAACACCACCGAAGGCTTGAACCGGCGTGGTGCTCTCTTAGCCGCCACATCCCAATCAATGCAATCCCACAAGTTCTCCAAGTATTGCTGCTTGCCAAACACTCCATAATCGGCCAAATACGCCCTCATAGACGCATCGAGCGCAACCAACGGCACCAACTTCTTGTCCAGAAACAAGAGCGTCTCCTCGGCCTCTTCCACCGTTCCCAAAGTCATTGAATCACGCGTTGGTGCCACAACTTCCTCGGCATCCAATCCTTCCTGTTCTCTGCGTTCTTGCTGTTTTCTCTTCAACGCAGCCTCCTTGGCGACCTTCTGCTGTTTCACCTTGCTCATCTGTCCCGACCGGACCGAACCGTCCACGATTCCTGCGTTGTAGGTGTTGACCACTGCCAACTTGTTAAATGACAAATCTGACCCCGAAACGTTACGCAACGTCGACTCGGAGTAGGTGGCCTGTGCAACTAACCAGGTGACACCGTCGCCCTTGATGCTCTTGGCACTGTTGAGGAAAAGTGTTCTGAATTCGGCAATAGACCCGAACGAATCCACAATCCACTCCACCAACGCCTCGTCGCGCGGTTCGTTGAAGAATTCGGTGGCAATAGTCGGGGTCTGCAACAACAGCGACTGTGGCGCCATGTATACCCGCAGCTGGCCGTCGGCGGCTATGATGGGCTTCAATGATTCCAAACAGAATTGTAAATTGTGCAACAACGACGCCTGGGCGTGGACTCCCAGCAATGCGGGGTTGTTAAATGTAACAGTGATCAACAGGGTCAAGTCTGCAGGCGGATTGGCCACTCTGTTTTCCGAAAGCTGCGAGTTCAAGCGGTCAACAATGGATTGACCGCGACCAAACCATAAATCTTGGATGGTTTCGCTCAGATAGAGCCCGTTGAAGTTCTGGTTGGTGGCCCGGAGATTTTCCAAAAGCGGAATCGTAGGGAGAATGTACGATACCGATCTTTGGGACACCAACGAGCGGGGAGCTGGAGACCTGAACATGTTAGTGGGTGAAAAGTTGGAGCAAGACGCTAAAAAAATCTTGAAGTGGTGGTGCGCGCACGACAGTGCACCAGAACCCGAGCTCGAGACTGCCATGTCGGACTACATGGCGTGCACAACTCTGCACTCGCTCTAGATGTGGATTCTGTAGTTGGAAGTATCCTATTATCCAGACAGAAATACAGCTCTGTCTCCCAAGTTAATCTATAATACAACGTGTCAGCGAATGGTCACGGCCTAGGCGGAGCAACGGTGGGGTCGGTGGGCAACCGGCATGAAAGCGACAGCATCACGATTTGCTTCTCCCGACCTTCAAACTTTTAACTCTTCTCAATAACGAAGAACTGCCACCAGCTTCCTCGTCCGCGAACGATGGCCTGCTATATTCGCCAGAGTTGTCATGCGACGTTCTTCTAGAAGTAGCTTCGCTGTGGGAGTTCTTGCGGAACTTCTGCACCAATGACTTCTTTCTTCCCAACCCGTTAGATGGTACCGACAAGTGGTCATCTACACGAGGTGCTGGCGCACCGTCAAGGAATGTAGAAGTACCCAATCCTGCAGTGGTTGGGCCGTGCACTGGTGCTGCCTTCTCATTGGCATCAAACGCCAACACAGAGGGATTCAATCTGGGGGTGTAAGCAGATTGGGGATCGTTAGATGACCTGTTTGTCTTTAAAGCTGGAACTTGGTTACCCGGGCCAACTTTGCCAACAATCTCATTCTGGTCTTCAGAGAAGTTGCCGTAAGCAAGGTTCATGCGGTCATTATTATTCATGCCGGGGCCAAATGCTTTCATTGAATTGTTTGGGCCGTCAGCAGGGAAGGCCATAACTGGAGCATTCTTTTCGTTTTTGTTTCTGTGCGGGGTGCACGCGTCGAAAGGACCGTCGTGGTGGAATCTTCCTCCGAAAAACGCACTCACATCCAACTTGTCAATGGTATCCAAGTTCTTAGAGTTGTGTGGTGGCGCAGCGGACTTCTTCTTGGAAGGAGACTTTGTTCTGGACGACTTGTGATGGTGTCTGCGTTCTCCGCTACTGCGATGTCTTGACGAGTCGCTCTGAGAGCGGTGAGGTCTGCTACTTCTCGTACGAGAAGAGGAGGATTCGTGCTTCTCCTTAGGATACTCTCTTGCAGTGTCGCCTCCGGCTGCTTCTTCGTACGAAGGTGGAGGCGGGGCAGCAGGCTTCTTTTCTCTTGACACTGGTGGTCTCAGTTGCTTCGAAGCCAGGGTGGGTGGAGGCGGAGGGTCTCTGTGGTGCTTATATTCACCGTTCATTGCAGATGCAAAGGGATTGTTGGAGCTCATTTTTCTGTGGGAGGTTAGTATGGCAACAAGCTAAAAAAGCGGGGGGTTGTAGACGATTGCACGCCAGTCAACAACAGGCTCAGGCTGAAACCCGCGCCTGCACGTGGCACAGGCGCGCCTTGCTATTCATCAGAAATGCAGCCTTCTGGTCACGAGACCTGTGGAGGCGCATAACTGTGAGGCTTAGCCAAGTAGATTAGGGGAAACCATTCGGAGGTGGAGGAACACGACCCAGAGACCATGCACCACCAGCCAAACTGGGGCTACATCATAGTGGCCAATCCGGAAGCGGAATCCAATAATGACTGGAAACAAGCTGTATAGAATGCAATGTTGAGAAGGTAGTGATTGCTCACTGCGTGTGTACAGAATTAGATGCACATCCAAGCGGAACTCTCAGGGCCCATGCAATGAACTGCAGCAAGGTAGAACAAGAGTCTAGGGCATCTGCAATTGAGATGGCTGAGTAAGCAATCTGGTTCTAAGAGTCTGGGCGGCGCCATTGGATCGAATGGCAATTAGTTCCAATATGACAATTAGTTCCAATATGGCAATTAGTTCCAATATGGCAATTAATTCCAATCTCACACATTCTCACCTCTCCTCTATTCTATCTAGATTTGCGATATAGACCTTGCCCCATATTTTGCCGCCTATCCACTCATCTCAATTCCCCGTCGTCTTCTTTTTTCTTGATGTTCACTGTTATTCCCTCATTTTTCCTTTTCTTTCCAGCGTTCGGGTGGTATTATTCATTATTTTTTTCAATATTCTCTTTCTCCGAGTGCTTGTCCTTCACAATTTCGTTGTCTTTCCGCCTCCATTTCCGTTTCCTTTCCTTCTCTCTCTCCATTCCATTCCTTCTTTTTGCGTCTACTTTTTACTCTCATCTAGCCTTTACCCGCCCAAATCAATCAAAAAAGTACATACCTATAATTAACGTTGCTGTCGCTCCCCGTCCGCGATTGTGTTGGAAATGCCGGTCTTGTGAGTGGCGAGTCCTCCTCATCCAGATCAATAAGCTGTTTATTCTTCTTGACCCAATCATCAAAAGTTGAGTTCGATGAGTGCACAGTGGTGGCGGATACCCTGGAGGATCCCGTGACGTCCTGCCGAAAAGGGTTATTTGATAAGATTCTGCGGCCCGAATCAAACGAGTGGTTGGGCTGCTGATACATTGTTGATGGCGGGAAAAGTCGTTAAAGTTGGATCTTTTAGTGTGACGGTAACGGTGATCTGGAGAGTTGGGCAGGACACGAAGTGCCACGCGTCTAGATGGTGAAATCGGAGGTACGGGTGTTCTGGGGGAAAGTCATTCGGGGCAAGGTAGAAGAGACGAGAAATGCCGGGATATATTCGGTTGGCTCGGGTTAGAGTGGCAGGAAGGTATGAAGTGGAGGTTTTAGTGCAGAAAATCTCGGGGAGTGTGGAGTGATGTGGATATTCTGATTAGTGATGGTGCACAACGGAATAGCAATACGGGAATCGGCTGCGGAATCATAATCCACCACGGAATCATAATCCACTACGGAATCCAACAGTAAATGAAAATCTGGAAAACAATACCGAATGCTTGAAGGTGTGGGCATAGGTAATAATAGTAATATGTCAGTTCACTCGGAATCATCTGGCGTACTCTCTATTAAATGTGTCAAGTAATATGCTCAAAAATTGACACTTGAAGATAAAGTGACATGTTCGAGAATTGACACTTGAAAACAGAAACTGCTATGAAATTATAGTCTCGGGTAATTACGCAACTCACCCACTTCCTTCTACTCTTCTACCATCTCTAATCTCTACTCACTGGTATCACCAAGAAGAACTGAAATATCTATTGTCTCTAGCCCTAAAAAGAGCTCCACATCCTAAAAAGAGCTCCACGTCCAATCGGATGGAACATTATTCACCAATGACCCCCGTCTCTCCTCCCGCCGATCCTTGTCAATCCGACTCACCGTAGAATGCACCTGTGCGCCCACATAAGTCGCCGACGTATACGGATTTTCGATAAACACATAAGGAGCCTCGGAATCCTCGCTCGTGCGGAGTCGCTGATTAATAGCACTCACGAGTCTCTGGTAGTTGGACCCACACGTTTTGCATGTCTTGCACTGCTTGAACCGAGGATGGAGCATCAGCGTCCCGGTTCCGCCCACCAAATTGGGGAATAACGGAACCACAAACCTCGCTTTAGAATCCATCATCACCCCCGACACCGCTTCGTCTAATAGTCCCGAAACGATATTGGAAGTCGTCGAGCTGCCGTTGGATGACCCACTGTACGCTCGGTGAGAAGTAGTTTTGACCAAACCCTCGACACTGGAATTCTGTGGAGTTGTCTCTTCAGGAGTGGTAATCTGGAAATAATGCATTTCCATGCTTTTGTAAAGACAGTCCTGACAGAAGAGCATTCCGCAGAATCGGCAGTGGTGTCTCCGCTTCCGTTGCGGCGTGAAGAAATTGCCAAACACTCCGAAACATCTCATGCAATGGTCCAGGGCATGATCGGGCATCCAATGGTCATGGGTTGGCTCCTGTTGGGCATTAATGTCGTAAGATTCGGGAAGCTGGAACGGATATTTGGCTACATGGACTAACGCACTCGGCGCCTCGGGCTCCAGCGCCGGATTCATATCCATATCTTCGTCTTCTTCCCTGGAGGTGGGCCGCAACACCGCAGGGGTGCAAAGCGGCTTTTTTAAGTTGTAAAGCTGCTGCACGCCGGGGCCCCTGGAGTTCATGCTGGGCGACCGAACGCGGCCTCCAAGTCCATCTTTAAATTCCGTGCGCTCGGCCGTCATGGTGTTGCTATTGAGATTTTGAATGGCTCGCATAAGTTTCAGGCGGTCCATCAGAACGGTTGTATTCAGCGAATCCGAAACTGATTCAGTATCCAGCCTGGGCAGCTCGCTTCCTCCAATTTTTGCAACCCCGATTTTTCCTACGCCGTGGCTGTCGCCATTCTTTGCAATCCGATGCATTTTTCCATACCCTTGCATTATCCCATTTTCCTTCGCCGTCTCGTTGCGGCCGTTCTTCGACGCCTGACTATCTCTGCGCATAACCTTCGCGTGCACATTGTGGTTGAGCTGATTGTCGTTGATGTCGGTGTGTTGGGGCTGTCCAAAATACCGATTGCTGACATATGTTAGCACTGCACTAGTAATCAGTCCCGAGGCCGCCTTGATGGGCTCCAGGTTGCGGCGAGTGGGTTGATTAATATCGGCGGTGGCCGGAAGATATTGCGACGTGGTTTCAGCACTGGGGGCCGCCTCGTCGTCATTTTTTTGTGTTAACATTATCACCAGTTCATGCGAATCTGATCGCGACAGAGTCAGACTCTTGCGATCGGTAAACGGGCGCGGCGACTCGGGCTCGTAAGTATAGTTGTTAACACCCGACATTCGCGGCGCCCGGATCTGCTCATCATAGTTGATGTTGTTGAATGTGGCCTTGGTTTGGGGCCGTTTGTCAGGAGATGTTTTATTAAGAATCGAGGAGATTGCCGAAGGAGCGAAGATGCTCTTGATGGGTTTTTTCAGAAAGGAGAAAGGCGGAAGCTCCTCGACGGTGGCACGGTCCAGCTCCTCGGCCATAGTGCAAACGGGTTTTACCGAAGATTTTCTGCGGTTTTTGGTTGTAAGTCGGACCTGAGGGTATTTTAAAGCTCGAGGAATTAACCACCACCAATCGATGCATGCAGGTCAGAGATAAGAACTTTCGAGGTATGAAACGTTGGGGTGGGGCGGCGGTTGGTGGGAAAGGAGAAATCAAGAGAAATCACTTGGTAAGAGCATGGGGGGAGTCCACCGACTACGTCTCCACGTTTTCTCTAGTTTTTTACTATCTTTTCTTCGCCATTTGTCGCTATCGACCCTCGTGCATAACGACTTGCATATAGGCGCAGATGCACAATTGCATCTTCTGATAACAGAAAGTGGGACCATATGTCGGAAAAGAAGTTGTTGCTGGGGGAAGGGAAACATTCAGAAAAGCGTATCGGGTTACTATCTGAGGAAGAATAACGTTTTTTCGGGAAAGAAGAGACAGGTGCTCGGAATTGGGGGGTTCCCATTGGCTGGCGATAGCCGAAGTTCACGTGCAGAGAGTGAGCGATGCCTGTATATAACCGGGGCACTAGCATGCACACAGATTAAGACCTACACGTAGCCTGCATTTCTGCACGAACGTCCGGTGCGCCCCCACCGGCCTGTTGTCCGACACCAGCCACTGCACTAGCCCCTAAGTGTGCACGTGCCCACATGTCACGTGCTGACGGGCGGAGGAATAGCCGCTGGCCAACCGGCCCAATCTACAACAATCCAAAGAATATGTAATATTAACGCTATCTAGTCCTTGCAAACAACATACAAGGCGTGCAAAATGGCAGGGAACCAGAAGAAGATACAGCACGCAATATTAATCCACAATGGAGTGGTGGTTCCCACCTTCATAAACACTGCCAACGGAGGCAAAAAAAGGGCTGGGCAGTTAGTAATGGGGGCTCGGAAGGGTGCAATTGGTGCAAGGTGTCAACCCAATTGTGTCTAGTGCATACCGAGGACGATGGCAACAATCTTTTCGCTGTTCATTTTTCGAGATGTAGTTGGCAGAACGGGGAGATAGTGGGTGTTTATATGGTGGCATCGTGAGCATATCCTGCAGGCAGTCCAGGCAGTCGCTGGTCATGACTTCTAATGTGGGAATAACGTCTTTATCTCGGTAATGTTCGGGATGATTTTATAGTATTACGGTGATTGTATTCGGAATATCTTGTTTCTACTAACTATGAAGAGATTCACCCAATCACCGTGGCACGTGGATGTTTTGCAATTTCCGGGGTGATCGGGGATTATCTCGACATCGGATTCTCACTGGCATATGGCATAAATAACTGCAGATATAAAAACCTCTAGTCAGGCAATATTCATTTCTTGGATTGCTTCACTGCATCAACTTGCCGGCGCTTTCACTATTCTTCTCTCCTCGCTCTCGTTCCTCTACAGAAGTCCGTCTCAACACACTCTCCAACTCACTCGAATATGGAGCCTTGGTGTTGGAACAATCGTTGTTGGCCTTGACGACTTTGAAGTAGTTTTCGTAGAAGTTGCCGTCGTAGCCTCCAATGGCAGAGTTCAAAAGAGCATCGGGAATCTGGAACGAGTCTGTCAATGGAATAGCATGGGTGCGCACATCAAGACACATTTGTGGAATCAAGTTCGAGTTGATTTCCATCGCCATTTTGGCCGACATCACCTCGTGGCCGACGAAGTCCTTGGAAAACGCATCCAAAATATGATTCAAGTAGTACAACTTCTGAACCTTGGCCAATGCAAACAAAAGGTCTGGTTTGGATACCGCAGCCATGGTGTCGATGAACACCTCCAAGAGATAATGGTGACAGAGTAATTTCGCCAACAACACTTTTTCGTAGGAAACAGCGTCCCAACTTCCGGTTTCTTTAAGCTTGGCCAATGCTGCAATTGCAATCTTCACCATCAACACCTCCAACGCTCTGAGCACTTTCTGGGGCGTCAAATCCTCGGTGTTGTTCAACAAGACTCCGGAAGATCCAAATTCTTTTGCGTTGGCCAAAAACTGCAACGAACCCTTAATTTTCACATTCTTTTTTATTACACTTTGCACATTCTTCATCACCGTCTTTCCAGCAGACATTCCCAACACATTGTTGTCTCCCTCCCAGGTACATTGCACCACCCAGTCGTCATAAGCTTTTCCGAATCCAGAGTATGCCGAATAGCCCTGGCCTCCACATGATTGTCTCGTTTCGGTGATACATTGCTCGGCCAACCAAGTTAAAGTTGCCTTGAGAGCAGCAGAATCGACGAAAAGCGATTTGGTGTTCTCTACCGATTGAAAGATGGCCTTTTGGTTCTTAGTAGCCAACGCATCGTCGAACGATTCCACAATGCGATCGTGCTCTCTCTCCAAACGGTCTGTTCCTAATGCGGCAGCATACGTCAATGCTAAATATGGCATCAATCTCCGCTGGTGTAATGGATAGTTGATCAATTGAGTTTCTCCCGGAGTTTTGACGGCATCGCCCTTAAACTGGCGACGGCCAACGGAATATCTAACGGCAATAGTCACAAATCGTGCACAAATTCGGTACGAGTCCGATGCCATGCCCACTCGGCCTTGCAAAAGCGAAATGTAGCTCAATTGCTCTAATGGAGGCAACGTCACCTTTCCCTCTCGAGACACCTGACAGAATTTTTGGAGCATGAAGAACCGTGGAATTCGAACGTTGGAGAACTGGATCCATCCGTTGTCGACGCCCTCACGGCCCATTTTGGACCCAATGTCGCCGATACTCACTCCGGGCATCAAATTGTGGTTGGAATCTCTCAACGGAACCACAAAAGTCTTGACGCCGTAGTCCTTTCCATCCACAAGCAACCTAGCATAAACAGAGGCATGAGTGGCTGAGTGTGCTGCGCCGCCAATCCACCATTTGGTGGCTCCAACATGAGGAGTATTGATGATAAACTCATCCTTGATCTTATCGAAGGTTGCAGTGGTCTCCACGCCGGCAACGTTAGATCCGTGGCCCAACTCGGTCATAGCAAAACAGCCCCAGATATGTTTCATATATTTGGCCTCTTTGTCGATGGCCCAGTACTTGAATTGGGCCGCAGTTCCATTTCCCTTGACACAATGCATGAAAAGTCCCAAGTTGACGGAAATTCGGATCCCCAACGATGGATCGTACATTGTCACCAAATTGATACGTCTCCAAAAATCTTTGTAAGGCTCCAGCTCAACATACTGACTCATTCGGCCAATTCTCTTTGCTGTCTGAGCTCTGTTCTCATCGCGAGACAACTCGTAGTCTTGAAATGTGGGTGCGATAACCGGATCTCTCTCCAACAGCTGGTAGAGATCTAAGATTTTTGCAGCCTTTTCCGGAGTTCCCTCTACGACCTTGTACATGTCGGTAGGATCAAATTGGGCCGATGCTCTTTCTTGGGCAATCAGTGCTGCTGGATTGGGGCCAGCAACGTTCGTGACCAGAGAGGTAGTGAACGGCATCGTAGTAGTAGTTCACTGTGGTGGTTTCGTTGTGACTTTTAATTGATAATTCACTGTTGTTCGTTTTCTTGCACTATCTCTCTATTTATGTTAGCAGCCTCTGCCTGTCTGTAATGAAATTTCCAATTGTGGGGTAACTCCCCTCAGCGCTTTTACCGGATCCCACGGATGACATTTTAGTGCAGACTACCGAATTCACAGGTTGGTTCTCGGCAGTACGGAATAATCAGCGGGGGATAGAGATTCAGGGAATTCAGATTAAATGGTCCGATGGTGATTTTGGAACCGTCCTGTACAGTGGATTCCTTGATATGTAATAGACCGCGGAAGTTGGAGCTACTGCCAGTATGTGATATCATTATTTTCTTTTTCACGTAAATACTCACTCACTTTGACAACATCGATGCTGCCTCGGCAGACTTTTCTCCTCTCTGCCTCACATCCAATGGTGCTCGAGCCAAAAGTGCTTCAATCAGACCAGAATATGGCGCCTTAGTGTTGAATGGTGGGTTCAACTGCTTCACAGTGTTGAAGTAGTTCTCGTAGAAGTTGCCGTCGTACTTACCAATCTGCGAGTTCAACAAAACATCACTATACTGGAACGAGTCGGTGTATGCAACCACATTTGGTCTGATATCCTTGCACAACGCAGGAACAACCTTGTTGACAACATCGTTGACAACCTGAGATGGCACAATGTTGTAGGCCAAAAAGTCTCCCGAGAACTTCTCAACAACGTTGGCGGCAACATACAACTGACCAATGGAAATCAAGAACGGGTTCAACTCTGTGTCCTTGTTCTCCCTGACTCTTCTGATGTATTCGGTGATGAAGTAGTGGTGGGCCATCAACTTGGAAATCGATAAACTTGGTGCTCCCACCGAATCGAAGTTGCCACTGTTCTCGGCGACAATTTCCGCTCCCTTGATCGCAATTCTGGTGATCAACACCTCGATAGCCTTCAACGCCTTGTCGAAATCAGTGAAGTCCGAAGCCTTCTGGTAGATATAATCGGCGTTGTTGTACTCCTTGGCGCCGTTCAAGAACGCAAGCGAACCCTTCACCTTCGTACCCTTCGTCAACACTCCAGCAACCGATTTGATCACCGGTTTACCAACAGACATTGCCATCACAGAATTGTCTCCCTCCCAAGTACACATCACCACCCAATCGTCGAATGCCTTACCGAAACCGTTGTAAGCAGAGTATCCGTGTCCACCACATGACTGTCTAGCCTGATCAATGCAGTCAGCAGTCAACCAAGTGGCAGTAGACTTCAAGGCAGCCGAGTCAATAAACAATGACTTCATGCCTTCGATGGAGCCCATGATTCTCTTCATATCGCCGGATGCAACATTGGCATCCAAGGTGGCGATGGTATCGAAAAGCGACTTTTCCACCTTGAATGCACCAGGTCCAAACACATAGGCCTGGGCCAAAAGTGGCAACAATCTGCGCTGATGCAAAGGGTAATTGAGCAACTGGGTCTCGGTTCGGTCGGGCTGGGAGCCGGACTTAAACTGTCTTCTGCCAATGGCATATCTGAGAGCAATAATGGCGAATCGGGCCGTCCACCGGAACGAGTCCATCACCATACTGACACGGCCGTCCAATAACGCCGAGTAGGCCAATTGTTCCAAAGGAGGCAACGTCACGTCTCCCTCGGCAGTCACTTTACAGTATTTCTGCAACATGTAGAATCTTGGAATTCTTACCGAAGAGAATTGGATCCATCCGTTGTCAATGCCATCTCTGCCCATTTTGGCCCCGATATCTCCCAAGGAAACGCCCGGCATCAAGTTGTGGTTGGCATCTCTCAACGGAACCACAAACGTCTTAACGCCGTAGTCCTCTCCGTCTACTTTCAATCTGGCATAAACTGAACAATGGGTTGCCGAATGAGCAGCTCCACCAATCCACCACTTGGTGGCTCCTACATGGGGAGTGTTGATAATAAACTCGTCGGTGGCCCTATCGAAGGTGGCAGTGGTCTCCAAACCTGCTACATTGGAGCCGTGGCCCAACTCGGTCATGCCGAAACATCCATAGATTCCCTTCAAGTACTTGGTTTCCTTCTTATTGGTCCAATAGTCGATCTGGGCGTCGGTGCCGTTTCCGCGGATACATCCGAGGAACAAAACCAAGTTGATGGCGATCCTGGTGGTGACCAGCGGGTCAAAAACTCCAAGAAGCGAAGCACGGGTGCCCAAAAAGATGGGATTCGTCTCCAAATACTGACTCAAGCGGGCAATCTTCACCACACCCAACTCACGGTGCTCTGCTTTTGTTTTTTCGTAGTATGTGGCGTCGTTGGCCAAGATGGGATCTCTTTCGAGTTGCTGGAGGAACATTTTCATCTCCTCGGCCTTCTCTTTAGATGATTCCAAAAAGTGATGCATTTTGACCGGATCGAACTTGTTGGCGGCTCTCTCGGCTTGGATGAGGCCACGAGGATCGGGCGCAGGAAGCGAGTCTACGGTATTTGTGGCGACCGACATGTTTAATGGGGAAAAAATGGCGGAAAACGGCGAAGATATCGACGTTTATATATGGGGTAGATTTTGTGGAGAAGCTGGGGATGCGAGCATGTGAAGCCGAGGTCCACGCAGGAGCCCATCAAGAATGGAAAATGGTGCCATGGAGAGAATGGAAAATGGCGCCAAGGAGAGAAAGGAAAGAATGGAGAAGGGAAACGATCTAGGGTGAAGAAACTTGAAGAATATTTGAGGAATGTAAAGAATAACGAAAATTTGAAGCAAAATGTAGTGGAAAAGTGTATGGGTAGAGAGTGGTTCGGAATACAATTGAAGAGCCATATGGTGCGGTTGCGAAACGAAATTAGTTGAATTAGTAGAGATTTTGTTTTTCTGCAACCTGCCGTGCTGGCCACCCCATACATTTGCCACGGGTACTAGATGCACAAGAGACCAACATTGATGGCGTGATTTAGCGGTTCCTCGGCCTGGAGTCTGGCCATTTCATGAAAATGCCCGTGACCTCCGGCTTAAAGCTGATACAAATCGGGCCACTAACGACAATGGATTTACCGCCGAGATTCACCATAGAGGTGAGAAACTGTAGTTTTTATGGCAAATTGAGTTGATCTGAACTCATCCCTATACTCTCACCTTTCCCCACAATAATTTGAAAAGGGTGGAGTCCAACTCTTTCCTGGGTTCTGATCCTCGTGCCTAGGCAACAAAGGAGATAGGGTGGATTCCTTTGTGATTGAAAACTGCTCGGAATCATTCAGGTAGTTGCCAGCGTTTCAACTTGCCCACGACGGATCTCCGAAACTTGAAAGCAATCATCTATCTCGGTTTAACTGCCACTTCTGGCCCGATTGACGAAAGCCACCCCCTATCTACAGAGCACGAAGACATGCTGCATTGAAATGCCTTTTGAATTGACTATGTACAAAATTACAACTGAGGAACCAAAAAGTCCATCAAGGGAGACTGGATGAAGGCAACACCGGCAGCAAACAACGAAACCTGCACGGCGACGGTAAAGGCTGGCGACTTTCTGATTTGCTCAAGGGTGGAAGGTTGCTTAGCTGGAGCCATGGTTGGATTGTGATGGGTGGACAAGATGAGAAATTTTTGACGTTGGTGATTGTGGTCATGTGACCTAGCTCAGCCAGAAATGTAACATGTAGGAAGTGAAGAGTTTGGTAGTTCAGTTTATTTCACAAGTGAAAGGAAGATACTTAAAAGCATGATTATACTCAATGTTTTTCGATAGTCTCTGTAGAGAGTAATTTGTCGATACCTTTTTCTCGGAAGTGTTTCGGTATCAGGAAGCTCTTGCACATAGGTGAGGTGAAGGTGTGCTTCGTGAGGATTTGGCGGTGGCCAATTGTAGGTGGATGGTAGGTTTATGCCGTTTTCTCTTTTTTTGATTTTCTCCTTCTAGCTTTCCATTCTATGATCTGATATGATGCCGTGGATTTTCTTCCACCATATGAAAAATTGTTGCCCCAAGTGTTCACGGTATTCCTACAAACTTGCAGATTAACCAGATAATACACCACAGCAAACAATGCTAATATGAAATAAGAAAATCTTTCATAATGACAATTACTGACCGCTTTCCATTCCAAATCGCTAGTATAGAACATTATACATCATTTTCAATCGCGATGTAGCGGGATCCTCAGACACCTTCCATTTTGGCCCTCACCACTATTCTCACCGATTCATAGGAGCTATTCCATACCAACTCTGCCCACATAAATTCAAGCATTTCAAGTCCCGAATATCTTAATCGACCATTCTATTTATCTTATTACTTTCTCTACTTTCGTATTTTATATTTTTCTTCCAATCAATATCATGCTATAATGAACGAATCTCACTACACCTTCACCTCATCTGCCTCCTCTCCTGCACTTTCTCATCTACTTCTTCACCATAATGGCTTCTGTAGTCGTCGACGTGAGCGTTACGCCCGCCACCACTTACTCTCTCGCAGGAAAGCAGATCAAATTCGACACAAAAAAAAATATCGAATCGTATCTCGCAGAGTTGCTGGCCATGGACTCAGTGTCCAAACTCGACTTCAGTGGTAACACAATTGGAATCGAAGCTTCCGAAGCCTTGGCCACGGCCATCTTGAAGCACAAGAGCTCCATTGTGGAAGTCAACTTCTCCGATTTGTACACGGGAAGATTAAACACCGAGATCCCCCAATCATTGCAATTCTTGTTGCCAGCGTTGTTGCAATGTCCAAAGTTGAAGATTGTTAACTTGAGCGACAATGCTTTTGGGTTACAGACCATCGATCCGATCGAAGACTACCTCAAAAAGGCCATTTCAGTTGAACATTTGATCTTGTCCAATAATGGAATGGGTCCGTTTGCTGGCGCAAGAATTGGTAAGTCTTTGTTTCAATTGGCTAAGGCAAAGCAGGCAGCCGCAAAACCTTCGTTGAAGACATTTATCTGTGGCAGAAATAGATTAGAAAACGGCTCCATCAACTACTTGGCCATTGGGTTGAGAAACCACTCCGACTTGGAGACTGTCAGGTTGTACCAGAACGGTATTAGACCAGCAGGTATTGCCAAGTTGATCTCGCAAGGTTTGTCCAAAAATGAGAAATTGAAGGTTCTCGACTTGCAGGACAACACCATTACTACGGCTGCTGCTATCCCATTAGCCCAGTCGTTGGCCGTTTGGGAATCTTTGGCCGAGTTGAACTTGAACGACTGTTTGTTGAAGCCGAAGGGATCGTTGGTTGTTATGGACCACCTTGGCGACGGAAAGGTTAAGGAAGACTTCCACACGTTGAAGTTGCAATACAACGAGTTGGAGGTGGACGCTTTGGAGAGATTGGTGCATGTGGTGGCCGAGAAATTGCCAAACTTGAAGTTGTTGGAGTTGAACGGAAACAGATTCGAGGAAGACTCCGAGCACATCGAGTTCTTGACTGAACTTTTCGAGGAGAGAGGTTTTGGTGAGCTTGACGAGTTGGACGATTTGGAGGAGGTTGACAGCGAAGACGAAGACGAAGATGACGACGAAAACGAAGATACTTTCGAGGACGTCGACGTGGAGTTGGATCAGTTGGAGGCAGAATTGGCTGGACTTTCGGTGGAGGATGCCGATGCCACTGTGGATGACATTGCGTTGGACTTGGCTGGTACCCACATCAAATAGCTAGAAGTTAATGCGTAATCATATAGAATATTCAAAGGTCGTTTATGAAGCCACCTAGTACTAATTACAGGCGAAGTATCTCGTTACAGGTCAGGTATCTGAAAGAAAAAAATGAGTAGTCATATGATATTCAAAGCAAATTAATTAGAAACCCAGTATAAATTATTAATCCAGCTAGTTGGTGGGCATCTTGGCAATGGAAACCGGTACCTTCACCTCCACCATCCGGTCGTTGGAAAGAACAATGCGGATCTTGAGATAATACATTCTCGATAGCAAGCACGTGTGGAAACTTGGCACTAACGTGAATTCGTCGTATGACTTGTAGTCTGGTTTGAGCGGACGTGGGTTGGGGACCTTCTTCAGGGCTTTGGCAATGTCCACACACACTGAGAACTTTTTAGTGAATGACTGGCCGTTCCGCTCCTCCCATGGGATTTTAACTCCGTTCTTGGTCTGACAGGACTCGCCCGATGAATCAATCACCTCTACGTCGTGAAGCACCAAGTTGTTGTACTTTTCCTCCAAGTTGACCATTGCGCTCAAGTCTTGAACCAACGACCTCTCGACCTTGAAATTAGAGGTGCCCAATTCGGATGCCAACCGAAACAATTCAGTGGCATGCTGTTTGAGAGGCCGTTTGACCAAGTGGGTGAAATTGTCGATTGGGTTGCTTGTGTCGTTTTTGAAGAGGAAATCATGGTTCAATTCCACGGGAATCTGTCTGTCGTTGGACTTCAACGTGAACACAACAAATTCGGCAAAAATTTGAGTAATTTCTGGAAGGTGGCCGCCTTTAGTAAGGATACTAGCAGAAGTAAATGTGGCCTCAAGGGGCACCTGGATCTTCCACGAGGAATTATCTACCCTTTCTCCGTATCTGAATCGCTGGGGCGATATATAGTTCAAGAGGTATTCAGTCTTTGGAGTCAGCATCGTTAACGTTCCAACCAGTTTTGGACTCCCAAACACCGCCTTCTTGATAATGGGCACCACCAGGTTATACTTGCAATCGGTGGTCGGACGCTTGGAGTCACGACTCGAAGAATCGTATCGAGTGTAGAGCTGACGGGCCTTGACAGTATCATTCTGGGCGCGGGCTTCAACGGCCTCAACCGCCGCCAATCTGGTCGAAATGTCTATGGTAGACTTGTCGTCGAACTTCTCAATGGCCCGTTTGAGTTCTCGTCCAACCTCGATGCTCTCTTTCACTCGATTGACAAGATTTTGGTACAACACTCGAGATGCCTCATTGTTGGCAGCCTTTTCTCCTTCAGTAGCCAAGTTGGACTCCTGGAGAATCCGCACATGTGCCACCTGCTCCTTGAGAATGACGAATTCCTCACCCTCGGCGTTGATCAACTTCAATGCCTGGTCGTTACCTCCCCAATTGTATTTGTGAGCCTTACCAATAAATCGAGCCAAAACTCCATAAGTGGTCGCGGTGTCGAAGAACGAAAAATCGTCCACTGGCTTGTGGCTACGAGCCCACGAGTTTTTCTCGTTTCTGGAGAGCCCTAGAGTGGGAGGCAACTCGACATGGCCAGCAAGATTATGGCTGTTGCACTCAGAGTCTAGTAGACGGACGGGAATCTTGAATGTGAAGAATCGCTTATACAACTGGCCAGGTTTGATTTTCTTTTCCATGCCAATACACAACCTGGAGCCATCGAGAGGATCCACAAGAGGACAGGTATCGGGAGAGGTATCAGGAGTCATGAGTCTGTTGATCAGTGCCGAGTTCCATGAGGCAGCGAAATCATACATTTCCAAGAACTTTCTGATTTTCACGGGCGCAAGGTCGTTGGGATCCTTGGCATTGGCAACAATAAACGTTCCCTCGAACATAATGTAGCACATGTCGAATGGAATAGGTTCACTGCCGTTGTTTCTGAACAACACATACCCGTTCAAGTAATCGCCCTGTTTGTACTCGAAATTCAGTGGATCCACGTGCTTGGGCACCTTTCCCGGTTCACCTACTTCTTCGGTAAAATGCACCAGAATTTGTAAGCTCTGCGAGTAGCTGTTGTCGGTGTCGGTCATATTACGCAACTGGTGGATATTGTCCAAAATTGTTTCTCGCCAAGTATTCGTCAGCTCGTCGGCAACAATAAGACTGCTCGATTGCGACGAACTGCTCGAGTGCATTGGTTCTCGCTGTGAAGGTGTCAATTCATTGGTTGAATTGACCTGGTCTCTATTACTAGAGATTGTAGTGATTGCCGTGTGAGATTCGCTGCACCATTGAGAATTCGATCGGCTTTCGATTTCAGAAGAAGCTATTGATGCCTCCACATACTCTGGAGGGTCCTGCTCCCCGTAGAAGGTGGACTGGTACATGTAGTACGAAGGTAAGATGGACCATACTGGGTCGTCTTTCGCAGCCTTAGTTGGAGGTTTCTGGCTCAGCAGCAATTGAGAGGACGAAGGCTCGCTTTTTTTAGAGCGGTCGGCCATTGTGAAAAGTGAATAGTCGCCAGAAAAAACCGGATACGGAGGTTCTTAAATCTACGGCTATAAAGTGGGGATAAGACACCAGCTAATTTAGAAGGTTAAAGAAGCTTGTTAATTTTGTGACTCAATATCTCGTGCAGAGTGCAGGTGGAATCGTGCAGATGAGTTGTTATTACCTGAAAAATATTCGAGTCATTGATGTGCTGGCCAATTGGAATCTCCTATTGGAGAAATCTGAATTGATATCTGGTATAATTCTCGGTGGATGAGTCAAATTTGCTGGTGATGGGCAAGATGGGGGATGCAGATTTCACCAATTCCGCTGGTTGCGCACACTGGGATTGGGGTTCCATCGGTTACGAGCATAGAAATACACTAAAACCGGTATTCGGAGTCAGAGCGATGATGAAGTGAGAACACGGTATTCTAGTGAGACAATAGTCATTGAGTTTCTGTGACTAAGAGAGTTTTTAGTGAATTCCTCATGAAAACGATTGCAGTAGAGTGAGGGGTCTAGGTTGCTAATTGGGGTAAGCACTCTTTGGTTTGGGGTAGATTATAGTTTTTTTCTTGGTACTAGTATGTTGAACGATTCTTGGTGCTAAATCTCAGTTAGTTTATGATAAGGGTCTGATAAGGATCTGTTCTGTTAAAGTCCTGTTAACTCTGACACGTTACTGCTAGTAATTCGTGTTAATCAACTTCGTACAAATTGTTGCAAAGTTCAAAGTTGGGTTCCTGGTGAACTATCAGTGACGTTGCTGGTGGATTTCTGTTCATGGTCAACTATCTGTGATCTTTTGGGTTCCTGGGGAGTCAATTTTGAGTTTTGCCAGTGCTTGTAAGCTTTGCTTCATAGTGTGAACCAACCAATTCCTGTTATCGAACTTCGCTCACAATGGTCTCGGAATATCCCGCTCACCCCCGACCCGTAGACGTAAATTCAGTGCATTACATGACTCACATCGCCAACCGTCTATTAGCTCTATCACTATCTATTTTCAAAAACTCATCTTTGTCTAAATTTTCTAAATCACCTCTAACGTCCCCATTTCTTCAACTCCAAGTACCGAAGGGGAGGGTACACCACCCCACTGAATCCCATGCAAAGCCACATGGCAATGTCTCCTCCAAATTCACCTCCAACTGCTTCAGCCAATGGCCCAACCCAGTAAGCTTGGGACATTCCCACCGCAGCTCCAGACGCTCCAACCACAAACGACGCAGTTGCGGCAAATCCCCGGGTCAAACGGTTATAGTCGTTCCAGATACGGAAGTTGTAGTGTACCTTCTTTGTAGAGCCATTGATTCTTCCAGAGGCAGTGTGCTTGTCCGACTCCACCTCATTTTCCTTCACAAACAAGTGGGCGAACCGGTCGGTACGGAATATGGTGTTCTCCTCAAGCAAAATAATAAAGTACATCGAGATCCAGTAACCAACCATGGGCAAAAAGTTTCCCAAAATGGTAGCAAACTTGTAGCGTCCCACAATGGCACACACCAAGTACACGCCAGTGACGAAAATACCCCAGACCCACCGAGGGATTCTAGCCAATGGCAACGCAATTAACTGGACACCAAACGCAGCGGAGTAGGTGTTCAAAATATTGTTGGAGATCAACGACAAGAAAATCAACGTCAACAAAAACTTTCCGCCTCCGCCCCATGGAAGGAAAGCCGCGTTCAACAAGCCTCCCATACCCAATGACTCATAGGCTTGGCCCCAAGGCTCGTAGTTCATGGCCACATTACCGATCAAAATTCCGACAACACCAACAAATGTGGTGGGCACGGCGGTTCCTAAAAGCGTCAACAAGAAAATTTGAATGTCGGGAGTGTCCTCCGGGAACAAAATATAGTAGTCGGAAGCAATAGAACCCCAGGTGGAGGTGATCGAGTAGCACAAGGAAAAGAAGGAGAAGGCGTTTCCACGGACAGTAGCTGCGTCCTCCAAGGGCGAGTCGGCAAACGACAAGTAGCCAAACTTCTTGGAGGCCACCACATACAACATCAAAAAAGCAAAATTGACTGGCAAACTGAGAAGAGCCTCCACACGAAGCAAGTGCTTGATTCCCCCAATGGCAATCAACAACGACACCACCGCAATAATCACAATGGATACCACAAGCGGAATAGAGCCGTTACTCATCGCCGACAAAATCTGGCCGCCCACCACGCAGTTGACTACCGACCATCCAAGGACTCCAATAATGCTCACCAAACAGACCAATTTGACGGTCCACCAGCCAAACAAAAACCTGGCACTGACCATTTGTCTACAGCCTGATCTAGGCCCCATGAGCGAACAGTAGGCGGCTACAAAACATCCCACAAACTGGCCCAAAAGTCCCGTAATCAAAGTTTTCTTCAATCCGAGCCCAAAAAGCAAAGGGCCCAAGTAGAACGACGACATCGAGGATAAGCCTCCGCATGCAGACAACCAGAGGCCCATGACGGTGATGAACTGTTTTGTTTTGTTCGTAGACCGCTCATAGCTGGGAATTCTTTCAATTCCTCTGACCTCAACTCCAATGGAGTCCAATCGGTCGGAAAAACGTTTGATGAAGTTGAACTGGCGCACCGAAGTGTAGTTGGGATCTTCTTCACTTGAAGCTTCGTAGGTGAAGTGTTTTTCGTCCGAGTTGGTCTTATTCATACTTACCAAAGAGTAGTGAGTTTCTCCAGATGTGACTCTTGCGATGCGGCTTGAAATCTTGTGGGTGCAGGAAGGTAGATAAAGGTAGAGAAAGGTATATGAGGAAAGAGGACGATTATAATGAAAAAGATGAGCTTGGGCTTGGAAGAATCTGCTTTTGGAATTCAAACCAATTGATCTAGGAGTCCCTGGGCTAACGTTTAAAAAGGTGCAAAAAGTTCAAAAAAGAAGAGCCCGATGCGGGGCTCGAACCCGCAACCTTTTGATTGACCTTATTAAGTTTAAGAGTCAAATGCTCTACCGATTGAGCTAACCAGGCTTCCTTGTTGGCTAAGTGAATTGGAGACGAATATGATGAAAATAATGGTTGCTGAATAGCTAAAATCTTGCTTTTGAGGATTTGCCAATATTTTGTTGATTATGAATGTTTTGTGAACATTTAAAGCAGTTTAGTTTTCGATTTTCGTGCGATTTTAATGAGATTCTTGTCATCACCACTTGAGCAAACTTGAACTTACCACTCGACCAATTTTCCGATGATTCATTGTAAACTCATTCTCTTGAGGGTTATTTAATGTATTGAATTCCACATTCTCTATTTTCTCTATTAATATAAATTGGTTGGCGTACAATCTTGATTCGTAAAACAATCTACCATTGCTAAACCAGAATCATCTGAAAATCACGTTGAATCTCCTCCAGTACTCCAGATGGATGCCCCCCACTCTCAACACTACAAAATCCATCTACATTCACGTATGAAAATTCGATAGAGTCATGGAAATATCCACAGTCTTTACACTGTCACTCAAACGTCTTGAAATCTTTCTCTTCCAATAACTCTAAAACAAGTACCTCAGCCAAATGCTTCCAAAATGTTATCAGAAGCATCAAGCTCAACTACGTTTCCAGGTATGCGGATGTGGGAAAGTGTCCTTAAAGAGTTGCCTCGTAAGCTCAATTTGCAAAGTGAAGATGGTAAGTCAAGTTTTTCACGTACCCATGGAGAGCGAGTGATGGTCAAACTCTCCAAAGATTCCGGAAACTGGACATCAGATACATCTGAGTATGAGAGTGTTAACTCTTCAAGCGATGATGGGAACTCGGTGGATGACAATTTCACATTTCGCAACGACAAAGAATGCAACAGAGGAAGGTTCACTGATAAAGTAAACTTTTCCCTCGATGAGAGTTCAAGTTTCGTGATTGTGGCAGGAAGTTGCGAGCATTCAGTAAAAGTGCTATCACGGATGCAAAGCTCTTCAAGTGAGGACAAATGGCACAAATTCGGAAATGAACGTAATTGGGAGTCAGCCAATATGAGCAGTTTCAACTTGGGAAAACCAATCAACTCTAATGTTTTTGGACAAAGACGGGTGTTCTCAAGTGACAAATGGGAAAGTCCAGCCATTGCACTAAAGTTGGCAGATGAATGTCCAATTGGGCAGTCTTCCACCAGGAGACTCTGCAATGAATCTGGAAACTTTAATCTCGAGATAGTATGGAGATGCGGCAGCAGAGCTAATGCTAATGATTCGAGAGAAGGCAAACAGGAGAAGTCCATGTTCTCCAAGGTTTCGATAGTCGGACTGACCAATGACAACGTCCGGATTGTTGGGGGGAGGACAAATGAAAAATCTGGGCTATTCTGGAACAATTCCAAGTATTCCAACCCCGCAAATCCAGACAAGTCGAGAAATTGCATACTTTGGTGGTAAGTAAGAGATTTTACCCCATTGGGCCAGCAACCAGGAAGTGCAACATTGGAGTTGACCGAAAGAATTTCCACAGACTCTGGGACATTCAATAAGTGCCTCTTCTGGCACGGCTCGTTGTGTGTGAACAGAAGATTTTTGAGATTTATGAAGTTTGGCAAGGAGCGGAAGATGTGGTCGGCGATACTTTCGTGGGCGGACGAGAGGTCAAGCGACAACAGCGAGAGGCAAGTGACAAGCATTTCTGTGGCTTGACAAAAGCGAATCAAGCCATCGCTGAAAATCTCATCTTTCTCAACTGTAACGTGGACATCTCTTATGGTGTGCAAGTTTGGATGTTGCAAGAGCAGAACAAACAGCGCCGTTTCGTATTCGTTGTAGGCGCCAAAAGTGAAATCAAGAGCAATTGGGCATACGGATGCTGGATGGAGACTGGCCAACTCAATAACATCTTCCACGTTTGTGACTGAATCGTTAAGTAGAAATCGGCTGCGACATATTCCTCTGACTATCAGGTCAAACAATGGGTGGGTCCGAGACTGCGAGGAATTGAATTCCTTCATGAGATCGTGGAGGAGCTTGGCAGGCAACAACCAGATGATTTTCTCGGCAATATCATGAGGGAATGAAAGTAGGTCGATGGGTGTTACAATTGAGCGAGTATGCATGGAAGCAGCAGTAAATGGAGAATTCTTAAGAAAAAGCAAATGTAGACAATGGAGCTGATGCCAAGGGCAATGTCAAATTGTGAATATGTCAGCAGGGAATGTGAGTGGAGATTTTAGCATATAAGCTTTGAAATAATTGTGGGGGACATGTTCATGTAAGCTAGGTCACGTAGTGAAAAGTCTCCACAAAAAGAAATTCGCTCCATGCATAGAACACGAAAGCATCGCATATAGACACCGGAATGATCGAATGAGATGAGTTGGGTGAGGACACTGGAACTTAGAATTCTAGAATTGGAGATTGAATTTTTGGGAACTGGGAATTCTCTTAAAGTTGATTTTGTGGTCGTGACACCTTGTGAGGGGTAGACATATTGTTGGGAAGACGACCGGAAAGTGGAGACTTGGGTGCGAATTATCCTAGTAAGAAATGTCACCACATGGTCACGAGCCTTAAGGAATGATGTGGAAGTGTCGATTTAGTGCTACGTAGTGAATTACACTTTTTTGGTGGATTGTTAATTAGAGATTTAATGCTAATTAGTGAATTATTGTGATTTGGTGGAATTTGCTGAACTGGTGATTTCTGGGAATAATTTGACTAGTGGGTAGTTACCAAAGATTCAAAGGAGCATCCTTTTGAAAACAGGAGGATGGTAATACGTACAACTTACCGAGGATAGCCGAAGATTCAAACAATAGGCGTCACTTCGTATATCAATATATTGTCCAACGATGCCCGTCAGGCGGTGGGGCCATAGGTTGGCTGAAGCTAGCCAACATCTGGGGAAACACACCCCATGGTTACAGGAAAAAAGACCAATTGGAAAATAAATTACTAATTGGACCTACTACTTTGCTGAAATGGAGTTAACGACGAGCTGGTGATCTGATGAAATATCTGAATTTCTGTTCTTGCTGCATTTCGGACATCTGCCTAAGTTATGTTTCGTCCGGAGCTATTTTCTCAATTGGTGATATTTTCTCAATTGGTGCTATTTACTCAATTGGTGCTACTCGCTGAACTGCTATTGACATCCTGGAATTTGGTCGCCCGTGAATCCTTGCCCCAGTAAACATCCCCAATGTATCGTCTCTAGAAAAAGGTATTTGTATCCGGAGAAGGAGCTGATCACAATTTCGATTTGCTTTTGCAACATAGCCCTTCCGTTAGTTTCAGTTCACAAGTCTCGACCACCCACATTTCTCCATCATCTCCGCATGTTCACCTCCATCACGTCCATCTCCATCTCATCTCTCTCCTCCCAATAATGCTTCCAAAGTCTCGTCGTCAAACATGTTGGCTCCAGATTGAAGCGTCTTGGCCAACATAACAATCGAGGTTTCCTTAAAGTCAGGCTTCTTCCGGAGCTCGTCCAAATCATCGGCAAAATTGCTGGCCATAAACGCTAGATACTCCTTCTCTAATTGTCCTCTGTCTTTTCTTACGGCCTCCTTAGATTCGTTGAACAGGAGGTTGTCAGTGACAGTGAACTTCACCTTCGCCAATTGTTGTTTAGTTTCTTCCAGAAGCATTGTATCCTCTGGATCTAGATCCTTCTCGTTCTCTGACTCAATGTCAATGTCGTCGATGTTCACTTCAGTCTCAACTATAGACTCTTTAGTTGTAGATTCCTGTTCTCCGGAGTCGGCCGTCTGCTCGGTTTCGGAGTCGGATGAGCTGGAGTCCGAAGAGAAATCTTCTGTTCTTCTCTTCTTTCTCCTTCTATTTCTCGTTTGTGCGGGTGGTGGAGCCATTCTGCCTATATGGTAGATGCGATGAGATGACTTCTTGGTGTTGATGGTGAGTGTGGAATTTTGACCGATGTCACGTGATTTAACTTAGTGACATAACCGTTCAATTCACTCATAGCTAATGTAGGATCTTAACAGTCTCGTAGATGTATACTTAATAGTCAAATAAGCTATATATCTTTCTCTTCTCTTTGTCTCTCTCTGCTCTTATGGATGTGGGAATACTATACTCTTAAATAGTATTCCAGATGAGTCAGTGATGTCTCCTATGTAGGATATGGTACCACCTTTATCCTTACCTGACAAACTCACATCATATTTCCGGGTTAACCTGATCAATTATTCGCTTAAAGGATCAGGGTTCATTCCTTGGTATTCCCTTAGAGGGATCTCCAAATATGAAACCAAATGTTGAGTACTGCATATTATCATAACGCAGTTCAACATTCAACACTCTGGACTGCACATTGGTCCACACATTTCAACAGTGAGAATACAGAATGCAGTACTCGAGCGTGGGAGGTGGTAACAAGGCCACAACTTGATTAGAGGTAGTTCTTGTCTCTTGTGAAGCAAAATCCGAAAAGGAAGATTCCTAACTGAGCTTGAGGAAATTGGTTTTTATTAGTTCAAAAACCCTTTGCTTTATGGCTATAATTCCGCTTGCCCTATGGTAGTAAATCCTATGATTCGACGGCATTTTGGGCGGAAAAATCTTAAAGAAGTATGGAAAATTATATCACCACGCCCATGAACTGTGGAATTCGTCCCATTGTCATTACTGACCCCAGACGATTCATCAGATGGGCTAGCTTGGTAGGTGAGTGCATACAAAATGTGACTAGTATGCTCACCATGCACTTCCTTGGCCCGATCTTCAGAATATTCTTACTTCATGGCCATTTGGTTTAGTATATAAACAAGACATAGCCCCTTCTGCATTAAGCATTGACCATTGCTGGACTCTAAGAAAAACCAGTACCTCCCTTCGGATTCACGCTATTAGTAAGAATCTGTGCATGCGTTTGTGGGATCTCGACAATTCTCATGTTCCGTCTTGGAAGTGGAAAACAGCTCCTGCGAGAGCTGCCCAGTAGTGCTATTTCGCTGCTTACGAGGGATTAAATAAATTCTAATTTGTTTTTTTAGATCAATTACAACAAGAAAAGCATGTGTTGATACTCTTTGTGGTTGGCGCACTTCCATACTCCATAGCCAGATCGGTTCCAATTATCGCCACCATGACACACTCAAGTCAAGGGAAGTAGGAAAGAATAGCCGTAACAATTGCCAATTCAAAGAGCGGAGATGACGATCGCTGTGAAGCTTGACATAGCCCTGGCTCATTGTGATATGTTCCATCATATACAAGCCAGAAACAACTTCAGGTACGGATCGTTGGCTTAGCGTAATTCCCCGTCTGCTGGAGAAAAGACGTACATCCTCAAATTAAAGTTGAGTATATTCATGTATGCCAATCATTGAAAAACTCCTCGTTCGATATGTTTAGTCTGACATCTGTTGAGAACTCAGATCCTTCTTCCAAACACCAGGCAACTGTTCCAAATGATAACCGTTTGGAACCCGGTACACTTTACCGTCCGCCAGCTGTTCAAGATGTTTATCGTTCGGAATGCAGTACACTTCTTTAAAGGGGAGCGGACCAAAATACAATATCTCGGTTTGTTCTTTGTTTGCCAATGGTTCTAAGCGCAGTTTCTGGGTTTGTCCTTCCGTGTTTACCAGCAGTTGAAAGCCTACCTTCTCGTGTTGCCCTTCTCTGTTTGCTATTGGTTCGGAAATGTAGTCTACCGAGGAATGGATGGCTGCCTGACTGTTAGACGACAGTTGAAGAGGCTGACTTTTCAACGATTGAGCTTTGGGCGGCGTCATAGGAGCCGCCATTGGAGGGATTGGAAGAATTGGATCCATTGACAATGCAGGAATTGGGCGAACTGAAGGAGCCGGCATTTCAGGAGTGATCATGGGATACTGCGTCATTCGAGCAACTCGAGCGAACGGTACAGTAGGTTGGGCCACATTTGAAGGAGGAGGATGGATAATTGCTTGATCTATGGTCGAAATTGGAGGAGGACGACCATTTAAAGCTTCTTTAGTGTATGGAGGAGGCTGACTGCTTGAACCGTTGTATACTTGAGCGTTTGACAGTGGTTGCAAATTCAATTTTCCGGTTTGCATACCAATCAATCGTAGCGAAATGTCTTTCAAGGAACGGGAAGTTCTCTGGGTGTCGTTCTTTTCAATTTTTTCTTTGCATGTATTTTGACCGTTGAGAACCAGATCAAGGGGATGAGCTTTTGGCTCCAGAATGGGTATCAGTTGACGAGGCTGACCTTTTACCACTTCACCGTAGGGTTGACCGTGTGGTAGATATGGATTATTGTACGACACGTTGTATATTTGACCATAGCACTCCAGTTGATAAGGTTGATTGTTCGATGGGTTGTAAACTTGACCACAGGGCTTCAGTTGATAAGGTTGACAAGGTTGATGGTTCGAAGTGCTGTGCGCTTGATTGAAGGTCGACTTATTTGACTGACTGCTCGAACCGCTGCACGTTTGATTGTTTGCCAATGGTTGCAAACATTGATCCATTCCTTGCACTTTCCCGTTTGCCAACAGCTTGTTTTCCGCTTCCAAGATTTCTTGGGCAATCTCGTCTTCCGTGGAATGCAAGGCTACTTGAATTCCATTCTTGTCAATTCCTTTTGTGGACGAACCGTTGGAACTCACAGAAAAATGCCGAGCGGTGAATACTTGTCCATTTACCAGCAGTTGTAGAGGCAGCTCCTTGGTTTCCACTTGCTCGTTGTCCGATGACAGGGAAATCGTTTCTGAGGAGTCAGTGGCTTCTTCAATTTCACTCAAGTCAATTATTTCAGCAGGTGTTAAGTCAGGGTACATAGTAAATTACTTTTTGCTAGTTGAATCAAGAGTAGAAGAAGTGCTTGGCTCGAAAACCTGGGCTTATTCCTAACAAAATCAAGAGAAGATGGCAGTTATAAAGCGTGAGAATACAATCAAGGAAATTACAGAGGTACCTTACCCCAGGTCCATCTAAATCTAGACATGTATCAGAATGGATATAGTCCACAGATACCGTCGTATGCAATGTTGACCTGTGTGATGCACAGACCACTGAGCAGTGCAACAATAAAATGGGTATTGCTCAGTCTAGAACGCTGGAATTAGGTGAAAATATCCAGTACTTGCTCCTTTTTGGTATTCGGCCAGAAAACATTTAAATGTCATGGCGGACACTTGTCCACAGGGAAAGTCCAATCTTCTCCACGGGGAAATTCCTGTCTGTCGTGTCATTCTGAGAATGAAACGATAGCAAACTGCTTAAGAAGAGTAAATAATACAGGAATATGACTTCCTTAAAGTGTTCCCTAACAGAGAGAGAGTTTCTAAGCTTCTTTTCCCAAGTAGTAGTTCCTGCAAGACGAACACTTTACCATAAGAATAGATCATTCTGGCTTAGCCAGGCGCAAACATCTAAGAAAGCACAGCCAAACTGAATGTACTTGAAGTGTAGCGGGCTTGACGATAACTGATACTTCGTTAATTCTATACAAGGCCATGTAAATTTACGTAGAAGCCTCCGAACGATCAGAAATTGAGGACGCGAGTGTTTGCTTAATTTGGATATATCTGGCTTTTCACTTCGATGGCCCCGAGTCCACTGTTCAACTAATTGAAAATCTCGATCCATGTCATGGCTCACAGACACAACGTCCGTTAGAGGTGACAAGAGATGTGACCATTACACACCATTACACTCAGTTCCTTGCACCCGTATTACTTTCCGATGCTTAGTTCTCTCCCACTTCTCATAGTATTTCTACTTCTCACAGTCCGCCGTTTCTCTTAGTATCTCCATTTCTTCAAACTCATTACTTTCATTCCGGAACAACACACCTACCGTAACATCGTCAAACATGTTGGCTCCAGAATGGAGCGCCTTGGCGAACATGAAAATCGACCTTCCATTCTGACCACATGATAAAAGTCATGAGATCACTGCTCCCTACATGCTAGATGGTAACCTCACCTAGTTCAGGGCACTAATATACATTGACAGTGTAAACCAGTCGGATCGGGATTTTCCTCTCTAGTCTATTCCTTCCGGGGCTTCTTCTCGTTTCCGCGGTTGGAACCGGCCCTTCTCTTCTTGACCATAGAGCTCAAATCGTTGACCGGGGCCGGAGCCTTTTTATTGACCATCGACGACAAATCCGTAGCTCCAGACGACCCAATGGCTTCGCCCAATAATCCCTTAATCATATCCATCTGGTGGACCTGGATCTCCTGCTGCGGATCCTTTTCAAGCTCCTTGTATCTTTCCTGGAGATCGCGTAGCAACTCGCGAGTTTCTGCCTTGGCTGCTTCATCGGTTTTAGCAGCAGATCTGTTTTTGACACAGACAATGGCCAGTTTCATGTGGGCAGCAGCCTTCTTGCGCAGTTCGGGGTCATCTACGCAAAGCTCCAATGCCAAAGACAACTTGTAGTGAGACTCAGAAACCAAAGCAGACATTTTGGGATCATATAACTGCACTCGCAAGTCTAGACAGCTCTGCAAGTCGCTGGCAGCCTGGGGAAAGTTTTCGGACTCCAAAGAAACTTCACCGAGAAGATCATAAGTCTCCGAGAGTTTCTGCAATGCGGTCACATATGGTGAATCCGACTGGTCGTCGTCGTTCTTTAAGTACGGAGTCTCCAAATTCGTCTTCTCAGACGACAACTCCTCTACGTTGTGGGAAAAAAGCGATCTGGCAAGATCCAAGATTTCCCAAGCAGCCTCGAAGTCCGATTGGTCGTCTGCTTCTTCATTTGGTTCATTTTCGTTTCCGTATTCGTTTTCGTCGTGGTCGTGTTCGTCGTTGTCTTCTTCAGCAAAACCATCTTCAAACTGAAAGTTGTCGTCCCCTTCTTTGTTCGCATCTTCATTGTCGTCGTCTACTTTTTCCTTTGTCTGGGTGTTGCCAACGCCTCCCAACACGCTAGACTTTGCTACCCCGTTGTGGAATAATGCCTTACCATAGAGAAGAAGCAAGTCTGGGTCATCTGCGCCGTTTTCTTCGTTGAAAGTACCACATGCATCGGCATAGTGAGATGCAGCCAGATCGTAGTCTTTGGCAGCGTAGAATTTGGCTCCTTCGGTGATGTTCTTGGTGACTTCTTCCGAATACATTAGAAATGGTAGTACCTGTGATACTGTAGATAGTGAGATGGAAGATGTGGACGTGGGACAATTGGGAGAATGCGTGTTATTTTTGGATAGTACTGTTGTATTGTTGTATTGGTATGAATGGGGCTTTTTTTACTTGTGGTTGAATAATTGTGATTGTGTCGTTGTTATCTGTTGCAACTTGATCTGAGCAGTTTGTAAACTAATCAAATACTAGCAGGATAATGAGAATACTGTACTGAGATATCCACCCAGTCGAAAAAAAACCGATAATGGTGGAATTAGAAATATCATTAATAACGTAATCCGTATTGTTCACCACAACACAAAGTGATATTCATCCACAATTCTCCCCAATTCACCCCAATTCACCCCGATTCTCCCCAATGCCTATAGGTTCTCATTTCTTCTCAGCTTGTGGCTTCGGCTCAATGACTGATCAAATCTCCGCGACTGCCGCATAGTCAACCTCACCTTCACAAGAAAGTGCCCAACCTAGCATAACCAGCAGTAAATAAAATAATCAAAATTCATCAAGCTCCCCATTTACTTCTCCCATTGCAACATCAACAACCCTTCCATTCAACATCTCCACAAGTGGATTCCGCACGTGACTCCACCTCACTTGACCCCAGCTGGTACAATCTTCCATTACTGCCTTGTAAGTTAGCTAGCCGGGCTCTTGTGGAATAGAAAATGTCTGCAACCGGCAACGCAAACAACCAGAGAAACTCTCTAAGGCGAAAACCGCCTCCACCAATGGATAACCGACCTCTGGGCTCAACAAGCTCACCTAGCCATCTTCCGGCTCCACAATCACAGGAGAATTCATATCTACAACAACAGGATCCGATTCTAACTTTGCAGCTCGTTAGAGATTGCGTCCAAGTGTCTGCTGTGCCAGATCCGATAGAGAGCAACCCCAATTACGACGATACTGGCTTATCTTTCTCCTACGAGGAAGACTACTTATCCTTCGAGAATGCTCATCCAATGGGGCCCAAACTGTTGCCTTTTGATGAATACAGTGGAGATCTGCAACCGAGAAATTCTGGGTCCCATAACCAGTCTTTTGGCACCCAAGACCAGACGTTTTGGTTCCATGACCACCAGCAGACTTATAGCAACTACAACGATCAACCCAATCCGAACGAACCGGTTGGGGGTTGTCACCAACAGAACTATCAGACTGAACAATATGCGAGCGAAAGTCACAACCAATTTGAAGGTCAGTTCGACCAGTTCCAACGAATGAATTCAATTGGATCCTATGGCCTGTCCATTTATGAGTCCAGCGAATATGAATCCAATGGACCTCCTCGGAGAAAACAGAAGGATTCTTTCGTGAGAAATACTGGGAAATCTCCAATTGATCATTTGGAAAGATCCCCCCGTTTGGATAGATACCAACAATCTGAGCAAAATGCCTCAGTTGCAACAATTTTGCCTGCTACATTATCCCCCACAGAATTTCCTCAACTGGATGGCAGCTTCTTGGAGGCTCTGTCCACCAATCCGCATCCAAGATCACCGAATCTTTTAATTGATATGGGAAGAAGCAAGTACAGAGTAAGACACTTCCAATCGCCGCAACAAGCAACTTCTCCGCCTGAAACAGAACCAAATGTTCCCATTATCGAAGGAAACGAAAGCGAACAACTCCTCCGAAAGCGAGCCTCAGTTGCTTCCGCTGTTTCCGCTGCTTCCACAGCAAACGGCCGCGATCGCTCATCTATTGGATCCAATTATTCGGGCCATAATGCCCCATACCCCATTGAGCATTCATTGTATGATTCTGATGATCAGGCTGACAACGATATCTCTGGCATATCTCGGGATCCTAACCAAGGCACACCTTCAAGAATCCCAACGCTTGTGGATGACCTATCCAGAACCAAATCCTTTGGAACCACGCTAAGCAGCTCACCGGAGTATAAATTCCTCCGGAAGGTACCCATGACGAAGTCTCTTTCTTCTTCTCCAGAGCTGCAGAGTTTCAGCTTCTCTAGTCCCCTGAGCTCTCCTACAAGGGCTCTGTATTTCAGGAGTCCGTTGGTATCCCACACATATTCAAATTTCGTCAGCGACAGCCGGTCCAGTCGGTCCCCTTCTCCTAAGAAGTACCATGGTGATTCTCCACCACGTATGATAGCATATCCTACCGAGGATTTTCTGGATGACTTCTACGATGAAGTTCGGTACAGAGCACCAAATTGGAGCTTAATAGAGCAGGACTACCCTGATCTTGAAGACGCCTATTTCCCCACAAAAACCACCTTCGACTATGATATTCTTCCGGAGATTCCAAAACAGGAGAGTGACACTTCATCTAGAAATGACGGCCTCAAAAGCGCCATGTCATTGTTCAGAAAGGGTGACCAGAATGTATCTGGAAAAGACCATAATGTTCTACCGCCCATTCCGCTCGATTTACCGCTGTTGCCATTTTCGTCTTCTACTTTGACGATGCTGCATTGCGCAAATTGCAAGAATGTTTGGTCTTTGAAAGAGATTTTCTCCTGGTGTGCCAATCTTAGTGGCTGGATCCACGACAATGACATTTCTCAGAATGAATTGAAGAAGGCTTTGATCAAACTCGTGGTTTATCATAAGAGACATATCCCGATCGACTTGATCACGAAGAATGTTTCACATATCATCTCCAGTTTTGAATCCGCGGGGGTGATTTCGATTGGTCCCAAAGTTGATGTGACTGGTGTTGCTCAGAGGTCGCAAGACCTCTTTGTTACTATCAATATTAATGGTAAAATTAGCGGTGTCTTGGTGGATCTTACCGAATGTTATTGCAATGATAAAGATCACACCTCAATACCCACCCGGGCAAAATCATGGAAATGCTGTTCTTCTGGGTGTCTGCTCAACAAGACTATTAAACACCAGTACCGTATGAAACATACGAAGATCAACGATTTGAAACTTGGTGTTGATTGGGCAAATCATTGGCAATTGACTGCAGAGGATGTTAATTTGGACCTTGCGATATCCAAAAGGCAGTCGCTCATATTTGATCTTATAAAACTCGAGCAGACATTTATCAACAGAGCCGAATGTTTTATTAGTATTGCAGCACCACAGTTTGCTATGGCAGCCAATCGGCTTGCTGGTCCAGGCCATGTTGTTCTGTCAAAACTTCTTGATGATATCATCAAGCCAGCAACTGCATTGGCAACAATCCATCGAAATTTCTTGTTCGAGCCTTTGCTTCGTATCTTGATGGCAGACGGAAGACTCATTTCGAATGTTGTGGCGATTGCAGATATCTACGTAGAGTGGACAAAGCAAGCACGGTCGCCACTTTTGAATTATATGAGTACTGTGCCAATGATTGAGGATCTTTTGAGGCTCGAAGCCTTAAAATCTTGGGATGAACCTTTGAGAAGCAACCCCAAGATCAAAGAATTGCAGGTGAATGGAAACCTACTTTTGATGAGCACATTTAACTCACGTTACCAGCAACTTCCCCTACAATTGGCTGATATCAGAAAATCATTTGATGAACACGATGATGAATATGTCCATCTTACGAGTGCAATTGATGCTATCAAGAAATTGGGTTCACGAGTGAATGAAATGAAGGTCCACGCTGACAATATTCATGCTTTGCAAATGCTAGAGAAGCAACTTACTTGGAAATCCAACATCGTTCAGCCTAATATCAATCTCAGCCTGGAGAAGAGGAAATTTTTCTTTCGAGGGGACGTATCGAGGAAGGGTGATTTGAAGATTAACTCATATGCTGTCCATTTGATCGTTTTGGATAACTACCTTCTCATCACTGAGAGAACTAGAAGTCAAAAAGTGCATCATTACAAGGTTATCGAGGTTCCCATTCCGGTTGACTACATTATAGTCGAGAATAGAGAGAAGGAAACCAGTATTGCGTCCAGGGTGTCCACAAATCCCAATATTTCCAAGCTAGAAGCAGAAGAGGAACTGGCATCTTATCCTTTTAAGCTTAGATATGCTGGTCGAGGTAAGAACCTTGCCTACACGTTTTTTGCACCCAGTGAGAATGCCCAGAAGCGATGGTTTGGTGTCTTTGAAACGGCAAGAGCCAATATGTTGAAGCGAGTGCTTCCATTGGCACCATACGAGGTCAAATTGATTGACAATTCTTATTTTGCTTACGAGCAAGCCAATAGGATCACTAAGTTGCCAATCCTTCCACCAAATGATCCAGTTTCAATTCTTGCCAAGGGCAGCTCAAACAACATGAGGAGCAGGGGTGTTCCTCGTGATATCTACGCGTTGAACATCACCAAGAATCAACTTGCCTACAAGAAAATTCTATGCTCTGAATCGTTTGAGATTGCAGGAACTCAGTTCTACTTTTTAGGACTGAGCAGTGGTGTTTATTGTTCAGACATGATGAACAGATGGAAAATGATCATCAATATGGCAAATGTGACCAAGGTAACTGTTATTCCTTCTCTAAATGTCGTTCTTGTCTTGGGCAACAAATGCTTGCGATACTATCCAATGCAAACCTTGATTGATATTTATTACGAGCGCAAGGACAAAACCTCTTCGTTCCAGTTGTCCAACGATGCTATATTATTCTACGAGGTGGGTCGGCATCGAGGCATCCCGACCATTTTTGTTGCCAAGAGGAAGGCAGCAAGTAGCACTAATTTCAAGGTGTTTGCCATTGAAACGGATAATGACGGGGTGTTGAATACGTTCAGAGTGATCAAAAGGTTCTATATCCAAGCTGAATGTTATGGAATATCCATCTTCAATTCATCAGTGGCAATTCACACCCAAAGAGGTTTTGAAGTTTTGGACCTCCAGAAGCTCGTTCCTAGAACCGTTCCAGAACTTCCACCTACTGACCAAACCAACAAGAAAATTGACACCTACAGCAGGAAGGTGGCACCTCAGGGCGTTGATATCATTCGAAGGATAATTTCACATCCTACGGTGAAGCCTATGGGAATGTTCAAGTTGGCCAACGATAAGGAGTTCATGATGGTTTACAATGAGTGTGCCATTTTCGTCAACAAGTCGGGAAAACCTTCAAGAAACAGCATCTTGAGATTTGACTTCCGGCCACGCAGTATTGCTGTGCACGATAATAATCTATTTTTGGTTTGTGAAGAGGTTATCGAGGTGTGGTCGATCAGCGATCAAGTCGAAGGAAGTAATAAGTTGATCCAGGTGATTCCAAGCAAAGATATCAGCATGCTCAATGCACAGCAACTTGCGTTTGGAATGGCACACCCGAGGATCTCCGGGCTCCAGATTTCGTTTTTTTTGCAACCAAAGCCAACCAAAACCTCCGTGCGGAAATTCTCCAGCTCCGGTAAGTAGACTGCATCGTTAATTTTTCATCGGCACACTATCTCTGCCGAGGATACCATTGTGGGGTACAGGAGTGTACAGTGCGTCTAGCTATATAACTCTGGAGGTCGTACCTACATTCTGGTTATTCATCAGGATCAAGCACAGAACAGTTATTTCTATTATAATGGTTGATTTCAATGTTAATGGCAAGACCGCAGTTGTCACGGGTGGCACAAGAGGTTTGGGGCTCTACACTGCCGAAGTGTACGTCCTCAATGGAGCAAAAGAAGTGGTGATCACCTCCAGAAAGGAAAAGGCATGCCAGGAGGCAAAGGAGTTTTTGGAGAAAGTTGCCAAGGACAATGGAAAAACCACCAAAGTCATTGCCATTCCAGCCGACTTAGCCAATGAGAAGGACTGCGAAAGGTTCTTTGTCGATGTCACCAAACAAGTGAAGACTGTGAACATCTTGGTGGCTAACGCCGGAGCCAGTTGGGGTGCACCATTGGAGGAGCATCCAGTTTCGGCTGTCAAGAAGATCTTGGACTTGAACATTGTGGCGGTGTTCCACATCATCAAGCTCTTCGTTCCAATGCTTGAAGCGGTCGGAACCGAAGAAGATCCATCGAGAATTATCATCATGTCTTCTATTGGGTCAATGATCGCTGCTGACCCAGTTGGAACCTACGGATACTTGGCTTCCAAGGCCGGAGTGTCTCATTTGGGCAAGAACTTGGCGTACCAGTTGGGACCACGCAATATCACCGTCAACTCGGTGGCACCCGGATTTTTCCCAACTAAGATGTCGCAGGGTTTGGTGGATATGGCAGGAGATTTGATGGCACAGCAGAATCCACGGAAGAGACTTGGCGAGAAGGCCGATTTGGCCAACGCCGTACTTTTCTTGAGTGCTAAGCAGTCGAACTACATCAACGGTATTGTATTGCCAGTTGATGGAGGATCGCACATCAGTGGCACGTTTGCACCAAAGATGTAGGAGAATGTGGCAAGAGACAGAATTGGAACCAAACTATGTTCATTGTAGTACTTAGTGTAGTCATCCGTTGGGCCTGTGTAGTGACAGTGAATTATATGTCAAGTGCGAAGGACCCTTTCACTAGGTAAAGGTCTTCAACTGGTGATAAATCTATCTAGTAGTTTACCCCTGGAAACATCACATTTTCCAAAGATTTCGCATTAACGAGAAATACTGCCTTGGCAAAAATGGGATTGGCATCTTCGAAAATCTTGGACTCCCTCATGGAGGGCACCAACTTCGACCGAGAAGAAATCGACCGGTTAAGAAAACGTTTCATGAAGCTAGACAGCGACGGCAGCGGCACTATCGACAAAAGTGAGTTTCTTGCCATCCCGGGAATCTCGTCCAATCCGTTAGCTTCCAGGCTAATGAACGTTTTCGATACCGACAACGACGGAACTATTGACTTTCAGGAATTCATCACGGGACTTTCAGCATTCAGCGGGAGAACGTCGAGATCCGACAAGCTCAGGTTTGCATTCAAGCTCTATGATATTGACCAGGATGGATACATTGGAAACGGTGAGTTGTTTATCGTGATGAAGATGATGGTGGGGAAGAACTTGCAAGATGAAGAACTCCAGCAGATAGTGGATAAGACGATTATGGAGAATGATGGGGATGGGGATGGGAAGTTGAGTTTTGAGGAGTTTAAGCTTGCTGTGGATCTGAAACTGGTGGCCAGTGCGTTGACGTTGAACGAGTTTTAGGCAGAGAGGGCAAGAGGTAAAGAGGTGGCAAGCAGAGAGTTTCTGTGGTTTTGTGGGCAGAATGTTGCCAGATTAGCGATTCTCGTGCTATTTTCGGCTTGTCTATCTTCGGTTTTTCCTGATATATCCCAGTCAGCTTCGCTTTAGTTCATCTCAATATAGGCAGTGTAGAAGATACCGAAGGATGATTCTATGAGCGGCGTGGTCGTTTACATGTAGAATGGCCACGGAGTCAGTAGAGACTTTAATATTCACTAAAAATATGAAACATTCAGAAAAAATAGAAGACGCCTAAGTCCGATTGAAATCATTGTAAAATTGTGTCGCAATTTCGATATCTCACGATTTCGCATTCAGTCATGATAGCACTTTCAATGACAATGTCAACATATTCGACAAGATCTAAGGTCATCCCATTCAATCTCACGATCTCTTCCAAATTAACACTCGAACTCACCCTAACAATCTATCTCACCACTTCTTCATGGCGTTCCTGGCATTTTCTTCTAGTATCTCCCCATCCACTCCTCTATCCAGTCTATCTCTATATACATGGTGAAATCGATAAATGCGATTCCATTAACTTCATGCTGGCCTCGGACTTTGAGCTGATCAACCTCGCAGCAACTCTTGCTGACCCTCAGCCCATGCCCGAGTCGTCCGATGACGGTCTAGACCCCAACGAGTTCTTGTCCCAGTCGCATACCTTCCATGGTCTTGACACAACATCTCGAAACCACACTGTCAGCCCCATCCCCATCGAGAATCTCGATATGACTCCCACGTTTCTGAACAGCGATCTTTTCGTCAATCCGACCAGATTGACAGACTCCGATGCCTTGGTTGACTCCGTCACCGCCGACTCCTTCCACTTTGTGTCTGCCGATTCGATGTATAGAAACACAAACAGTCGAATGTCCAGCACGGGTGAGTCGCCGCTAGAGCACTTGCAGACGCAAAACGATACATTGAATGGCGACATGCGGAAATTGATTCGCGTTCTTGCCTCCACGCTCACCAGCGGCGACGATTGCACCAATATCAGAGAAACTTTAGTGCGTGGGTTTGCCCTGCTCTCGGAGAACCGATATCTGCTCCATGAAATCTACAACAAGGAGCTGGCGTTTGTGAATGCGTTGCTTGCCAATTTTGAGAATTGGGACCGCAGGAGATCGAAGGTGCTCAGACGAATTCAATCCATTAAGAGTGAGGGCAATAAGCATGGAAAGAAGCTTGCAGGACTACTCAATAAGCGATCGGGCATTGATGACGAAATCCGCCAATTGGAGAGTAGAACTGCGGTGCTACGAGCAAACAGAAGTGCCATCAATAAGGAGATTGACGAGACAAGCTCTGTTTTGGAGAGCAAGTCCGCCAAGTATGTGAATCTCTTCAGAGAATTGGAAAAACAGGGCAGGGACGCAATAAGCGAGTACCTATATTCTAGTGGGCTACCTAGGAATCACCTTGAAGTGCTCTTGAAGTCTGAGCCCGTGGATGCTACCTTCTCTTATGTTCTCGATGGTCATGAGTCTGACAGTACTCTCAGACATGGAACTCAACTAGAACGCAAGGAGCCAGAGGAGCCAAAGCTCACATCGAGCAATATGCAAATGCAACCGCTTATCATTCCGGAGGATGCGCCCCAGCAAGATTCCAGGATGCCGCAACCCGAAGACGAATCTGCCTATGCGATTGGCTACGCTAGAGGTTCTCAGCAGTTGGAGAAACTTCGGAAAGGTCTAAACAACATCGTGACCCAAGTGTTTCCTCCAGTCAAGAATGGTAAATCCGCCTCTAATGTCGACGACCACCAGAATACCATCACTGAGAAAATCGACTTGGTCCCCATCATCGAGCTTCTATCTCATAAACTGGATGCGCTCGCCAAGCTTACTGTCACTTCGTCCAAAATGTCTGCCGAATACCACGACAATAATATTAATTTGAAAGACATATACCGAAGTCTTAATGCCAACGAACGAGCTATTGTGGCGTTGCTTTCCACCCAGAATCCATCTCTGGACGAGATCGTTGCTCTCCTTTCCAAATCTTTCACAGAGGTTAGGGCCCAGTTGGAGCAACAAATCGAGCATTCTCGATCACGGCCATCCGAGCTAAAGAGCAACTACTTTACTGTCATTCTTCACCATGAGCTCACGGCCATAGCTCGCGCCATAAGAGAATTGACTCACGATTCTAGCTTTGAAGCCCAGGTGCCACTGCTAGGAAACTCGCTAGATTCATCAATGCTGGACTCGCGACTGGAATCTCGTCCGACTAACTTCGCCTCGAGAATCACTTCGGCAGGTTATTTTCCATCTACTCTTCCTACCACTTTCAATTCTCATGCGAGTTCTTCAGTCTATAAAGTTCGACATAACTCTCCTTTCGCATCGTCTGCCAAAGGTCTGAAGATCGAGTAATATTAATATGTACTAAGGCTTATTTTGCGGCCGTGGTCTTTTGATAAATATGTTTGGGTTCTTGCCACGGTTGGACAGCTTGTAGAAACCGATTCTGTCCGCTAATGGCGTATTGTTCGAACCCAGGAATTGCTGCTCATCATGGGTTGTTCCCGATGAATGAAGTGCTCCACGTGTATGAGTAAATGAGTTCCCTCTTCCGCGACCAATGAAGTCTGAACTTCCTCTTCCACGTCCACGGAAGTCTGAGTTTCCTCTTCCACGACCACGGAAATTCGAGTTTCCTCTTCCACGCCCATTGAAATCCGAGTTTCCTCTTCCACGCCCATTGAAATCCGAGTTTCCTCTTCCACGCCCATTGAAATCCGAGTTCCCTCTTCCACGTGAATTCCCTCTTCCACGTCCATTGAAGTCCGTGCTTCCTCCACCACGTCCATTGTTCGTACCACGGTAACCGCTTCTGGGTCCACGAGAAGGATATCTTCCACGGCCACGGAAACCACTTGGAGCACGAGGGGCATTATCTAACGCATTTTCTGTCGCATTACCATAAGTTTCGTAACCATGCGTATCATCGAATCTGTCGTGCTCATCGTAGTCATCGTAGTCACTAGTTTCTTCTCGTTGATCTTCCTGCTGATGATAGTCACTGGTGTCATCCCTTTCATATCTGTTCTGCTCATCAATATCTCCTCGTTGACCTTCGTGCTGATTATATTCAATCTCCACAGAGTTTGGTTCTGTAGTGAGAGCAGATTGTGGTTGGTGAACATAAATATTCTTCTTCAACTTCTTGTTTGGATTTCTGACCGGGAGTTTTGCCAGCTGGTCTATAGGCGAAATCGTTTGAGGCAATTCACCTTGAGAATCACGTCTTCTCTTTAAATCAAAGCCTTCCTCATCTTTCAAGAGTATCTTCTCTTCCTGATTTCCAGATGGTTGAGGGTCTGACGATTTCTGCAACTCACGAGATTTCTGACCTCCAGACAATGTTTCAATACCTGTAGACAATGTTTCAGTAGACAACAGAACTTCATTCAGATTCTTGGTGACACCCGGCTGAATCTCCACTATTGCGTCCCTTGCAGCTTGAATTTGGTGTCTCATAGTTGGATTGTTCAAGAAGCCTGGCTGGACAGAAGTGACCATATTTCTTCCTTCAGCATCCCCAATCAACTTTTTCCAAATTTTGTCACGTCTTAATGATTCTTTGTTACCCAAAATCCACAAGGTAGTACGAGCACGAGTAAGAGCGACGTTCATACGTCTTATGTCACTCAAGAAACCAACGCTTCCAGATGGACTTGCTCGAACACACGACATGATGATGATCTCCTTCTCTTGACCCTGAAATCCATCCACTGTATTGAAGTCGACTTCGTTCAATATGCTTCGTCCCCATTTCTTTTGGAACATATCACGAAGGGTTCGGATCTGTTCTTTATATGGAGAAATCACACCAATTCTTCCTTTGAACTTATTATCCGGCAAGATTCTCATGAGGTTTTCTACGAGCTCGATTGCGACCTTCGCTTCTTGAGCATTGAAGAATGACTTTGTCTGGTCACTTTGCTGATGCCTACTGACAATATCAAAGAAATGATAGGGCGTCAAGGGATACTCTTTGTGCCAAGGTCTGTCATTCTTCTCGAACATACCCTCGCCGTCCGTCAATCTAGAGTTATAGAACTGAGCACTTGGGAACTTGGAGATTTCAGGATGCATACGATACTGAACATCCAACAAGTAAACCGACCCGGGACTGTTTCGCTGCATTCTCACGAAGAGACTCTCTTCGTAATTGTATGATGCAGCAGCTTGAGACAATACAGTTGGAGGTAACTGATTTGGATCACCGACCATAATACACTTCTTGCAACCATATCTTAAGGGAATAATAGCAGATAATTCCACACACTGGCAGGCCTCATCGATAATCACTTGATCGAATTTCATTGACATACTCAGCAAGAAATCATGTGCTGATCCTGACAAGGTTGAACAGATAACCTGAGCTTCAGTAAGGATCTTAGCTTGTGCTTGACGTCTTTCGATTTCTCTGGTACGATGTGCAATTGATGCTTGTTCTCTTTGTTCGTCCAATTTCTTTCCGAGTTCACCTCTCTTCTTACTGACTTCTCTCAATTGTGCCTCAAGAGACAATATTTCTTCGTCAGTCAAAGATTCGTTCTTGAGCTCTTTTCTTAGACGGTCACGCTCAGCGATACACTCGTTGTGCTGGAGTCTGATGCTTGGGTCTATTGAAATCTCGTTCGTTCTTACCTTTAGCTCACGTTCGACAAGTTCTTCAAGTCCATATTCCTTAACAGCAGGATTTAATGCATCTGTACGACCCAAACGAACAATTCTTGGAGTGAATTTTTTTCCAGCAGTGTTGAAAACACCATCTTTCAAACGAACAACTAACTCGTCAATAGCAGCATTACTCGGAGCACATAGCAAAACCTTTGGCCCCTTACTTTCCTCTGGTGTTGCGCTTTTTGAGCCTAGTGAGGTAGGCACTTCAATAGAATTTGAATTCGAAGATTGGGAAAGGTAATGGCCAATAATACCCAAAATAGTCTTGGTTTTACCAGTACCTGGGGGTCCCTGAATTAACGAAAATCCTTCATTCCCTTGAGATCCTAAGATGGCCTTAGCCTGAGATACATTGACATTAAAAGTGCCACAGACCTCTTTAGCTTTAGCATCTGAAATGAGCTCTGGAACAGCTGGTTTAGCTTGAACAATATCGTCACATAAATCGTAGTATTGCAAACCCTTAAGTGAAGAGTATTCTCTTTCCAAAGTAGTCATTTGCATAACCTTCATACCAACAATCAAAGACTTTGGCGTCAAAAGACCCATCATGGATCCCTGCGGATAGACTCGAAGTGTCAAGTCACTGTAATCAGGATTGACAAACTTGATTTCTCTAACTTTTGCCAAACACGTTTGCGTGTTCACGCTCTTCAAGTATCTTGAGACATCATGAGGATCTGTGATGCCCTTATCTTGAGTGTAACCAAGAACCAAGAGATCGGTGTCACCAATTTTTCTGCTTACAAGATCTGCTTTCTTGATAGAAGTGTAAACATCAAAAAATCCATCACAGGTTGTTCTGCTACCAATGAGAAGTTCAAATGGAAGCTCTTGTCCTGTGACACGAGAAGATTGAATGCCTTGCCATCCCTCCAACATCAACAAAGGCTCGATCATATTAGAGTACTCTTTTGCATTTGCATATTTGTCCTTGATTGGATGATAAATGGATCTGTCCTCAGAGGGATAGTCACTATTGCTGGTATAGTTCCACCTCAAAATAGTAGAGTAAAGTGGCTTGAGGTTGACATTCAAACGCAAACGCATTCTCTCTTCCTCCAAACGTTTGAGGTCGATTTTCTTGCCTGCTGCCATCTTGACAACAGGGCGTCCATGAATATCAAGCTCTGTAATCTTGGATTTCTTCTTTGACTCGAGAAACAAGTCCGAAACATCGACATCGTCGTCCTCTTCTGAGGAGTCAGATTCCGGTTTACGATGTTTCAATTGGTTAATAGAGCGGCCAACAGGGGTTGGCTTTTGATTGAATCCTGCTGGTCTAGCGGGAGCTGGATTAAGCGGAGCATTCAGTGTAATTCTCTTATTCTTCAATTCGTTTCTAATAGCCTCCATGTTCGTCGACGTGAAAGGCTTTGGTGGGGGTGGAGCGACAGGAGCTTCATTGGTGACCACACCAAATCTTGCCAATGTCAGCTGTTTCGGTTGCGGTTTCCTAGTCTGATATGCATAAGAAGCACCAGAACTGACTGTAGAAGTGACTTGAGAGCCAGAAGAAACAGAACCAACTGGAGCTGGTGATCCCTTTCTTTCTCTGGCAGTTTCATCAATGATGAACTGTACTAGTGTGGGATCGAATTCGCTAGCCTTGGCAAGCACTTCCAGTCTTTGTTGTTCTGTGAGTTTGTTGTTGAATTTTTTGGCTCTTGCACCATACTTGGCAAAACTCGAAATGAATTGTGGGTCAACATCAACATTCAAGTCTTTTGCTAAGTCAAAGCCCTTGAATACCAAATTTAAGCATGATGTCAAGAGGGAAGGGTCACCTAATCTGAGCCAAACAATGACGTGGTTAAATGCATTCATGAAAATAGAGAAAAGTTTCTCTTGCTCGTTCTCTTCAGGCTCGAAAAGTTCACACAATGTACGGAAAGAGTCCAATAGGAGATGACTCGTATCAAGCGTGTCACGAGTGAATTCCACCAAGTCTTGAAGGTGGTACATTCCAGCCCATGTGAGTGTAGTTTGATAAACCATTATCAAGAAAGACCAGGCATGAGTCCAAAGTATCTGAATTTCGCCTCGGCAGTTCTCGGCGAGAGCATGATTCGTAGCGGTGATACCATTTAATGGATCCGTGAGAGCCTTTATCACATCCATCATGATTCTCATCACTCTTGGACATGGTTCGAAAAGTTTCATGCTGGTGATATTGCTCAAGGCAGAGTTGATGGCTTCCAAGTTGGGTTGCAAGTTCTTGAGAAGTTCCGAGATGGCCTCATAACGGCCCTCGGAATCAAATACTTGTGACACCAAGTTTAATGCAGCTTGACTTGTTTGAACACAGAAAATAGCGTTCCACAACGACAGAAGACTCTTGGGTTTGGTGAGAATTAGCAGCAAATCGTCTGGATCAGCCAATGAGATCTTGTCCATGAGCGAACACATCACGGAGCACAAAGCCAGAGTCTCTCTGTTGTGAATCTTGATGGCAGCATCGAGTTCCTTGGAGATTTCCAGGTTCTTCTTATCCTTGAAAACGATGACAAACAGAACGTACTGGAAACTGTCCACCAATGCAGACGAAAATTGATTGGAGATTGACGTGGCAAGGAGCGCAGACCAGAGAGTCGAATTGGTGTCAAAGAACGTGGGGTGCTGCTTACGCTCTAGCGTAGCGGAATTGTTGGCAGCCACAAGAATGTCATATTGCAAAGAAAGACAAATCAAGTCCATTGCTGCGACTTGGACTTCGGAGGTTTTCCTTGTCAACAGTAGAAAATGCAATGCATGTTTAGAAACGCACAGTCGAGAATCACGCATTTTCAACAACTTTCCGGCCGACGAAGTCGGGGTGATGCTGTCAAGATCGAGACAGCTAGAGAGGATTCTTACTGAATTGACGGTGGCAATCAGCAGCTCTGCTTTCTCGATCAGAACGAGGAATTCGGTGATTTTGATGGCTGCAGTCTGCTTCTGGGAGCCCACTAGACTGTCGATAAAAGTGGGCATCCACCCTAATAACTGATCCATATTATACTGCGATTGATTGTTCGTAGTTGCTTCACGCAATAAACGGTGGTAATACGTGCTTGCAAGTATACCATCCAAGATCTGGGTGAAATGGTAACCTTTGGCAATATCCCAAAAGCTTGAAGGGTAGAGGTTGAGGAGTTTCTGGAGCACGGAAAGTAATACCGGGAATGGCCTTTCCAACCCAGCCAACATATTCATGAAAAGTACCCCAATCAAAGGCAGAAATCGCAACTGATGATGAGCACTCATCTCTTCGATATCTGAAGGTCTGAGCAACTTTGCAAATTCGGAGGGAGCAACCTTGTCGATCAACAAAGAGACCATGCTCCAGAAGCGCTTGCTTCGCTCCGGTGAAAAATGTTTGGCATCTTGAAGTTTGTACGATTGGTGGTTGAACTCATCGACCACCTGAGGATCAAGTTGAAATGGCGATTCACCGAGACTGGCCCACATTCGTCGCCTCAAAATGTCTTCGTCATCGGTCTCCGCAAGGAAATAAATGAGTCCCGGCGAGATGAAGCTAGGTAGATTGATCAAGTCGGCCCTGGTGGTAACCAAATGTTGAAGATTCAGATCTTTTCGAAGAATAGACGGACATGTAGCAATCTCTAGATATGTATTAACCAATAATGGCAGATCGCCCGGGTGACTTGCGATAAGCAGCCGAATACTCGCGAGTCTCCACTCGATAATGATATTGATGAACTGCTCAAGGTGATTAACGGAAACGCGACGAACCAACACAAACCGCAGTTGGATCTGTGATAAACATCTCTGAAACCCTCGGACACAGTCGGGACATTGTGAAAGTGAGCGATTCATTCGTTGCTTGACAACATCTCCCATGGCGATTTGTTGGCCGGAGGGAAACGAGAACATCACGAGCGAATGGCCAGCTATGGGCTGCAAAGTAGCATTGCAGAACAAGTGGATTTCGTTGGCCAACGCCTCCAGAGAGAGCATTAGCATGCATTTCATGAGAACCTCCGATTGAATAGGAGCATTTCCTGGTTCTCCATAACTACGGATGACGTCGTCGTTTAGAGCCTTGAGGGCGTCTACGTCCATGGCAGGCACTTTTTGGGGTTGAAACACGTCCAAAGTGGTTTCTGCTGCACTTTTAAGATACAGACGATGAAGTCTCAGTATGTCGATTCGGGAATGGAGTACTACGCGATGGTAGATGGTGTGTGCACGTCATTAGGGCTGGAGAGGCTGAAGAAGGTTGGTGATAATTGGTGATAATTGGTGGTAATAGAATGGAGTTGAGGTGTGAAGCCTAGTTTGTATTTGCTCTAAGTCCCATTAAGTGAAAAATTTCGTATCCTTCTCAATCATTGCCTTGATTCCTGTAATTTATTCCCTCTTTTTGTGTCTGCGTTTCGAATTCCTACATAAGGACAAGATCGATGTCGAGCTGGTTGGCTGCAGTGATCCAGTCTTCGCCAGTTTCCCAACATCGATTCATAATCACAAGACTCTTTGTGGCGTTGATGTTTCCGTCATGCGCAAGTCGAGTGAATCGTTCAAAGTAAAACTGCCGTTTCTGAACATTCAATGTCTCACATGCGGCGCAGAAATGACAGAAGATCGTGCAGATCTCGGCAGGACTACCCAGTTCCACTCCAATTTCCAGAATCTCCGCCATGGTCTCAACCAAGTCCTGCACTAGTGGCGACAGTCTGGGAATTAAAAGTACTCGCCGGTAAAGATTTAGTAGTCCGGTGTCAAAGAACAATTTATTCGTGGCACGTAACGTATTATCGTGTTGAACAAGTTCGGTGATGTTCTTTGTACTTCGCGGACTGTTGGTCTTCTTGACCTTGAGCTTGGATTCAATGAGCAGATCAATTGTCTTCTGTCGTTTTTCCTCGCCCTCTTCATATCCTTGAGTAAATCTCTCCTTAAGCTCGAGTGCTGCAGTAACGATCTCGATGGGCAATTGTGCCTGATCCGCATTCTCTTCTCCCAGTAGTGCCTCGACCTCGTTGATTAAAAGGGCGATGTTGACAAAGTGGGGAAGAAGTCGAACATCAAACCCTAGAAGATAATCAATGTCAGTTTTATCGTTTCCAGAGTAGGCAGAATCGATATCGAGACTGGGAATGTTCACCACCGGGGTATACTTCCCTGACGTTCTATAGGATCTCAAATAATTCTCACGGCCTCTTGTTGACGAGAGCGCTCCAAGAACATCGTCATAGGCAAACCATCTCATAAGAAAGAATGCAATATTGCTCTCGTCGCGGATTATCGAGAGAAACTTATCGGACGACCCAGAAGTGGAGCTGTCATTGTCGCTAGCTGGAGAGTCTGATTCGGGCCGTTGCTTTATTCTTCTTGCCAAAATGATCTGACTTGCTCCCGTGGTATGAGTTCTATGCTTTTCAAAGTCATTAGAGTTGACCACTTCATAGCATGAAAGTAGCAATATTGTAGCCAACGTTCCGTCCGAAGTAGACTCTTCCTTATCCTGGAGCTGCTTGAGAAGCTCGTTACAAGATCTTCCAAGAAGCTGGTCGATTATAACCTGATGACTCCGAGAAACCCCATCAATGGTGTCCCTGGCCCTTGCTGCAAATGCAAGAATGGTCGTCAACACACCGGGATAATGCATTGCCATTTGAGGTAAAAGAACCTTGAACGGATTATCCTGGTACATGTGGGATGGTGCAGGCACCAAATTAACTGCTGCCACATTCACCCAGAAATGGAGAAGCAGTCGGTAGTAAGGAACGTTCATGAGAAGCTCCGGAAAAGGCGTCAATGGTGGGGGGATATGCCCCATGGAGTTCATGATGGCGTAGTCAACTCTATCTTCGGCACTATGCAATAGGAAATGGTCATGGTCTGGAGTTGTGGTTGTGGTAGCCAAACTGGCAGGTGTATCTACAGCTTCCTCCTTAATGAACTGCACTAATGGATTTTTGGCCCGTACCATGTGGTGGATCATGTCGGTGACGAGGTTATTCGGTTCTTCTGGAAACGAGTTTTCGATGCGGGCCATGTCGGCCGAGTAGTTTTCATAGAGATCCGCAAGCAAGGGCGAATGCGCCAGATTCAGAGCGTCGTCGTTCGCAGTGTGGACCGTGTTGATGAAAGAGTTGAATATTTCTGAGTAGGGAAGACCCAAAGGAGATTTTCCATGGGTCATGAGGTCTACGGCCAGTGTTGAGTCCTCAAATTGCCTAGAATTGAGTAAACTATCCATGTTGTCTCCTGCCTCCTCCTTGACGGCAACAATTTCCTCGACATTTTGCAGTGGGATGTGCTTGAAGGAATCACCTCCATTTTCACAGGTTATGTTCGCCACAAACTTCACCACTGACGGCGCCTCCAGTACTGGCAGCGGAATTACAAACGGAGACCCTTTCCGCTTTGCCTTATTCTTGTATGGTCTCCCGCCCCAGGTAAGTTTGAGCGAGTAGTCACATTTCTTACCTATGCGACTACAGTTGGAGCACACGGGCCGTTCCTCGGTACATTTGATCTTGAGATGTTTACACAGGTGGCAGCCCAAACGTGAGCGGCGGATTTTCTTTTTGACGGGGCCGTCTGAGGGTGTGGTGCTGCTCATTGTAGACCATCAGTGAGCGGAAGATGAGGAAGATAATCAATATATAGTTGCGCACAAGTTGAGTAGTGTGCAGTGAGTGCGATGTTAGCACTGGGTATAAGAGCACGAATTCCGAAGGGGAGGCATGGGGGATATGGGGGGATGTTGGAGATTACTGGAGGGTTTTGGAGTATTGGGGGAATTGGGGTTTTGGGATGCTGGAGATATTGTCGAGTGCTTCCGAGTATTTGGTTAGTGTGGACGTTTATTAGTTTGAGCTCAAGTGACGTAGCCGAAAGTTCAGAGTGCGTCGAGAAAAGATAAGGTTTGGTCGAAAAAAGAAGAATGGACCCCTTTGACGGATCTTTGAAACGTAGATGGATCTTTGAAACGTAGATGGATCTCTGACAGATGAATCCTTGAATTGGAGGCTGAGAGAAGCCTATACCAGTCCATTCTCTGATTTTCGTGCATCTAGAAGAGTTCCTTTACTGGAGGAATGTGTTGCATTGGTGATCGGCCAAATTCCGTTCCTTTCTTCGGGGTTTGGTTATGGATACCATGTAGAATGGGAAAGAGAAAGGCGGAACTATACATTTCTATTGGTAGCTGGGTATCATTGCAGATACAGAAATTGTTCTTGATATCTGTGTATGAATGGAAAAAGAGCATTTTGGGTGGTTTATCACAGGTAGTTTTCTTCATTTGGAACAGATGCGAAGGACTGGAATCTTCGTGCATTCGTAGAATTTGAACATTACCCTCATGTTCTCCATTGGAATTTTCAATTTGTTCAGCGCAATCCTTGATATTTATCCACTCTTCCAATTTGTTGCACTCTAAACTTTCAATTTGTACCACTCTAAACTTTCGTTTTGTTCCATTCTAAACTTTCATGTTGTTCAGTTCAGTACATATTATCTTGGCCATCCACTCCACACCCCGGGAAAGCGGTATGAAAGCCTGCTCTTTTTCATTATCTATATCATTCTGGAGAGATGAACTTCTCTTCTTTCTAACTTCTATGTTCATTTTCATCCAAGCATTCGAAGGAGTGAAGGGGGTCATCAATCGATTCAATAACCTAAGAAGCTTGGTCACTGTCACAATCTTACCTCCAATGAGCTCCCTTTTCCAGAGGCCCTTGATCTGACGTAGTTCTATCAGTTTTCGCGAGAATACTCTTGTCCTCTCATACTTCCAAGTTGAACCATTCTACTGTCGTTGGCAAAAGTGATTCTATCTATTAGTAATACTTCGAGGAATTGTCCAGGTCAAGAAGTCCTCCCTGCTTCTTCTCAGTGTCCTTCTCCGTATACTTCTTGCCAAATAGTATTTGGAGCAACTTCTCGTAGAGCCGAAAGAGGTATCCGGCCGCAATGAGCAATCCTGAGAGTATCGTGGCCAACTTGGCAACAAACTCGAGAAAAGAGATTCTCATCTCACGGATGGTGAGCTTGATTGGCTCGAATGAGTACGCAAACGAGATTCCTGGTGCCGTCACCTCGGATGATCTGTGGATTTCTGTTAATGCATACTGGTAAGTGTCAACCACCAATCCAAGCTTCTCGTACACCGTTGGAACCACTTTGGCAAAGTAGATGTACGACTGTTGAGACTCCTCGGTAATCTTGCCAGTGAAGTCCAATGGGTTGACAATGAACGGATAAAAATCTCCAAACGAGAACTCAGAGATCACATGAGAAAAGTTGTAAGATTGTGGCGAGATGGACAGTGTGTCGATGGACACTGACGTCCTAGGAATAATCTTGAATTCACCCTTGACATGGTTGACTGGGATACTTCCGAAAATATGGCATGCTGGCTCTTGTTCATTGACTTGAGCCCCCATAATGTTGAACTCAGCTCTGATTGTTTCTTGCATGATTTCATCGAGGTCAGGTGTTCTGTAGTCGGCGTTCTGGCTATTAATAGTAAACAACTCGGGCACATGGAACCCAACACCTTGGAAGTTGAGCACTTCTCTGGCCAAGTAAGTATCAAAAGTAATATCTCTGACGTTGGTGGTAAGATACTGGCAGGGCATGGCCACAAGCATATCCACATTAATCTGGAGATCTGCCCTGATCGTCTTGTCCACGGCAAACTGGTGATCCACGTATCCTCCAAGAAATCCACCAATTTGGATCCACATGATCAAAAGTCCACAGAACATGGTGAGCATGGTGGAAAACCCACCTCGCTGGGATCGCACAGAGTGCTCTGGCGACACCTTGGGGAAGGCGTCAAACACCCGTACTTTGCTGGAGAAATTATCCATAGCAAGCGACTGGTGGTGAGTGAGATAATTGTAGATTCTGCTACGTGCCTTGTTCTGTCAATGACAGTATGCAGGCACACTGTCTATTCCACCAACTACAACGTTATTACCGGTGGAGGACGAGCATACCGATAGCATTCGCGGTAAAGTCTGCGGCGTCTAAATTCTGTGGTCGAGTCCTGATCCAGCGGCAAGTCATCATATATCCATCCATCTTCGTCCTCGGAGCCTACCAAGTGGGTCTGATTGATTCCTCGCGAATGTAAAAAGTCAAGCGGTTTCTGGTCGATGCGCCAATTGTTGGCGAATCCAAAGTCATATTTCCATTCTGGAGGCGGAAGAACCTTGCTGAGTGCGTCCACGCCGTGCGGAAGTTTTCCTGAAACCCGAACCGTGTCCTTGAAGTCAAAAAGTCGCTTGGTGTATGCGTACAACTTCCACTCGTGTTTGAAGAGATCGCGCCTTTGTAGCTCGAAGATTTCTACAACTCGCACCTCTGGTTGGTGATCGACAATGATATCATGTCTGTCGAACGACTCAAACGGAAGTTTTATCTTGTCACCTGGTCCCTCAACTCCTCCCGTGACCTCGATCGCTGGCTTGTTATTCTTCTTGTTGTTGCTGAGAGTAACAAGATACTTCTTAGTATTCGGGTGGCATAAGATCATAAATGCCCACCCAGACTGAATAAATATCATTCTCCACGGAATATATTTGCCGAGAAAAAAGACCACTGATGTGACAAGAATCGTGATGTAGAAGATAAATGTGGTGAGTCGCTCATCCTTAAAACCAAAAAGGTCTGTCATAATCTTTTGTGCTTGGTCGAGAGAATTAAGAAACTCTGTCGTTAAGTTCTGCAAATCCCGCATGTTCATGAGCAATGAAACCTGCTTCTTGACAAACTTGCCATTATTCTTCTTGTCAATATCATCGGCAACATCTAATTTCAGCAGAGCAATAGAAGACCCCGATTGTGGCTTCTGTGCAGCGTATGATCCCGATGATGTTGACTGTGTTTGAACCAGAGAATCCTCTGCGGGTATATCAAATATATCCATGACCACACTGTTATCGTTTGACTCAGTAAGAAAGGCCAAAAATGACTGACCTCTCTTCTGCACCTTGATGAGTTCTGGGGTATCCATGGGATGCCTATGCAAGTAAGATGGAAGAATGATGCCAAATAGGAGAACCAACAACGGCATTACAACTACCAAATGTGGCCACAAACATAATGCAGTGTAAAACACCAATGCACACAACGTTTTCGTTGGTTTTTGCCATGTAATGATGTGAATAACACCATACTGAACCTTGAAAAAAGCTCCCATGTTTGAACTCAATCTCTTCAAGTTGGACGTCAATATTCTGATAGATAGAGGAGGTTTCTTGCTTCTGGATGGATCATTCAACCGTTCCGAGAGCTCCTCTGCTCCCTCGGATCCTTCGGACATGGAGTGTCTCACCATTCTCTCAATCAATTTGTCCATGAAATGAAACTGTTCCTTGCTCTTCTGGTGTTCTTCAGCGGACAGCGCCATGCTCCGCACCGCTTCCACCTCTTCCTCGGTGAATTCAAAATCCTCAACGCCTCCGTTCTTGTTTCTCTTTTCCATCAGCTCGATTCCCATAGCAAGGAGAGACGCTGCAGTTTCTGCTGCCAACCCTCGATTAGATCCTGGCCTGTTGACAGCCACCGAGTTTGTATAATCATATAAGGATGACATGACACGTGATCTCTTGGATCTACCACTACTAGTTGTATCTGCCATGATTTTAGAATGAAGAATTGGTAGTGTTTCCGTGTGATATCTTCCTCAATCTATTCTGTTGATGTGCTCATGTTGTGGGGAACCTGCACTGTAGCACATGAAAATGCGACAGGTTGCTGAGCAATGTGATAGTTGCAAAAAGTGGGAGAAAAAGGAGATCCCACCTATGCCAAAAACGAACTTCCCAAAAGCTCACCGGGTGTGAGTCTATCGAACGGATCCCATTGGAATATGCTGTTCAAAAACTTTGAAAAATGGGCTATTTCCTGTCGGGTTTCCCCCGAACTGTGCAACTTCAATGCAACATCTAGTGATTTAGAATTGAGCTTCACATTTCTCTTGAACGGGCTCGACGTCAATCCTGTAGTTACCCGGTTACCACTAGACTGCAACTGCAAAATGAGGAACTGGAGGTTAATTTTGCCCTCGGGAGTGAAAAGCGAGTAAAGGAGAGTCTTCTTGATTCTGCGCTCATCCACCGGAAATCTGGATCGACCATTGAAAGCTGGGTCCGAAACCAATGGATCATCGAAATTCTTGGTGCTTCCCATCTTGAGTTGCAGCATGAGTTTCTTCCGTTCACCAATGATGTACGAGCTAGGCGGAGGGCCAAAAAATTCGAGAATCAAGCCGATCTGCTCAAGCTCCGTTTTCCCGGGTAAGAGTGGAGATCCAGAAAACATCTCTGCAATGACACAGCCAAACGACCAGATGTCTATCTTGCTGCCATATTTTGCACCAAGAATCACTTCAGGTGCACGATAGAACCGCGATTGAATGTAAGAAAATGAGGTTTCTGTCTCGAAACACGACGAGCCGAAATCAATAATTCGGACCTCAAAATCTGGTGGCTCTTGTAGAGACGTCGGTTCGTAGTTAGAAGGCAATTGGATCATGATGTTTTCTGGCTTGATATCACAGTGGATCACCTTTTTCTTGTGAATAAAATCTAATCCTTTGAGAATTTGGGTTGCAAACCGCTTGAGGAGGCTGAGAGAAACGCCCAGGAAATTGATAATTTCCAAAAAGGTATAAAGATTGATCGAAAGCACCTCTGTAACAATGCACATGTGGCCGCGGAAATTGAAGTGGTCGCAATAGTTAAGCAAATACTTGTTGAATGCGCCTTTCTGGGAGACGTTCTTTAGCATCTTGATCTCGCTGACAGCCTGGAGAGACCAGTCTAGCTCGTTTTTGATGATCTTAATGGCAACGTATCGTTTCTGGGTATTATTTGTGTACTTGTGGTCTGAGCAGAGAACCACGTTGCCAAATGAGCCAGTTCCCAACACCAGCAAAATTTCATAGCGAAACTCGATTTGCTCATTTGGTCTTATGATGTAGTTCCCGTCCGAATCATCAAACCCGTAGTTGTTTTTGTAGCTGGATATATTGATATCGTTTGCACTCCTTGATGAAGAAGGGGCGTAGTATAGATGGTGTTTTCTCATCACTTCTCCACGCTCGTATATGGAGAAACTGTGGCCCAGATTGTCAAGCATCTCCTGCGCTGTTAGCGAGGCGTTTGGAACCATGTCAATGGCCAATGAGTTTGTTTCCTGAAAAAGAGCAGGATCCTTGTTGAAGATGGCTCTGTACATGTCTGATAGAGACAGAAGTTTAGCCTGTCTAAAGTTGTGAGCGTATGACGATAATGACAAGGAAGGCGCAGATTTGGATATGGTGGCCGTGGAGTTGGGCATGCTAGAAGATGTAGGAACACCTGAAGTTGTGGGAAGTCCCGAAGCTGTGGATATGCCTGAATGTGCCGAAATGCCTGATGTTGGAGCTTTTGGGGGCCCATCAGACAAACCAGGAATATCATATATGTTTCTGGCACGTAAAGGCGAGCGAGTGATGTCCAATTTTTGCTTCTGCTGTATCGAACTATTGTATAGTCGAGTATACACATCCTCCTTGGCTTTGGATGTATATGCTGTCGAGACATGTCTGGACGGAGAGGTGCTGAACAAGGCCAGTTTGTCGCCCAAAGAGGAATTCACCGATGGCTCCAACATTTTGTTTGTGATGTGAGCCAAATGATTTCCTTTGCTCAATTGGCGTTTCTTTTGTGCTGGCCGTTTGTAGTAGATCTCAGAGTGCGATACTGCTCTCAATTGAGAGGCATCTCTTTCTCGACTCAGCTGCTTCTTTCGAGATGACGATGTTTGTTTCATGAACGAGCAACTTGACAAATCGGGAGCCTGTTTCTGCCTAGGTGGCTCGTTCTTGGAGGGAGAATCGGTCATATTGGAAGTCTCAGTGTGAATGCGAGGTAGTTGGCGTTTCTGAGCCACTGGTGGCGTGGACTGGGTTGGAGGGTGCTTGGAAGCCAGAAACGTTCTAGACTCAGCCCGGCGGGCCGTAGAGAGCACGGGCGCCCGTGATGGTGTAGACCCATGATAGTTCTGAGGAAATAAATTCTGAGGATATGCTTTTTTGGGAGATTTGGGAGGCTTCGCGGATCCCGCAGCAGACCGGTTGATCTCAATACTTGCAAATCGGTCATTAAGGCCCGGCGATTTGTTTTCCATGGTGCCGATGCTGGTTTTCAATAATTGGCTTTAAGATCTAGAGAGTTTGAAAGGTGGTGGTACTGCATGTGGACGGAAATGTAAACAGACTAGAGGTTAAGGAAAGAACGTGTAGACGGACGAATATTTGGATTTTGAGAAAAAATGGGAATTTTTCAGATAGCTGGAAGTATATCTTGAATTTTATTTTTGCATATTTTTCGTCTCTTTCTTCCGTTCGGTGTCCCTTCTAAATCCTAAGGACACTCCTGCAGAGGGGCCATTCTTTCTTGATTCTACTCTAATCACCTTCATCTTCATTCAAATCCTTACTGAGTTCACTCCATGTCTTCCCAAGACGTATCGGTCACCACCGACCCAACATCCTATACCAGTAAAGATCTTCTCCTACTAACTCAGCTTTTGCATGGAGAAAGTCTAATAAATCCAGAAGCAGTAGCAAAAGCTGACCTCACCGAGATTGGCACACGATGGTTTGAACACAAGAGCACGAATATTTCTCGCAACTTGAAGGAATTTCCTCTATCCAAGCCTCCGTCGGGAACCCAGGTGCTCAAGCTCTACGAGAACATGCTTGCGGATAATGAAAAGTGTGCCACAACGACAGATTTGGCCAACAATTACTATTTTAAGAGAGTAGCGGAGTTGGAGGAGAAGTTGACGCTGGAAAAGGGTCGGTTTAATCAATTGTTGGAGGGAGACTAGATGAGAGCCGTTAGAAGGGTAATAGGTTGTTCATCGAAGAATGGTTTCAAGGCATTTAAAGTGTCGTATGGATTCTCTCTATAATTCACGTCGCCAGTTGTTGCCTATTGTAGAATTAACTACGTGCCTGCCCTTCGAATCTCCAAGATAATAAAATGAATGCAATTGAAGATTACATCGTATCGTTTCATATAAATTTGGAATCGCTTTTGGAATCTGTGTCTTTGATATCAATTTTGATCTCCTAATTTTTGTTATAACATAGCTGCCATGAATCAGACATGTAGAACTCTGACCGAGGTACTAATTGCGAGAACTCGGAAAATCTCAAGAACATCTAGCGCGAGTAGAGATCAAATTTGCAAAATGAGAAAAATTCAGAAAATCCTCGCGTGGTCCAAGATTATCATGCTCCATTAGTCACTACGTCATTGTATTCCGGGATATATGAATCCTGCTTGTCACTAGCATATCCACTCTCCATGCTCCATTTCCTGTAGATATTGACCTAGTACCTGATCCTTTCAACGAGTTTGCACGAAACTTATATTTAACGCTTCATTAGGGTTGCTTACATAGTAGTCTCAGAATGACTCGCCATGTTAACTACCACCCATATCCCTACTTAGTGGCAAAGATTCCTGAAGTAGAATTGGTACAGAAGGACGACCTAGATTTGCGATACAGTCTCCGCAATTTACACATGCACTTTCCTCCATGCGCTGATACCACCAAATTTACTATTTCTTCCCCTTTATAATCCTCCCCCATTTCTTTCCACTTCCTCGATCTCTCATCTTCCCCCACCTTTTCATTCCTTCCCTTCCTCTAATTTCCCCCGCTCTGCTATCCCTCTTGTTCATTCTCTCCACTGATGTTCCCCCACATTTAATGTCTATACAGTAGCTACATATACAGTAGTGGCACATCTCCATCTTCCAACTACTTTTCTTTCCAATGTCGAAGAAGCGCCAGGAAAGCTCACTAGCCTTATTGCTTTTAAACGCATACAAGTCAAATAGACTGCTCTTGCTTAATTCCTCCTACATCATTCTCATCACTGCTGCCTTCTCGGGAGCCACCAATTCCGGAGCGAAATCAAAGAAAAAAGGTCTGTCTAGTCTTGATGCTTCCCCAGAGAAGAAGTCTCCGAAAATGACAAAGGAAGATTTCCGAGCCTTGATGCGCTCGGCGCTACCTTCCGTCAAAAACTCCGCTGTCGGCTACTTGCTTGTACATTTGGTGCTATTGGTTGCCAGAGCAATGTTAACTATTGAAGTTGCTGCATTGGACGGAAAATTGGTGGGAGCGTTGGTGTCGAAGCGGCTCCGAAAGTTTGGCCGGCTCTTGGCCTTTTGGATGTTCTTAGGTGTTCCCGCATCCTTGGTTAATGCTTCTCTTAATTGGACAAAAGACAAGTTACGCCAGCAGTTACGGATGAACATCAATGACAGTCTTATGGAAGACTACTTGCCCGACAACTTGGACCCTAACTATTATGCGCTTATCCAGTTATCTGATACAAAAGTGCGGGATCCGGACCAGCGAATGTCGACCGATGTCACGAGATTAGCTATGGCACTTGCTAGTCTTCCAGGACAAATCTTGAAACCTACATTGGACTTGCTCTTGTGTGCTAGAGAGCTTTCTAAGAGTGGAGTGGGCAGTGGCGAAGGTACCCTTGCCCTTGGCATATTGGCCCACGGCTCCACCACCATTCTTCGGTTCTTCTCGCCGCCTTTTGCCAAGTTGGCATCGGAAAAGGCCAACTTGGAGGGCCAACTTCGCTCGGGACATTCCAAGATCGTGGCCAATAACGAGGAGATTGCGTTCTTGCAGGGCCAAGAGCGTGAGTTGGATTACATCGACTTCTGCTATTACCAGTTGGAGAGATTTCTCAAGGTCGAATATTGGAAGAGAGCCATCCACGAGATAGCCCAAACTTTCATTGTCAAGTACTTCTGGGGTGCTGCGGGGTTGGTATTGTGTTCCGCTCCGATCTTCATCAACAAGTACTTGGGCAAGCCTCCTGACCCAAATGCCACTGGCGAGTTTATCACCAACAGGAGATTGTTGATGAGTGCATCTGACTCGTTGGACAGATTGATCTACTCCAGAAGATTCTTGCTCCTGGTGGTGGGCCATGCTTCCAGAGTCACTCTCTTTCAACAAGCGTTGTACGACATCAAGAAGAAGCGACTCGCCAATCCCTCCGAGTCGACCGACGGCAAGGGAAATGCTTCTTACGGTGATGAGATTACTTTTGACAAGGTGCGGCTTGTGACTCCTGCTGACGTGACGTTAATTGAGTCGTTGAGCTTCAGCATCAAACCTGGTGAACACCTTCTCATCGCTGGACCCAACGGTTCCGGCAAATCGTCGATGTTCAGAATGTTGGGTGGCTTGTGGCCATGCAAGAAGGGACACATCACGATTCCTACTTCCGACAACATGTTCTATTTGCCCCAGCGTGCCTATCTCTGCAAGGGATCGTTGAGAGAACAGATCATTTACCCCCACACTTTGGAGCAATATAAGAACAACAGACACGGCAAGACCGATGCTGACTTGGCAGAGATCTTGAAGATTTTGGATCTTGGAGAGTGGGTCACCTCAGATAATTCGTGGGACAAGGTGATGAACTGGAACGAAGAGTTGTCTATTGGTGCGCAGCAACGGTTGGCAATGGCCAGATTGTACTATCACCAGCCCAAGTTTGCAGTGCTTGACGAGTGTACGTCAGCCGTTTCTCCAGCTATGGAACAGTTCATGTACCAGCATGCCCAGGAAATCGGGATTTCATTGCTCTCGGTGGCACATAGACCAGCATTGTGGCACTTCCACAATCGGTTGTTGAAGTTGGATGGTAAGGGAGGCTACTACTTTGGTCCTTTGGATGCAACCAGAAGACTCAAGTTCGAAGAGGAGAGGTTGAAGCTAGAGAAGAACTTGAGAGATGTTCCTACCATGAGAGACAGGCTCGAGGAGTTGAGGAAGGTTTCCAATGCCCAGCACATTCGGTACGAGAATTCGCAACGCAATTTGGTGGAGTTGGTCCTGTGATGTGTGTGATTTATTCATTTCCATAGAAAAGCGATAGTCTGTATTTTAGACTGTAGGATCATAATAATCTGTAGATTTGTGATAATCTGTAGGTTTCGCGATACTGACAAAATCAGGTAGTTCTTTTGGTCTCTTATGTTACCAAGAATTCTTTCCAGATGGAGATTACGACACTACTCGTCGCTACCGTCTGGTAATGTGATTGTCGCTTCTATCGGTAATCCATCGCCTCAATACGACGGCACCAGGCATAGTGTGGGCCACTGGATCTTAGATGTCGTGAGAGAGAATTATTGGACAGATTTCACCAAATTCTCTGGATCTGGCGGTATAGAGACCGCCAATTCTTCTGAGGGAAATCATCAGAATGTCCTATTGGCTAAATCTGTGAAAAGCTACATGAATCTCCAGGGCAAGCCAATTTCCAAATTATGGCAGAAGTATTCCAAGAACAACCCATGTCTTGTGGTCATTCACGACGAGCTCCAGATTCCGCTTGGAAAAGTGCAAATTAGAAGAAGAAACACAAGTGCAAGAGGCCACAACGGACTCCGATCTATAGACAAAGCCATGGGAAATGATTACTCCAAAATAGCTATTGGCATCGGCAAGCCTGCAGCCAAGCATATGGTTTCAGACTATGTGCTATCTAAATTCACGAAAGGTGAGTTGGAAATTCTCCGAGAGGTGACGGTTCCACGAGTGGTAGAGGTCTTAGAAGAAATGAGTCGGGGCAAGCATATTCACGAAAGAGATGAAAAGTGAAATAGTGACAGACAAAATAGTGGGAGACCGTGAGAGTCAAAATAGTGAGAGTGAGACATGGTAATTGTAATACCTATAAGTAGAATACGGGGAGTCACTAACTATGGAACAGCGGAGTGGCATCAAGCACACATGCACAATATTTAAAATATGGTGACGAGTATCACCTGAACACTCCACGAATTACCGCTCCAATATATATCACTTTTCCGCACATTCTTAACGTTCGTAATCTGAATCTAATCCTCTGCCTCACCTCTATACTTGCTCGCGAATCTATACACATTCCACATCACGATCTACTACTTCCAATGGCGTTCACTATCACGTTAACATCAGAGCGATCGGTGGTCCGCGAATCGATCAAGGGTATGTTCAATTCATTCCACAATAATTTCCCATTTCTGTTCCCCACTAACCCCAGGCATCGTGTGGACAATCTTCTTCCACAGACTCTTTGGCCCCGTGACCCCAATCACAACTGAGTTCATGGACATCGCATATCCGATGGCCGCCAACCTACCGGATCTCGACTCGCTTATTGACACGAAAATCGACCAGTTGATCCGAAACAAGTTCGCCGGCGTATCGGGAGATGGGCCCCGCCGAGGTAAGCTAGTAGTGCAGTTTCTTGATGGCAACGGCGGCAAATCAAAGAAGAAATCAGGGTGGTTTGGCCAGGTCACCGAGGATAAAGCGCGTTCACCGTGGGAAACCTGGACCATCAACATATCGTGTCTTCCGTTGAGCGGGGTGGAGCTGGCTACTCCAGGAGACCAAGCGGTCAATCCAGCGGAACGGCTGCTTCAGCTAGCGCTTCTGAGCTTTGAGAGTGCGTTGGCGGAGGTAATCGATCTTGTAGACCATAACAAGCAGCATATTCCGCCGATCATGACCCTCGACGTGCTGCCTTTTCCTTACGAAATCACCATTGACCCAACCTCCGATGATCCGCGGGCTCAGGAGATCGACGACGAGTCGTGGGGTCACTACATCAAGAAAATCATCGACTAATTGCATAAAGATGACATACTTCTACTTCCAGCATCTCTTGTGGTTCATAAGTTGGCACAATGCATGCCCTCGTCTCCTCTCACCAAGATACACTCGTCCTCATGGACAGTGCGGTTAAACAACCCGATTTCCTGGGCTTTATCCAACACCAGCTGGTCATAACTTCCGGGCTGGAACCATAACCCCTTGACGAGGGTCTTGTAGTCTGGGAAGCTGGCGATTTCTTCCAAGGTGTGAAGTGTAATAGCGGGAGGAGTCAAAAATGAGATGCTCAACCCGTTGGCCTGCGAGAGCTTGTGATGGTCGATATCCTGTTTGGAGGCGAGTGCCTGGAGTATCTTGGTCACTGAAGAAACTACGCTCTGGCCGAGAATCTCGGGTTCTTTGGGGTTGACTGGTACAACTGGCAAATCGCGGGAAACGTACCAAGAGAGAATCTTAAACCCGAACTTGGACGGGTTTTTGGAGGCCCCGACAACTGCATATTGTCTTCCAGCGTCGAAGAATAACTTGATCTTGTTTTTCATAGACATTTTGTCACGATTGAGGATGTGGGGAGTATCACAAGATTTGTAATCTGGGGAACTGGTGCACGGGTGGCAGCCATCACCAACAAGCAACAAGATCGTCTGCCAGTAACGATATTTGCTGCAAATCTAGTCCGATCCAGGAGAGTAGTGGATCGCCAACCAGAAAATGTTGCCAATAATAGTTTATAGAAAAGATGGAGCAAGGCATTGAAGTGTAGATTGAAACTGTAAGGTGGTTGAAGATGTAATTTGAAGGCAAGTTAGTACAGGACGAGATAGCTGAATCCAGCGAATATTAGGATACACTTTTTTGGTAGAAGTAAATGATCTACAAATTTCACCTTCATTCTTCTCAAATGTATCCATTCACTATGTCATCCACATCTGTTGATATTGGCCTGCATGTGACACATCACTTCGATACTTCCAAAAATCCGTCGCTTATCTTTTCCATACATGGCTAGAGAAAAACGGACCAAGCCCTGCAGCAACTGCAAGAGGTCGAAGGTCAAATGTGAATATGTCGATAAACTACCGTGCATGCGGTGCATCAGCAGTGGTCAGGCAGCTACTTGTCAGTTCATGCCTAAACTTCCATCGTTAAAGCTTCCCCTGCTTGCTTCAAACGGAGTTGCACCCACCTTTTCCAGTTTGAAAGTGGGCCAACATATGGCCCCTCGGCTTCCTCAGCAGTCACTTCCTGTGCAGCCGCTCCCGAACCAGCTACTATTTATGAACAATCAGACAGTACGCCCACCCACTCTTTCTGAGGCGGAAAATGGGCCGGATAAGCTGGTATCTGCGGTATCTTCAGTGTCTTCGGTGTCGTCATCTGCGCAGACTGACGTAGGGTGGAAACATTCCATGGAATCCAAAATCAACTCGTTCGACTCCAAATTCAACGAGTTGATCGATACACTTCGAGAGAACCAGCGACAGTTGGCAACGGAACGTGAACTCAGTCAGCAGGTCTCGGCACAAAATGAGCGTATGCAGCGAGAGTTGCGTGTTATCAGTCTCCAGATGTATAATAGTGGCTCGGTCACTCCCATGGAATCAAACGGATTCAAACGACCATTGGCTGAATCGAGAGCGGGACTGCCCAAACGATTAAAAACCTACGGCGAGCATGATTTCCGAGGAAACGTTCTAACTTTGGAAGAAGCCCGGGTGTTATTCTCCTACTTTGACTCACACATTTCCCAACAACTTTTTGGGTTTGAGATCCTGAACTTCTCAGTCGACTCCATCTGGGAATCGTCTCCCATTCTCATATGTGTAATTTGCACTATCGCATCCATGCATTATCCCGACGCACATCTTTCATCCAAGCAAGAGATTCTTCAGGAGCATCTACAGAAGCTTTGTGCTGGTCTCCTTTTCCAAGGTAAGCCCAAAACAGAACGAGAGGGATTCAACACCATAGTGGCTCTTGTCCTTTGCAGCTTTTGGCTTGCAGATTCACAGCGCTTTACGGGTCTAGCCTTGCAATTGGCTAAGGAATTCGAAATGAATAAACCGCGGAAGTCCAACTCCAAGGATTCTCTAGGAGACAGCGACAGACTCAAGCTATGGTACTTACTTTACATTCTAGATGGACAACAAAGCATGAGTTTCAACCGACAGTCTCTTATTGACTCAGATGATTATTCTCTCAAACATAGTCGCGACTTGTTGGTGCCGAGCATCCTGAAGCCCAAGTTGACAATCACAGAAGAATCTGCGATCAGCACTGACAAGAAGCAGAATAACGAAGTTGATCGTGTGAACCGCCAGACATCGGAGCTTCAACGTCGTGAATTGCCTGCTAATTTCGCCGACTTCAGACTTGTATCGCAGGTCGAATACAACCAGGCGATAAACGAGGCGTTCAAGGGTAGCGCGTGGGACCTCATAGCACCATCTGCATTTGGCATACCATCCAAGTCCAATTTAGATTTGGACAAGTGGATGGTCTCGTGGACGGTTCTTTTGTCACCCATGAATAACGGTTCGGTGTGGCTGTCCAAATCGACATTGATCTACTACAATTTTGCAAAGATGCATATTAACAGCACACTAATAAGGCAATTGCAAATGGATACCGATGACTCGAATGTGATGTTTCCCAACTGGGACAACATCGAATTTGTACTTGAAAAAAACAGGACCAATCAAGTGAAACAAATATCCAATCAAGAGGAAGATGATGATGAAGACGATGAAGACGACGAATTCCTCCATAATACCGAAATGGACACCCAAGATCAAGCACTTATTAACATGAGCATTGCGATGAATGCCGCTAAGACTGTGCTCAACTTGGTATTAAACGATGTTGATATCCTGAATAACTTGAAGTATGTTCCTGTTCATATCCACATCATGCTTTACTACGCCGCGTTGTTGTTGGTCAATCGGCGAGAATCATACGGAACCAATGAAACCAAAGATGCAGCATTCTTTCATCAAAATATCCAAGACTTGAGGGTGGTGAAAACATTGCAGAAGAAAATCACCTTGAACTTCCCCACAGACAAGAATTTTGGAGATCGTCTCCTCAAAAGCTTGGAGAATGTCTTCGTGGAGAGACTTCGCAGATTACGAGACGAGTTGAACGGAGCAAACTTAGACACTTCCACCAAGGCGGAGTTGTTGAACGAGATATCAATTTTGCTTTATACGACGAGTCAGTTGGGGTTGGTCCCAGACTCTCCTGATGCAAGCAGCAAAGATGTTTCACCCAAACCTGAGAAAATATCCGCATGGCCTGGGTCTCATCATGGACATCCATGAGGCGCGTCTTGCAATCACCAATGCGCATTTTGCAACCATTCACAAAGAGCATAGTTTTTTAGGAAACCACAAATTCAACAACTTACAATCTAAAAAATGAGCAACGACGGCACAAAAGCTGGCAGATTGTTTCGTCGCATTGTCTTTTCTCCTCCCGACGGAGACTGTAAACTTGGATTGAGCTTATCGGGCATTCGAAGAAGTCCGCAATGCTTGAGGCAGTCGCTCAACTTGTCCACAGTGACGATAGATGAAGAATTCGAAGAGATGTTGGTGGAGCTAAACCATCAAGAAGCCTTGTGCAAGGAGTTTGTGGAGCTTGTTCATCACTATCAGGCTTGTTCGCTAGATATGCTCGAACGCTCCTTCAAAGTAGGCGATTCAATGAAGCAGCTCTTCCATCCTCTGTTTGCAAAGTCAAATGAACCTTTGGATTCTAGCTGCGATCCCCTTGTTAATTGCAAAAGGTATGTGGCCATTATTGAAGAGTCTATGTTGTCGTTGAAGGAAACATTTTCCACCATTCCAGACACCATAGATACGAAATTCTACCACATTTTCGGATGGTTCGATGCCATTCGCAAGAATATCAGGAAACGTGATATGGCCCTCTTGGACTATGACAAGGTCTTAGATAAGTTTGACCCGCTATCCATAAAAAAGTCCACTGGATCCCTCAGTACTAAACAAACGAAGCAGTATAACATTCTTGAAACGCAAGTCGACCACTTCAAATTAGAATATGATAAGTTGAACAATATGCTGAAGACAGAACTCCCCTACTTCTTCAAGCTCGTTTCAATCTTCATGGATTTGATGCTCCAATACGTGTTTTACCTCCAACTCACCAATACGTACCAGTTCAACAGAAGCCTTTTGACATTGAGCATTCCGATGGGTTTCACAAAAGAGGAAGTTGCTGACGAAGAATTTGGCGGAAAGCTCGTGGAGAGTTCGGATGCTGCAAAGATCGAGGACCATGCCTTGGGCATTATTTCCTTTCGCAAAATCTATTTGGAGCTGTTAGTTTACACCCACAGCGCAGCCAAACCAGGGAACTCCCGTATCAATTTCGATCCATATTTCAACTATTGCGTTGCATTGTTCAACTTTTCTGCCCAATCATTGGGCGATCTTGAGTTCCGAAAGGGTGATATCATCAAGGTGATTCTGCCTGTGGGCGAATGGTGGCAGGGGGAGTTGGGAGACGCAGTCGGGATGTTTCCTTCGAACTACGTAAAAATGGTGACTAAGCAATGCAAATAAAATACACAAGAATGGAATAATGCTAACCCTGTAAGTAGTGCTGCTCATGACGCTTCTCATAGAGCAGAGCACACTTACCAGAACAGAACTCTCTCTTGATTGGGACCTCCAAATTCTCTAGAATGTCCCACCATTCGTATACCTCCGCGTGTGGCTCAACGGAAAAGACATTGCATTCGTTGCAGTGTTCCTCATAGTTAGCCTTAAAAATGGCCCTAGCGATCAACGGATGTAGCACTTTGGGAGTGGTTTTTTTCCACGACTTCGTCTCCCTGTAAGTGACGTCGTATCTGGCTATTCTATCAAGACAAAGAGTCTTTAGTGTTGGCACCATGCCGCCATTCCGGAAGTATTTAAACTTGGAAATATACTTGAGGCACGGCTCTCGACTTGAATCCTCCGAACTGACAATCTTTACAGCATCTGGAAACACCGGCTCAAAAGGATTAGGGCCAGCTCTAAATGTCCCCAAACGAGGAAGTTCTAGAATGTCTGGCGGGAGGTAGCTCAATCGATTGGAGCTGATATTCAAGTCGACCAAGTTTCGGAGGTGACGAATGGCTCCAGGAATGTGGTCGATTCTGTTTTGACGCAAACTGAGCACATTGAGACGAGTAAACTTGAACAATGCAGGGTTGAGCGAATGAAGTCGGTTATTGGTCAAGTATAGCTGATGCAAAATCTGATGGCGCCCTTCGGGGTCAAAGATCACCAAATTCTCAAGATCCTTCACTTGCTCGGGGATCTCGGTCAAGCCCATTCCCTCGAAACTGACCGAAGGAGATACCTCTTCAAAAGCCTGAAGGATCAAGTCTCGAGCCTTCGAGTTTCTCGAGCTAGCGTGTGCGTCCAACTCCTCGACTTCATCCGTAGAAATTCCGTGAATGTAGCTGGAGGTCTTGAACCGATTGAACTGATCAATACCGAAATCAGCCTCCGAGCTCGGATTTCCCACTCTAGGCAGTCTCTTCACTGGCGAAGTGGCCAAGTGGCTAATTACATTGGAGGTGTCGACAGGAGAGTCGGGCACAAAGTCGTATGACGTCGACATGTCGTACTCCGACATGTGTGGTAAAACTGGAGGACTACTAGCCAAACCCTGGTGTTCATCGGGGTCGGTATCTAATCGTTGGCCAGGGTGGTGTTGAAACGAGCCAAAATCACGTTTTTTGACATCTTCTTTCTCGTTGAAACTCTCCCCAGCATGTCTTTTCATCGAAGGCATGCTCAAGAGCACCGGAGCTGGAGGTCTTTTTGGCTTGCTTCTGCCTCGGGTGTGATACATGCTTTCAGCATTTTCGTCAATGACATGTCGTTCACGAGGATCTGTGCTTAATGCGGTTTTCTCGTTGGCTGCCGAAGTGCTGAACGCAAACGGCAATAGAGGGTTGTTCTTCTCCATGTGGAGTAATGACAAATGTTTTGATCTAAGTAGTCGCGTTTTTCTTCCTCCAACCGGGAAATCTGGGGTTAGGGTGGAGTACTTGGATTAGAGAAATGCTTCATCATGCTGGTTATGGATGAATTTGATGGAGTGGAGAGGTAACTGAATAAATATTATATGTGTCGTTTTTGTTTTAAAAGTTTAATTGAAATCCTGTGCTTTTAGGTTCGCATTGGGCTTTAAGGTTCGCATTAATTACCCCAGATTCCGTGTGCCTGTTGAAATGTTTCGTTAATCAAAACACAAGAAAGTGCAGGCCAAACAAACTAAAACCATTATTAAAGTAACTAAGACCATTATTAAAGAAACGAAGACATTTAAAATAGAGACTACGACAATTGTCAATACTAAACTTGTGATATCCAGTAATTATAGCGGTTTGTTGATTACTTGCATACCTCATAATGCACTCACGCGAACAACTTCCAAGAATAAATGAGTACCAGAAAACTGAACCTCCTACCACTTTACACGACGTAAGCTATTAATGAGGCGTATGAGCTCAATGGCCCATACGTGCAAAATATTCCAATGTAGTCGAGCAACTGTAATTCGCATTTAAGCCCTGCGCCTTGGTGCATACATGCATCGTCTCGTCGAAAAGTAGAAAGTCGAGATCATTGATCTCGTCTGAATGGTAGGTCCAGACCGTGCTATCTCGCCGAATGTAGGTCCGTACTTGAAGTAAGCATAAGGGCGAGAAACCATGTCATCATTAACTGCAAATATCGGTTTGGTGTCTCGATTTTCCAGTCAAGATGATGCGATAGACTTCTCCATTAAACTTCTCCATTAAACCCTCTTATAAATTTTTTATCCAGGTGTTTCCATTGAATTCTTGCTTGAGATCGTTTTGTGTTCGAGCTAGTTCTCTAGGAAGATTTCTCTCCTTTCTTCAATCTCAAGATATACTTCATAGCATCTATCGCCTCTTGACTTAGCAACAACACAATAAGCAAAAAAGCTTCGGCCTTGGTAAAATACATTATCCTTGCCATCGTCAATGCTGCAATAGCCAGAATTAATTCTATATTAGTTTGCTCATACTCAACAAATTGAGAAATTGCTTCTCATTGGCTTCCTCCTACGCAAATTTGCGTTTCCATGCTTGATTCCACAGCAAATCTAACCAGACATGCACTCATGTGCAAGTCTTAGCTGATTTCTCTCAATATAAATAATAGGAGTCTGGCTGCCTCTTTTCCAGCCATATCACAATGAACTCGAGGAAAGCGACCCATAGTTTATATCTCCCACCGATAGGCGGTTGCAGCAATCATGAATCTGAATCTCATGATCGAAGAATACCATCCTTCAGTGAACTAATCAAGGAATGTTCCATTCCAAGCATCGATTCCTTCCGCAATTATCCTTTGGAGACTGCTGGTCCAAATCATATAGATAAGTGCATTCAGTGTCATCCCGGCCACCTTCAGTATCCTGGGTCTCCACAACATGTTTTCCATCAAACATCAAGTGGGGCAGTCAATTCAATGGTACCGCAGCCACCCAGAGCAACTAGAAACGCTTCAGTAGGGCCGGCGTTTACCGACAAGAAGAATGTCGAACCCAACAATCACCAGATGAATTTCATTCAAACTGAGAGCACTTCATTGGGAAAGAAACCACAAGAAGGAAAAATGAAAGAGCTCAAACAAAAACTCCACCACCAATCTGTAACCTATCTGCACCAGACGACTTACGAGTTCCTGTTTACCAAGCCAAACAAATCAAAATCAAGCAATCGAACTGCCGAAAAGCGACCCAGGAAGAAGTCGAATTCAAAGTCGACAAGCAAAAATTGCCGAGAAGTACCTCACGCCTTGTACAGCAAACAAAGTCCTCGTCCATACCGAAGACACCGCTACTTGAACAAGGAGCTATGTATGAGGAATAGCACTAAGTGCTCGCAATGTGGATCCACGGGGACTCCCGAGTGGAGATCTGGTCCAGAAGGAAATCGTACCTTGTGCAATGCCTGTGGACTTCTGTTCACAAAGTTAACCAAGAAGATGGGTTGGGAAGCTGCAAGAAATGATTTTGCCAAGCAGAAAGAGTTAGGCAAACTGCAAGCATAAGATAGGAAGGACACGATTATTTACTATTGTAATTTTTGTAGTAATGGTTTGCCAACTCTCCCAACCAGCTTTCGTCAATAACCATACAACTTCTCATGTATTCCTTGCTGGTCAAGACTAGCTCGTGGTACAAGACAAATTTGGGAGGAGGCTTCACCTGGAATAATCCCGAAGATGGGTGAATGTGCACTGGTTGATTTCTTTTGACCAGTACATAACTGGTGCCCAACTTGGAGAGCTTTGCAACATTGGGAAAAAATCCACTGAACAAAGATTTCTGGATCTTTATGAGTTTCTGGTCATCGTCCGCAGTCTTTTCAGTATTAAGACCAATTTTCTGGCATAACTTCTCGAGCTGGGAACGGACCTCCTTTACTCTCTTGAGTGTTCTGTATTGGAGAAAATTGTCTTCACACCAAATATTGGAGAACCCTGTTTCGGTCCATTGCCTCCATATATTAAGAAGAGTAAGATGATCTCCCAAATCGTGGGCAAAGCTCAATTTCCGTTTGTCTGCTTGCTCGCGTTTGTCTTTCGGTCTGTAAAACAAGTTTGACGACTCAGCTAACATAGCCAAAATGGACATGACTTCGTAGGTAACTCCAAATTGAGAACTAGTCAACAAGCACTTACAAAACATCGGATCCATAGGGAATTCGGACATTTTGCGACCAGTATTTGTGAGCTGACCCTGGACATTGAGTGCACCCAACGAGTATAGGAGTTCTAGAGATTTCATGAGTGTCTGCGTACTCGGGGGATCCATGAAATCAAAATGCACCAAATCGGAGGTACCCATCGACATAAGAAGGAGCACCACTGTCCCCAAATTCACTCTCAAGATTTCGGGGGTAGGATTAGCCACCAACTCGTTATAGAAGGACCATTTCGTAAAAAGTCTGTAGCACTTGCCTGGCCCAACTCTTCCGGCTCTTCCAGCCCTCTGATCTGCAGAAGCTCTGGAACACGGCACTACCACAAGACTTTCCATGCCAGTTGTTGGGTTAAACACGTTCTCCTTTACGTAGCCGGGATCAACCACATACTTGATTCCATCAATAGTAATAGAAGTCTCAGCTATGTTGGTGGCTAGAACAACTTTTCTCGAATCGTGGGGAGTGGGCTCGAAAATCCTTGCTTGCATTGCTGGAGGCATGTTTGCGTAGATTGGGGCAACAATCAAAGGCTTGATCAGATCGCCCAAATTCTCACATGCTTCATTCAATGTTTCGGCCATTGTCTCAATTTCATCTTGACCAGTTAAGAACACCAATATGTCGCCTGGAGTTTCCTGCTTCATGTGGATCTGGAACACCGTAGTAATAGCGGCTTGGATGTAGTTGGCCTCTGGGTGCTTGGTGTAGCAAATGTCCACCGGGAATCGACGTCCTGGAACCTTGAAGATCGGAGCACCATCAAAGTAATTGGCAAACTTGTCGGCATTAATGGTGGCGGAAGCAACAATAACTCGTAGATCCGGTCTCTCCTTTATGATATCCTTCAACAACGTGAGTATAATCTCGGTGGAAACTGTACGTTCGTGGGCCTCATCTATCATCAACGCACTGTAAGTTGAAAGTAGCGGATCGGAGAGGAACTCTCGAAGCAACATACCGTCGGTTAAGTACTTGATTTGGGTTTTGGAGCTCAGCACATCTTCGAATCGGATGGAGTACCCCACCTCGTTGCCTAATCGGCATCCGACTTCATCTGCTACTCTCGCAGCCACAGACGTCGCAGCCACTCTTCTGGGCTGTGTGCATCCAACTTTCTGTATTTTGCCTGATTCGCTCCTTCTCGTATAACCTGCCTCGTAGAGATACTGCGGTAGCTGGGTGGTTTTACCCGATCCGGTCTCACCAACCACTATAAGCACTTGGTTCTTTTCAATGGCTTCAAGGAAATCTTTTCGCAACTTGTAAACAGGAAGAGATCTTCTAACCTCTTGAATTTCTCGGCTCACTTTATCCGACAGCTTTGGATCTTCAGACTCCTCCATCTCTTTTTCTCCCGGTAGCTCTGTGTCTTCGTCAAAGTCCACAAATTGCGATTCATCAAATACATAGTCGTAATGTTCCTGGTCTGCCAACTCAATCTTGTCAGGGTTGGAAGCCATAATCTCCTGGGCCTTTTTGAGCTGATCCAACTCCCATTGATTCTCGAACCTCAGCCGCTTCTCTTCGGGTTGGTCGTCATTTTTTGGTCGAAGCAATTCCTGTTTTCTTTTGCGATCAATGTGGCCTTCGGCAGTCTTACACTCTGATGGAAGTATGTATTGAGCTTCATTATTGACACTGGTCCTAATGGATTCCAAGAAAGCCTGTTTTTCTTTGTATTCCGCCACCTCTTTTGGTGTCATGTCGATTTTCTTGCCCAACCACTCGACCTCCCGCTCGATCTGAGCCACCTGCGAGTTGAATTTTCTTCGAAGGTACTGCTCGCGTGTCTCTTTTGCCTTGTTGACTCTCTTTTCATAGGTTTGGGCATTTTTATCCGGTTCTCTAGACTTAGCCAATACTTGATCAGTTATAGAAGACTTATCCAGTGTTTCTTCTCTTTTGGCCTCTGCAACTTCCTTCTTCTTAAGTTGATCTCCTTGTATACCCACCTCTAGTTCATCATAGTCGTAGTCTCTATTTCTGCGGTGACCAGTCCCTGTCTTTAAGTTAGACATGGTTGGTGATGACTTGATAATGCTACTGTATATGAGCGCATCTGACAAGTAATCATACTAATACGAGTCAGGAATACTACCTAGTATCTTCTTCAATGCCGCAATTGAAAAGCCAAAAACACAGGCGATCGTACCGTATCGCCCCTGACGATGACGACGCCTCGTCGTTTTTTTCGCCGACTCCGAAATTCGAGCCCCATTCTTCGGTATCTGACTTGGATCTCTACAATCTAACAATCAACAATTCCAGCCAGAAGAATGTCACCTACATTCCTCCATGGACAGAGCCGTATGTGATTGGCGTGGCAGGATTTTCTGGATCGGGAAAAACCTCCATCTCCCAGAGAATTATTCTGGAATTGAACCAGCCGTGGACGGTGCTCTTATCGTTTGATAATTTCTACAACCCTCTCACTCCTGAACAGTCCAAGCAGGCGTTCAAAAACAATTTCGACTTCGATACGCCAGAAGCCATGGATATCGACATGGTCGTAGAGAAACTTACGTCGTTGAAGCAGGGAAAGAAAACCGAAATCCCAGTCTATTCGTTCTCTCTACACACTCGAACTGATAAGACCATCACCATATATGGTGCCAACGTGATAATTATAGAGGGGATCTACGCCTTATATGATAAGAGGCTTTTGGATCTCATGGACGTGAAGATTTTTGTCGACACAGACTTGGACGTATGCTTGGCCCGTAGACTCACCAGAGATATTTTGTACCGAGGAAGAGATTTAGAGGGAGCATTAAAGCAGTGGGAGACGTTTGTAAAGCCCAATGCCGTGGCCTCAGTTACTCCAACTATGCAAAATGCCGATTTGGTTATTCCCAGAGGTCTCGAAAATACAACAGCCATCGAGCTCATGATCAAGCATATCCAGAAGCAACTAGCACTTAAAAGCAGCTTGCATCTTCGTCGATTAAAGAGCTTGGGGCTTGGCTCGAGGTACCCCCTTCTGGCCTTTTCTCAGTTGAAATTGCTTCGGGCCACCAACCACACTGCCGGTATCCACTCCATTTTGTTCAGCAAGGCCACAGATAGAACAGATTTCATATTCTATTTTGATCGCATTGCCAACTTGCTTTTGGAGCTAGCACTCGAGCAATTGACGGTGTTTTCTCCCAAGAAGGTGAAATGCCACGGTAACTACGAGTACAATGGTTTGAAGCAGACTGAGGAGATTGTTGCTGTCAGCATCATCAGATCCGGCGACTGCTTCATGACTTCCATCAAGAAAACGTTCCCGGCAATTCCAATTGGAAAGCTACTTATACAGAGCGACTCCCTCACTGGTGAGCCACAGTTGCATGCTGAATCGTTACCTTCAAGGGTTGGGGGCCAGTATTTTCTTTTCGACGCCCAGAACATCAGTGGGGCCGGAGCCATCATGGCCATCCAGGTTTTAGTAGACCACGGAATTAATGTCAAGGACATCACGTTGGTCACGTACTTGCTGACGGAAATTGGCGTGCGGAGAATCTTCCATGTGTTTCCCGAGGTGAAGATTATTGTCGGAAAGATCAGTAACATGGACGAAGTCGACCCCTCATGCAACAGCGAACAGTTCCATGATACCGACTGGCATTTTCGGACCCGATTTATCGATGCACTTTACTTCGGCACTGATTAGATATACATCCAGAATCACCATATATTACCCTAGCATTATTTAAGAAGGAATGAACGGAAATGAATCAGCAGAGCTGAACGGAAACGGCTCAGTAGAACTGAACTCGGGACATTCATATAAATCGCAATGGAGTGAAAATGAAATGGTGATAAACTTAACAACCAGTAGAAAACACCCAACCACAAATCACCCAACCACAAATCACCCAACCACAAATCACCCAACCACAAATAACACAACCACACCCAGTTCATTTAGCGCTCGTCAACATTGGCAGCGTTCTTGGGGAGCAGAAACCGGATGGCAGTGGAATTCCTACGCTGATGATTCCTGATTTCCCATTGCTTGGATGTCAAGCTATACGATCCAAGTGCTTGAGCGACAGCATTCCCCGGAGTATTTCTTGCATCGAATCTGTTGGGCACATTATGGCTGAGGGTCTGTAAATCACAAATTGAGTATCTCCTCAGAGGGCCATCTGTCTCCTTTAATGGTGGTGATATCTCTCCACAGGAAGCCAGACGGCCCACCGAAGGTCGGCTGTCCACTAAAAAGGCTGAGATAGGCTCTTTCATCTCTGTAGTATTAGTGGCGGGATTCTCGATTGCTAGGGAGAATCTTCTGGCAACAGACATGAGGTACTTTATGCGAAAGGATTAGATATGATGTAGACACTCAGTCAGAGGAACCAACTAGTGGTTAAGATAATCAAAGTAGTGGAGACAAATCAAGATAGTCCAACAGTGGTCAAGTCAAAATAGCGGAGTCAGATTTGTCTAAAAACACCCATACAAATGGTGAATGGGAATAGCAACAATTCAGAGTTGGAGAAGATCAAATAGAATGCTACTAACCCATCGGCCCCAACCCTCTTATTTAAAGATGCCCTTGCGAATCACGTTATCGTATCAAACCGTACAGACTCGGTTAAGAAAATAATTTCAGGGGATCTACATGACAATTTACAAGACTTGGAAATGGCTTCTAAATTGTCTTCATGTTGGGTTCCAGTCACTATGTTGTGATGTTGCCAGCAGAATGGTTTTCGTTGATTCGCAACTTCTATTCTGTGCGCGAATGGTTCCTGGAGTTGTCATTTTGATAAGAGAGGGCAAATATTTTGACAGGGGCATGCAAAACCACAGGAAGCGGGCGAACGAGGTGCACAAACTGTGTATATACGGGCGAATGTACCCAATATGGAACTAAACTTACGAACTTCCATGTTTATTTCGGTACTTTGGCGTGGTGAACTCGGTTAATGGGGCCAATTCGCCAAATCTGGGGTATGTTCCTTAGGAATGTGCAGGAATGTACCAACGATAGGATACTTAGAGACAGAAATATATGGAAAAAATGACTAAACCGGTAGAAACGGAAAATAGAAAATACCGGCTCGCCAAGCGAAGGAGTTGGACGCATGCTAATTTTCATTTTTGCCGAAGTGTGCATGGGCGTCGCTTGGTGCCCGCTAACGTCCCTTCTCGGCAAGCGGAATTCCAATTATAGATAAGACACCAATAAGGGACCACAGAGGGAATTAAGGAAAATTGAATAGAATTGCGAAAGTGGATCAATGGAGCCACTATAGCGATTTCTGTTCACAACGTAATCGTCGACTGAGTTTATGTCCATGGTCATTTTCATCGGACATTATTATCCTTCTTCTTATCTACCACGGACATTGATCTTCGATGATAATGACCGAGGGGCATTGATGGCCCCAATGATCTTGGAGAAGCGAGCCCTAATTTCTCGAGAATATAGCTCCCAGTGCTGAGCCCCTTTTGATTTCTCCCAACGTTTTTCGATCTTATCGTGCCGCATTTCCCATCTCCACTTGCCCCAATTGGTAGTAGGCGCTCTTTCTCAAACTTCTCCACGATGATGGCCTGCACCTGAACCAATTGATCACCTATGACCAATTCGGACCAGCTTCTAGAGATTCTCTACTAGCTTCTTTTCTGATGGGTTCGATGAAATATTCTGCTCGCACTGCTGCTACATTTAGAACGCTTGCTTGGAGCCATTCTGTGGTTGCCCAACGTTTCTATGTTTCGTTCTCACCTGCTGCTCAGCTCACACTTAACGACTTGAATGAGTCTACGCTTGAGGCCAAATACGCCGTGAGAGGGAAAATCCCAATCCGTGCGGACGAGTTGCGCAGTGAGCTTAATGCAAACCCGAAGGGCCACGGCTTGCCCTATGACCGCATCATCAGCGCCAATATCGGAAACCCCCAGCAATTGGACCAAAAGCCATTGTCTTGGTACAGACAAGTGTTGTCTTTGATGCAGTATCCTAGCTTGATCAGCAAGCTCAACAGCTTGGATGATGCTGTTAGGGACCAGTTGTATCCTGCTGATGTTGTGGAGCGTGCCCGTAAATTGTTGAAGAGCACCGGTTCTGTTGGTGCCTACTCCAGTTCGCAAGGTGATATTACTGTTAGAACCTCGGTTGCCAACTTCATTTCGGAGAGAGACGGCTACCCAGCCAATGCTGACGATGTGTTTTTGACCAGTGGTGCTTCTGCAGCTGTACTGTACTTGATCCAGGTGTTGTCGTCTGGAAAAGATGCTGGATTCTTGATCCCAATTCCCCAGTATCCATTGTACACCGCCTCCATTGCATTGAACAACGCCGTGCCCATTGGTTACTACTTGGACGAGTCTAACAAATGGTCTACTGATCCCGAACAGATTCGTGCTTTGATCAAGGAGAACAGGGCCAAGGGTGTTAACCCAAAGGCTTTGGTGGTGATCAACCCAGGTAACCCAACTGGTGCAATTTTGTCTGAGACCGATATTGCTGCCATCATTGACATCGCCGCTGAACATGGCCTTGTTCTTATTGCCGATGAAGTCTATCAAGAGAACATTTTCGAGGGCAAGTTCGTGTCCATGAAGCAGGTGTACTCCAAGATGCTTGCTGAGAATCCTGAAGTGTACAAGAATGTCCAGCTTGCTTCTTTGCACTCTACCTCCAAGGGTGTGAGTGGAGAGTGTGGCCAAAGAGGTGGATACATGGAGTTGGTTGGTTTCTCCAAGGAGGTTAAAGACATTATCTTCAAGTTGGCATGCATCAACCTCTGTCCTGTTGTTTCTGGTCAGGCTCTTGTGGAGTTGATGGTCAACCCACCTAGAGAAGGTGACGCTTCCTACGAGTTGTACCACAATGAAACAAGCAATATCCACAAGGACTTGAAGCAGAGATCCACCTTATTATATGAGGCTTTCTGTAACATGACTGACGTGGAGTGTAATAAGCCTGAGGGTGCTATGTACCTTTTCCCAAGCTTGTTGTTCTCCAAGGAGAAGTACCCAACCTTGTTTGAAAAGGCTGACGAAATGAACTTAACAGTAGATGAGTTCTACTGTACTGAGTTGTTGGAGCACACCGGTATTTGCTGTGTTCCAGGTAATGGTTTTGGTCAAGTCCCCGGAACATATCACTTGAGAACCACTTTCTTGGCTCCAGGAACCGAATGGATTGATCTGTGGGCTAAGTTCCACGACGAGTTTATCGTCAACTACAAGCAGTATATAAGTACTAAATAATGTATGCAATATATTTTCTACTCCTTCTTAATCTTGGTTGGTTCTCCAAAATCCCCAAGTACACATGCAGTTGTGATTGTGGCCCAAGCAGGCAACCATCCCAAAGCAACAACAAACCACGTCCAGCATTGTAATTCATCCCATGAAGTCAACAAGCCTCTTGTCAATGCCACTACATTCTTGAATTTCCCACCATCATAAAGGTAAGCGAACGCAGAAATTGTAATGAATGGCGACGAAAATAGAAGACACATGGCAATTCGCAAGTTGGCCCTGAAAGGAGTAACTGTACCAGCCACTTTCAGGGATATGATAGGCAGAACAAAAGTCAAGGGCAATGCACAGATTCCAATGGAAAATGCCAATGCAAAATGCACAATGAGCAAACTGATAATAAGCATTGCAATGAAGTAAAGCGAGAAAGCCAAAAGCAAGTAGGACACGGTCTTCGACAAGCGGAATGACAACTTATTGTTGAAAAGAGCGGCTAAAGACGACACAACGGTCACAGCCATCAAGTTCACAATCAAGTTGGAGGAAATCGAGTCAGGAGATTCGGAAGTACCCACCAAAGACATCATTGCAAATGCGGCTGCCAAACAGACAACTTCGATACCAGTAAAGATTCCCAACAACGTGGCACCATTCATTAGATACTCGGTAGCAGAAACTCCACTGAGAAGGCAGTATAGCGAACTTATTGCAAATGACAGCGCCAAGAGGGCAGCAGAAGGCAAGTAAGTACCGATGGAAACAAAGTTGAGAGGTGCAAGCATAAGGTAGAAAAAGAAGGACTGGTGGAACTTCTCAAGTAGGTTGTTGACCGCCCGGAACGTGGAATCGACAATTCGTCCAAACTGAGTGATATCGGGACCTCCAGTTCCCACAGCCTTGATGGTGACAGCCTGAATCTGCCAGCCCGAAAATGATTCGCATCCAGGAGAATTCTGCTTCAACCCAGAGCTTGCCAAGTTGACAATTCCTCGGAATAATGTTCTCAACCTCGAAAAGTAGTCGTTTCTTCCAAGCTGTTCGGATGGCGAGTTCTGAATGCTCACTCTCATCATCTCGTTTCTAGCAATGGTAGTGACAGTATTGATGAGATCCAAGTTGGGCAACTGTCCATTGAGGCCCTCGTAAGAAAGTTCCAAATAATTGAAGTTATCATGGTCGGATGGGTATTCCATGACGATGGCTGCCTCAATTGAGCCAGCAGTCACATCCAATTCCGTATGGTACGCTTCGACCCACGAGCGGAGCTGTGAGTGGCTATCTCTTGGAAATACTACTATAATGTTCTTCTGCCAGATCGACATTCTGCCAAAGTATCTAAGCAATGCCGGAGCGAGAGCAAATGCGCCAACGTTCGGCTGGAAATCCGAAGTAAAGTATGGAGCCACCAACACCAAGGCCTCGGTGTTATCTCCTCGTGGGGCATGCATCACAGCATACATTGTATCTCTGCCAGATTTGGAGTCTACATGGTGAGAAACTTTCAAGCCGATATCTTGCAACCATTCTTCCAAAATTGGGTTATGCTCTGAGAAGGGCGTGAAGTCCCATTTGCGCACCTCCAGACGGTATCCACGTACAATATTCCATTCACTTTCACGGAAATACGACGTGACCTGGCCCGGCATCAAGGCATTTTCCGAAATGTATGTGTTTCTGTACTGACTCTCCATAGGCAAGACTAAAAGCCAGGCGACACTGGCAATGGCAAGAAAAATCGAAACAATGGGGAGGGCCCGGAGGATCCTGGGCGCGAGCCCGAGCTTATGAATCTTACGGAGAAACGATTCTGCTAAAGCCATTGGTGGTGAAAGTAGTAGTGGACTCGTGGAAGCGTAATGTTTGTGGTGTACGGGTGCGGTAATGACCTGGGAAAGAAGGTTAATGGATTTCGGTCTTCTTTAGAAAATTATGAGATTGTTATAAAAATATTGTTTTAGTTGACATTTTTGGTCTTTTCTCCTTTTTTTCTAACATTTTGAAGCCGTGGTGGTGAAAATTACTCGAAGGAAATCTTTCTATTCTCATTCTCACTACTTTCTCTACACTGTCCAATTTCATCATGGCAACTGCTGTATGCTACTACAAAAGCATTACTCGACGAATATGTCGATTGCCACTTGATATCAAAAGTCTAAATCTCCTCCAGCTGTCTGTCAGAGATGCATTTAGGACACTCAAGCCAGCTCCCACATACTCAATAGTCAATCGTAAAGACTACGATAGACTCTCTAACATTATTGACGATATCCTCAAGAAGAACAAGTACAGAGAGTTGCCAACACTTCTAGACTTCATATACAAAGATAGGAGCCAGTTGGAGCCGTGGAAAGCCGAATTTGTGAGTATTCGCTACAACAGATGGAAGTCGACGTGGCCACAAATACATCTAATACGAGAGTTCGGAAAGAGTAAACACATTTCAGCGTATGATCGTGAGCTTCGCCAGATGGACGGCAGTGAATTTTTCTCCATTCTTAAAGAGTTGAACCTTCTGGTTCCAGAAGATCTACCTCCGATTAGTCCTCTTTGCTGCGACTCATCGGAACCCAGACTAGATGGTATATTCAGAGAGGTAGAGAAATTCCACCAATTCTTGAATAAGAATTCAAACCTGATTATGGCTGTGAAGTTGCTACCCTTAGAAGTCACCTACGAACCCTCCAGAGTAGGTCTTCCTCTAAGTGTAGCAGCTAGAGAGAAGAAACTTCGCTCAAAGATCACGTACATGAAGCAACTTTGTCACGAGTACAGGCCGTTGCCCCAGGAAGCATTGGATCACCTCATTCTGGTGGCTGCTGACGAGCTGGGGTCTGAATTAACAATCAACCCGAATTTCTATCGATACTCCAAGCGAAGTCATGAGAAGCTGCCGAAGCCATCATCTCTTGAACGAAAGTATCTATTTCAGAAGCAGTTGATCCCCGATAGCCGCAACATACGATTCCACTATCGAAGTTATGTCACTCGGCAGTTTTCAATTTCGAATGGAAACTACGCCATGAGTCCTATGAAAAATTTTTATGATTAACCCACTTTGAATACCACATTCTCCTTCTTGGTACGATCAAGTACACATCCAATAATATGCGAGGGATCATCCACTCCATTGACTGCCAACATGGCACGATCCTTAATAAACGAATTCTCGTCAAACTCTAAGCTGCTGATAGTTTGAGGAATAGTATTGGATTCTATCACATTCACGAGAGCTAGCTTGTAAATTGTAGAGTCCTTGTATAAAACTAACACACGCTCATCTCTAATGTACTGGTGCCTAATGATGTCTCCGGGAAATGTCATCTCGATTTTCTCTTGCGACAGTGCATCCACCTTAATAACAGATAATTTGTTGCCTTTCACACCTGTCACATAAACGACGGACTTCTCGAGATTGATATCCCAGATAGCTTGATTGGGTTCCAAATCTAATGTTAATGGTGCAGCGACCTCAACTTGCCCAGCGATAAACTGTTGAACTCCTTCAAGCAAATTATGATTGAGGTCATGGTGTAATTTATCAATATCCTTTTGCAAGGATGAAGATTCTTTCAGAAAATTGCGTAAAGCTTCGAAGTTTCCATCCTCTATGTCAAGATACTCAAAAAATCCCGTATCAAACATGTACACGTTAAGATACTCCAACACATCTGTGGAGCAGAAATCCATCGTAGGGTGTGCCGTGAAAAAGGCTTCCGGATCGGTATCTTCGCTTGATAGCTTCTCTAAGACTTCCACTTTGCACCAGCTCAAAAACTTATTGAACGATTCCTGCTCTGTGTTGACCTGCCAAATGAAATCGTAGAACTTCCTCACAAGCTCCATTGACAGCTTGATGGAACCTTTAATAAAGTCAACATTCATTCCTAGCGCCTCTTGGCGCAAATTTGATTCGGCAATAGCCACACTTTCAAGATAACTTAGAAGAATTATAAGCTTTTCCAACGCCAAGATGATTTGACTGAACAGGATTCTCCTCGCCGTATCGTATGCTGCATTTCCAACTGAAGAAACTCGCATGAGGCCACGCTCTCCGAACTGATTGAGCCAGTAATCTTTGAGCGACTTAGGAATCAATGCTGTGACTACCATATTCATTAATGTCTCAACAATCTTATCTTGGACGGCCTCAGGAGTAGGGAAATCGGAAGTAAGATCAGCATTCTCGTAGAGCACGTTCTTAAGATTTCCGAGATGGAGATCAAGCATTTTGAGAAAGCCCGTAACTTCAGCAACTATTAGCGAGACCTGGTCTCGAATGTGGTTAATAATAGACACGAGTTGCGAGCACCACTCGATGGTTTCTAGGAGATGTCTTCTTCTGAGCGAGTCTTCCAAATGTATTTTCAATTCACATAGCTGTAGCTCTTCCTTGTGACCCTCCACAAGAAAATACTGAGAAAATAGACTCTCTGGCGTAGCGTGCTTCAAGTACTTTCCATGGGGAGGTAACTCCACGTCAGATACTGTGAACAAGTTGTTGAAAGTCATGGAAAGCAACGCATTGGCATTTACCGAAAGCAAGCAGTCGAGTAGATTATCGCTATCGGTTGTATTTTTGAGCGAGTTCGACATCGTTTGAGAGGAAACTCCGTGGTTAGGCGCAGATCCGTTGTCTGGAGTGACGGTCTCTACCTCATTGGAGAGTTTGGGCAAAGACTTCAAAATATCCATTTTCAAAATATCATTAAAGAGGCCATCTTCGCTGTTTTCATCTCCAATCAGTCGTTCGACGTCTATAAAGCTCCAACTGGTCAATGTGATGGGGAGGCCAGCAGTTGTTGGAAGCAGATTTACTAACTTCCCGTTGTTAGCATCATACACCTTCATCATTGTATCGGCCCCAGAAACAACAAAGAACTTGCCGCTATGATTCCACTTTAAATCTACGATTTCTGCGCGGTTGTTGATGTAATAAACACGTTCCCCATTGAGTCGAAACACCCAAATCGAAGTTTTGTTCATTGACACCGCCAATAGGTCCATTTTGGGACACCAACTGAGAATGTTACCATCTGGGACTCCAACAAATTGGTTTCTGGAGAGCACCTCGAGGGATGTCGGGGCTCCAGGCATTATTTATAGTATCAGAAGAAAAGTTGACTTGGTTTGTACTTTGCAGTGTGCAGTCAGGCTATCAACAATCTATTGAATTTTACTTGCCTACTTTCTCAATAATCAAAATATAATGTCATCATTCAATAGAAGGTAATTTTACAGGTAATCGTAGCATCGTAAGCGAAAGAATAAGAAAACGGAGGTATCACTTCCTCTTCAAGCGCATCGAGAAGTTTCGACCCAACAGTCGCTTCTGATCTGGTTGGATAAGAGGGCTGGTCTGGTTGGATATGAGCAAGTTGTCAACAGAGGCATTAAGGCCATTTGAGGACAATCTCCAGTCACTCACTGGCGGTATTTTTGGAGACGTCTGACTAAAAAATGGGCTCAGGGTGTCATTTTTAGTCAGTGATGGGATGGAGTTGACAGTCAGAGTGGAGCGGAATATTCCAATGAAGCTCTTCCTTTTGTTAGAAGCTCTCTTTGGAAACTGTGGGCGCTGGGCAATGGTGATCGTTTCCGGCACTTGGATTGAGGGAATCGGCTTTGAATTCTCAGAATCCGTTGCAGGAACATATGAAACTTCCATCCCAGAATCTTCGGCCAAGTTCTCGTTGGATCTCAACAACTCATGTGGTCCTACCGCAGTATTTCTGTGATCTCTAGTTAGATTCTCCGAAGAGGCCAATTTCTCCACACTCTTTGAACCGAAACTAAGCGAAAATCTCTTGGAACGGTTGGCGGGAAGGTTGTAGGAGTCCCAAAACAAAGAAAAACGCTGAGAAACTGACTTGCGTCTGTCTGAGCTGTTCTTCGATGGAGAACCCTGGTGAGAAGAATATACTGTAAGCGGCGAAGTAGTCAAAGAGTCAAAGGAAGTGATGGAGATATTGTCGGCTTCAAGCTCCTCGAAACCTCCCAAAATACTCTTGTAGCAAACGTACTTCTGTACGAAGTTTGTATAGTTGACCACCAAAAACGAAAGTAAAGCTTGAAACGTATGCAACTCCGATAGCGACCTCGTGTTGAAGATGTAAGGCTGGAAGATGATGGAGTAGTTGGCTACCGTCATCTTCGTCTTATCTTCGTGTAGGGAGAGCTGCTTAAGCTGCAGAAGTAAGTAGATAAAGAAATCATTCTTCGTGGTGCGATTTTTGGTGATGACCAAATGTGCCACCGCATCCAATAACATCTCCGGGTCTGACACAGAAGTTTCACATTCAACATCCTCGACTACAGAGGGAAGAGCCCTGGGCGAGCCGAGAGAGGTTGTTGCACTCCTGAACGAGTCTATACTGATGGCACTATCACTCCTAGTGTGAGCCAAGTACAATCTCTGCAACTGGGTGAGACAACTGGACGAAAACAAGCCATCGATGGAGTCCAAGTACTCACGCAAGTACTTCTTGATGACACCTGCTACATCGTGGGAGTTTGGTTTCTTTTCGGTCGCGAGCCAGTGGCAATACAGTGAATAATCTGCCGAAATCAGCTTCATTCGGCGGGCAGATCCGTTCACACGGAAGATACCTTCGACTAATCCATTGGAAAAGATGAAGGTGAAACAATCAGCTAGAAGAGCGGGGACTTGGACAACCACGCCGTCAACGTCGATAGCGGTCGTTGCCATGTCAGTAGCCATACCGATCAGTAGGGATTCGGCCATTACAGACATTTCGGCGTGAGGTGGGGCGATTTGCAAAGAAATGTGTCAATGGTTGGTGATGCGGGCTGGGAGAACGTTTGGTGCGCACGAAATGTGGAGACGATCTTAGCCAGGCGATTCGAGGCGGGACAGCAAGCGAGGGGTTGGCGGTGACCAAATAGTGGGGAAAATGTCACTATGGATAAAAAAAACCTGGGAGAAAAATCAGTTGGAAGTCTGAAAAACAAGATGCCCTTACGAAAAACTGTGCCAAAATTAACTTGTCAGGTGCAGACAGGGCCAGATATCCTGGGGGAGAAAAACTTCCTGGCTCAAGGTATTTACCCGAAATGGTGAGCGTGTCGCATGAATCTCCGATGCGAAAACCATCTTTAATGTCCTACAGCCGACAGTGCATTGTCATGGACACGAAAACTCGCTTGTATGCCTTCCGGAGGCATTTACGGCTGACGCCGAAGTTGTATGTCTTACCGGACCAGATCTAGACTGCCCAGCGAAGGATAAGGAGCCGGGGCGAGAAAACAGGCGTCACTCGAAAAGAGAGGACAAAATAAATGGGGGGAAGCAGGAAAAGATGGTACTTGAAAATATTTCTGTGTGTCATTAATTGGTCGAAGAGTACAAAATGGAGATATCTGGAGTAAGAGACGTGGAGGGAGAAAGAAGAGAGTTGAAGAATAGAGTTGTAGTTGAGAATAATTGTAGTAGAGAGGAATGAAACGAGGCTGGGGAAAAAAAAGGAGAAAAACAGAAAAGTGCGGAAGTGCGACACCCTCATAAGTTATATTAGAACTGTTACAGGGGAAGGTCCCCATGGAAAGCTATATCCGAAAATAGATATACGGATAAGATGCAGAAGAGAATTATTGATATTACTGGTACTTCCCCTCACGTTGACCGAACGGAAAGTACATTATTGATGTCCATAGTGGAGAAGGTTGATGAATCGAATCACGCACCACAAATCACGTGACCACCGTTGCGCGAGTGGATGCCAGTTGTGCTAAACTATTGCATTTACATGTGACTGCAACATGGCTAAATCGTGGTCAGTCAGCTGATCTTGATCACATGCCAATTCTTTGCAGAAGCAGTAATTCACATTATCTTCTATTCCGCTCTTAAACACAGTTCATCAGAACAAAATCAGCTGAAATAAATTAGAAAAGTCAACTGCCAAGTTCACCGTTCTGCCAGGTTCACCGTTCTGCCAAGCTCACCGTTCTGCCATGTGCTAGCCTCTGTGAACGAAATTCTCAACTCTGGCCCTAGGTCCGTTAAGTTGAAGCATTTTCTGCTGTCAGCATAATTGCAATTTTAACTTCAATTTCCATTCTCGGATGTTCTTGTATAGTTTGTCCAGAGCAGACAAGAGTAATATAGAACAAATTCGGGGTCATTCCGAAATCTCTCCTGGACGGTGAAACAGAGACTTCTATATATCCACACCATAATCAACTTACTCGCAATTTCAACATACCTCCTCTCACATTCAAGAAATACCATAGACCACCTTTGCTAATATCATCAAGATGAGAATGAGATTATTTTCTGGAACTTTTCCAACTTTCCTCCTTGTCAATCCTCCAAATCTTCCCATCAATCTCCCCATGTATGGTTGTCCTGTACATAACCACCAGAACCTACCAACCATCAAATTTTTCTCAAGCCGACTTCTTCGATCTCTCCAACTCAAACATGCTCTTACGCCCCTTGTTCAAAACTTTGGGTGTTTCCAGCGTGTTTGCACGCAGCCTTTCCACCAACTTACCTGTACGTAATGCCATGGTCGCCCCTCGTCCCTCACCAAAGGACTTTGCTGTTAAAGACCCCAAGGTATTGGCAAAAAGAGCACAACGCAAGAAAACAAAGCACAAACAGCCACCACAATTGCATCCGTTATATATGGACGTTCCTCGGGCCATGAAGTACCTCCGTGCCGCCGAAGTTGGCCAACCGTCCAAGAAAACAACCATATGTGTCCAACTTATGGTGATTCCCGAGAAAGGTTCTACTCCATTGCAAGGTAAGATTTTCTTCCCAAAACCCATCAAAGACAACAGAGTGCTTGTGTTCACGCTGGCAGATAATACACGTGCCGATATCAACCGCTTGGACGAGTCGATTGTGGTGGGAGGCACGGAGTTGATTCAGCAAATTCAGCTGGGTGAATTGGACGTCACCAAGTTCAACCAGTCGTACGCCACGCCAGAAATGGTGTCTTTTCTCAAGCCAATTGCACGTACGTTGGGCCCCAAGGGATTGATGCCCACTGCCAAGAGAGGAACTGTTTCCGACAGTGTAGTGCAGCTTTTGGAGGAGAACTTTGGTGCGTTCAACTTCAAGCAGAAGGGTAACCTATTAAGCATTCCTGTGGGACGTTGCGACTTCAGTGATGATGAGATCATCCGCAATATCCAGGCTGCGTCTGATGCTGTGTACGGGTGTCAGCCTCCAGGAACAAAGAAACCCAACTTGATTGGGCAATGTTTCATTAGCAGTACGTTGGGTCCGTCCATGGTGATTGACTTCAAGAACTAACTTGTATATAGAGAAGCATCAGAATAGAGGAGACTGGAGAATGAGGAAGAGTGCATTGTAGAACTGGATGGGTTAGGTAGGTAATCGGGATGTGTTCGTGCCTTGTAGTGGGACCTCAGAACGAGTGATAATCCAGGAGTGGGAATGCTGGGAACAATAGGGTCGTACAGAGTGAGCGGTTTAATCTCAATATAGGTGAGGTTATTGGATAGTGTTGGAAGACCACATCACCGAATACCCTGAGTACAAATTTTCACAAAACCAAGTATCCCCCCAAAAGAACAAAGAAATTCCATCTTTACTGTTTCTAACATTAACTAGGTTCTTCCTCCTTACTGGTGGTATCACTTCATAATTCGACCTTTATACTTAGCACACATTTCTGAGATAGTTGCGAAATTTCACAGATGTGCCGGAAGCAAAGCCACCGAATCAAAAAAAATATACATGGAACCCTGGCCATGCACTGCAAGCGGAATAAAAAAACTATAAAAAAAAAAATTGCACATGATTCAGTTTCACACGAGTCTTCGACAGTCACTCACCAGGGGTCGCACAACTAATGCTGCTCAGCAATCTGAACCTGAACATATATTGGTGGTGAAATCTTTTTTCATATCACCAACTGAATTGAGCAGCTACAGCCTAACCGAGAGATTTTTCGCTGCTTCCCACCTGCGAGGTTCCTGCTTAGAAACCCCCCACCCAGCTATTCCGCCATGTTAAGAGCAAAACGTACTGCAATGTGCACCTCACGACATCGATTGCACCTCACGTCATCGATTTGGCGTAATTTGTAACCAGAGTCGGGCAATCAGCAACCAGGGCCCACAAGCTCGCACTCGAATAAAAGTTGGAGATGGATACATGGCTAGGGGCAAATCCCGCGGACGCCAAGTATTTCCCCGCTAGAAAATAATTAAGAGGATTGTCAGCTCGTTGTTGCTACAGCGACAAGAAAGTTGAGTCTCAGATTCACACCATTAGGGAACTTGGTTCTAGTTAAACTGATGGAGATCCGCGTCTCCGTGAGTTTTTTTTTCTTGGGCTTTTTTAAGATTCCTATTTCCAGCCCCCCTTTATTTTCTTCTTTCGCCGACTGACTGGCATATCTGTGACGCGGAGCCGCACCGTCGCAACCATGTAGCTTTCAGCCCCATCGACCATCTTGAGGTGCGAACCTGGAGAAAAAGACTCAAACAGGCCGAGAAAATCTCAAACTGCCAGCATGACAATGTGGAAATCCGCCATGTCTTGCCCCCATGGTTATCTCATCTCTACTCGGCCCCACTCGTCGCCACGCAATTATCACCTATTCCATTTCTTGGTGACATTTCTCAAGTTTCGCATCTCTAATGCAAGAAATCCACCAACTGCGTGATAATGCGCAACATTGCCTCCCGTTTATGTTCTCTCTAGCACTACTTGCAGGAGATGGCGATGGCATACCAACTTAATACATTCTTCAACAAATCAACTCGACTCCTACTCACCTCAGCCACTCTTTGCTACTCATTGAAGCTTTTCCAATCATTCCATTTCCCCCAAATTCCCCTCTTCCCTTTCGCACCAATATCTTTCGGTGCGTCGTACTGGGCAGAAAAAAGCAAGACAAATAATCTCCACCAATTTGAACGCAATGGCCCCCACCCCTGCAGGTGGTCGGCCCTATTGACCGAACCATGTCAACTGTAGCCGAATACTTCCACCAACACACATTTCTCTTGTCATAGCCATCGTGCCTTTCACGTTTCACCTCTAAGGTTTTACCTCTGAACCTGTGACTGCCGTGTTCCATCCTGGTTCCGGATTATTCCACCTTTCACGGAGTATTACTACTTGGCTATCTCACTTGTATCATGATGCCGCCAGCAAGAAACTTCCAGCCGACGAGTTCATCTCCGTTGGCAACAGCGACTAATCCCGCGCCTCCCGCTATTACCCAACCAGAACTTCATACTACTCGCGAACCGGTGCTTGAAGAATCGTATGACTTTCCTATTAACTATAATGGTCCTTTGGTCGATGACGAAGACGAATACGACGAGCTGTATGGCTCCAAGGCGGTTCCATCCACGCTATTAAACAAACTCGCCACGTTTCCTTTGTTCAAAGACGCACCCAGGTCGTTCCACGCCAAAGTGGCTGCTAATTTGAAGCTCGTCCAGTACCATCCCCAAGAATACATCATCAAGGAGGGCGACCCGGCACTTTCCATGTACTGGATGTTGAAGGGAACTGTGAGCGTCACCTCCACCGACGGAGAGTCCGTCTACGCCGAGTTGGCTCCTGGTGCGTTTTTTGGAGAGATTGGCATTCTCTTCAATCGTCCAAGAACGGCCACCGTAGTATCCCGCCTGCGAGTGTTGGTGGGTGTTCTCACCGCCGACTCCTTGAATGTCGTGCTTCGGCTGTATCCTCTTATCGAGAGAAGAATCCGCGACGAGGCCCAGGAGAGATTGGCTATGCATGAAAAGAAGAATAAGGCAGAGATCCCCATCTTAAAACCCAGCAAGTCGCCTGTTCCTACAGATCAGCCGCTTGCCAACTCGCTGCGGGTTATTTTGACACCAGTAGCTCTGGCTCCACTTCCTCTTTCGCACCTATTGCATTGCTCTCAAAAGTCGGGAATTCAAGTGCTGATGACTTTGGCCGATAACATCGACCAGACTGTATCCATCCAGGAGTTCATCAAGTCGGTTCCCATGTTCAGCACCCTCCCCTCTAACATCATTCATAGACTAGCATTGGGTGTTGAGCCTATCAACTACAAGCCGTACGAGTACATATTCCGCAAAGGCGACAATGGCGATGGCATCTATTTCATCACTCACGGCGAGGTCGAAGTTGTCGACTACTTTGGCCCTACAAGCAATATCGAAAAGGTATTGGCCCGTCTCAAATGTTGCTCATACTTTGGTGAAATGTCGTTTTTGGACGGCCTCAATGGGAAGTCCATGGAGAGGAGCGCAAGCATTCGCTCGGTGACTTCCGTCGACCTCATTGTCATCCACAACGACCAACTCGAAAGGGTGTGTCAGCAATACCCAAATGTGGCTGATGAGATCCGCCGAACTGCCAATGAGAGAAAGAACTCAAATCAATCGGCCAATGAGACTCATTCGTCTCTGTTTCAGCTCAATTTCTCCATGCACGAGTTTAAATCAAGAAATGTTCCCTCCCCTACGAGGTCTCCCTTGCTGACATCCGAACAACAGGCGGAAGCGTCTAGTCCTGATACAATTCAGTCTAGACGGGTCCTAGCTCCACAGCCGGTTCTTTTCAATCCAAATTGGTCTTTCGGGGGATCTGAACCCCTTCCAATAGTCAAAGAAACTAATTCTAGCCCCTCGTCTACCGCGTCTTCAAAGGACACCGAGTTTGTTTCGCGCCACACCACAGCTTCTTCAAAGTCCATTTATGAAGATCAAATCAATTTCCGTAAGAGAAAATCATTGTGTGTATCACAATCGCCGGTTCTTCCTACGGGTCCGTTGGACATATCTGTCCCTCCCATGAACAGTGTTGTTCCTCTTAACGTTTTCCAGTCACCAGTTAGCAAAGCTCAAACCTTCCAGTATATGCCTCACTGCAAAAGAATTAAACTTCAAGCATTGGCGGGAAGAAGACGATCGTCTTTGTTGGTCAGCACTGGTTCAATTCCTGATAAGATTCTTTTGAAGGTGTTTGAGTACCTCACACTTCCTGAGCTCATGAGACTTCGAATTATCAGCAGACGTTGGAGGCAATTATTGTACGTTGCCCCAAATCTTTTCCAACGTCTAGTCCTCACTCCATGGAACACTACTGTCGATGATTCAGCGCTCATTTCTATTACCGATCTCGTTGGGTCGAGGCCCGTATACATCGACATATCGAACTGTTTCCATATTACAGATGAGGGTTTCAGCTACATGGTTAACGAGATTGGCATGTCTGGAAACATCAAGACATTGAAAATGAGATCTATTTGGGAAGTCAGTGCTATGGCTATTATGGATTTGACCTCTCCGTCTGTTGGAAAACATCTTGAAGAAGTGGATCTTTCCAACTGTCGCAAAGTCAATGACAATGTGGTTGAGCGCCTTATTGGTTGGGTGAACGAAAGTTCGCAGAATTCGCTTACTAATTCCGATGTTACCTACCACAATGATACTGGATCCAAGAACTTAAAGATTTTGAACTTGGGTTACTGCAAGCACTTGACGGATAACGTGATGTACCACATTGCTAATTATGCCAATGAGAGGTTAGAAAGCTTAGACTTGACTCGTTGCACTACTATTACAGATAACGGTTTCCAATACTGGACTTACAGGAATTTCCCCAATTTGAAGAAGTTGTCATTGAAGGACTGCACTTTTTTGTCAGACAAGGCCATCATATCTCTTGCAAATGCTGCACCAAACTTAGAGATCTTAGATTTAAACTTCTGCTGTGCTCTCCTGGACATTGCGATCGAGGTTTTGTGCTTGGGTTGCCAGAAGTTGCGTGAATTGGACTTATCTTTCTGTGGATCTGCTGTCAGTGACTCGTCATTGGTTGGCATTTCCTTACACTTGATCAACTTGGAAAAGTTAATTGTCAAAGGTTGCGTCCGTGTCACAAGGGCTGGGGTTGATGCACTTTTGAGTGGCTACTCTCCAATGAACTACATCAACATCAGCCAGTGTCGCAACGCACACATGTATCCGGGAAGAATTCCAGCCCAGAAATTGAAAATCAATCCAGCCACAAAGTCGGCTTTCATCACAGCTGGGCCAACACAAAAGATAATTGAGATTGTACTCTAGTGACAGAGAATCTAAAAAGTACCCAATCATGTCACTAACTACAGTCTTAATCTTCCTGTCGCTTGTTCATTTCTTGTTGTATTATTTATTATATTATTATTCGGAGTTTATTTTGGTTGAAATGAAAAAGGTGTTCAATTAACTGTAGTCTATTTCCTCCTCTTTCCTTTGCTTTTGTCTTCAAAATCGATATAAGCTATAGGAATTCCCTTCTTCTTCAAATAGTCGATGATGGCTGGTCCATGAGGTCCTTGGACCATAACTTCAGTAATAGCAGGATTGTGCACACTTGCCCCCACCGAAGTCGACCCAGAACACAAGTTTTTCAAGTCCTCTGCAAGAGCATTAGGTCTGATGTGGAACTTTTCAAAATTCAGAACACTTGTTGTCTTCTTCCTTCCCAAGACTGTTTGTGTCAAGATCTTGATCTTGGGTGGTTCTCCTCTATGTACGGCTACCGCAGACGAAAGTTCTTCCTTGGGCTTCAAAACGGCAAAATTCGGGGTGAAGTTGTTGACGAACGCAGTGAAGAGCTTGTCCCTAGGAACAGACTCTTTTGTGCCTCCAACTATCGATGACAAAGTTGCATCGAGTTCAATGTTCTTGGGGTTGGACTTGTCCACTAGCTGCAGAGCTTTAATATATTCATTCAAGATGTCCTTCAACTCTGGTTTCGAGTATAACGCATTGAAGTTCATATCAAGTTTTTTGAAGACCATGCGAGATTTATTGGTTGATTTGTAGAGGTTGACGATGTTCATCTTGCTCTCGAGATCTTTTTTGCTGGAGGTCAAACCAGATCCTTTGCCGTCTTCCATAGTCTTGTGAGGAACGAAAGCGGCCACAATGTCAGGGCTGATAGTTATGGAAACCACACTCACATCATCGCCTTTGCCTTTTAACGTGAGATACTTGAGTTTCTCTAATGCCTTCAAGTATTTCGCACCTTTCTTCCAGGAGGTCTTCTTGATATTACAGAACTTTGGGTCTGTTCTTGGGAAGTTTTTAAGAATGTACTCCATGAACTTTGATGCGGTGAGAGGAAGCTCCAACTGGGTATTCTTGACAGTCTGAATAAAGGACCTGATGAAGAGATTATCAGTGTCTTCCACCGAGAGCTCAGAGACAGTTTCTGCTAAATCAGATACAGAAGGAGATTTTTCTGATTCTTCCGCTGCAACTGCTTCGTCAACTACCTGTGATTGGTCAACTTCTTGATCTTCTCCCGATTGATTTTCTTCGTTCTCAGCACTATCAATCGCAACAGGTTGCGCCACACGTACAAATTCGGGAATTTCAAAGTCCTTGTCATACAACTTGAAGAGCTCATCTTCAAATGAGTGGATGATCGTAACTGCGGTTCCCTGTCTTCCAACTACATCATGGAACTGTGTCAAATTGAGCGAACAGTGGCCGATAGCCATGATCACAGAAGGTTTCTCGTAGCTGGCAACACCAACAAATGCACCTTTGGTCATTCTCGGATCAAACGGAGGAATACATCCTGGCAACATCAAATTGGCGTGGTTGGCGAGCTTTCCAATTACATGAGAATTGGTCAAAACAATTGGAAGAAAGTATGCAGCTTTCCACAATGTGTAGAGCGTAGGATACACGGGGTGGTCACGAGGTTTGAACCATACGGGACATTCGTCTGAGTTGAAATAGATGGTGCCTTTGTGGCCCTGGATACTTTGATAGGAAGCCTGCTTGCTGGGAGATGGAACAAGATCTAGTTGGTCTTCTTTGAACAAATACTCTTTGTTAATTCCGTACTCCTTGCACACTTCGGAGAGAAGATGTCGCCTTTCCGACGACTTTATGTTTGCAGAGGCCTTGGGTTGTGGAGGCTTCTTGAACATGGTAGAAGTACGAAATAGTATACAGAATTGGAGAAGAGTTGCTTGCAGTGATATAGGTGGATATCGGCTAATTGATAATTAGCCACGAAATGAAATAAGGAAACCAGGGAATGGGTGATTGTTTAGATTTTATATATATTCTGTATTGCTTGTTTTTAAATTCACAGACATTGTTCATGAAATCTGGGATACTCTTTCGCAATCTTCAGTCGATTCTTCCCAATAATACGAATATCCCCTTCCAATAACCAACATTCACACCCGTAATCGAACAAAAACAACATAGACCAAAGAGCAACTAATGTGTCCCGTACTTCATACCCTCCAATGCTATATTTCCTATTCTTTCGGTGCACTATCAAATTGTCTGTCATAGGTGGCATATACTTCGCGATTATTATCACCTTCAACTACACCATGAAGACTCATGAGTCGGCCCGGAGTGCCACCACAAGGCGCTCTATCATATACGTAATGTTTGCATTCATACTTCTGTTTGGGCTTCCCATGTTTTTGTACACCACGCTGATATACCGAGCAGAATTGCCTGTTGAAGACGTCAACTTCAGAATTGCCAATTTCAAGAACGCAATCTCGTTCGAGGTACCTGTCTACGTGGATATACCGACAGCCAACACTGAGTCACTTCACAATGCTGAAAAAGTAACCAACCTGCTCATTGCAAGCAAGTACGGCTTGGGAGACTCCTGGAGAGTAGTGTTGGGGAAAGCTGAGTCTCACGCTCTTGACTATAGCCAGAAATACGTAGTGAACTTGATGCAAGGCGACAGAGAGGGATATGAGGTGTCTCCCACAACCAAGCAAGTGACATTGGTCTCGGAAGAAACAGAGTTCTCCGTGTTGACTGACCTTTTCGCTCAGACGTTGGTGGAAGGTGTCTTTCGGGAAGAACTTGGAGTGATCAAGTCTATCCTTTACGGCATCAAGGACGCCGATCTAGTGATGCCTTATTCCAGCATGTACAATGTGGTGTTCAACCTCTTTGTTGAGAATGGAAAGCCCGTGGACTGGGAAATCGAGCATGCTTTGGCCAAGATCCAACCAGTGTTCGACTCGCTTAAACACTACTGTGACTTTAAGATCAGCACACAACTGCAATATTACTCCAAGTTGCGTACAGAGCCCGTGTATGACGAGCAACGCGGTGTCAATGTCATCAAGAAAAAGGACTTGTCCACTTTTATTAACTTCGGTGATTGGAACTTGAACAACAACGATATCTATCCTTCCATCAACTTCCTCATATTCTTCTCCGAAGGCAACTACAACAAGGTGCCGTTGGTGATCGAGGGCTCAACCTCGAATTCTTTCTTGATTCCTCAGTGGGGAGGTGTACAAATCTACAACACAAAGATGCCGTTCTTGGATGGCACAGTGGTGAATATTCCAGAGACTGAATTGGACCACATTCTTGCTACTTTTGTGTCACAATTGTTTGACTTATTGGGAGTTCCCAAGACACCGAAGTCGCCTTCTATTAGAATCGATTCGTTGCATAGATTGAGAACATTCAAGAACTTGAAGACCACTTTGGACAACTTATCCTCGTTGATTAAGTTGACAGGTTCGCTTAATGAGATTTCCATTCCTGAATCCACCAAGACCCACTTCATGGAGTCTTTGTTGTTCTACGACAAGACATTGGAAGCTCTCCAACAGTCTGACTTTTCCAGTGCTATTGAATACTCGTCCAAAAGTTTGACTAGCTCAGATAAGGCTTTCTTTGAGAAAAAAATGGTGCAGCAAGCCTACTTCCCTAGTGAACACAAGCTTGCGGTGTTTCTGCCGTTGTTGGGCCCAATCTGTACTATTGTATTCATGTCTCTTCTCAAGACTTTGAAAGACATGAAGAATAGCAAAAATAGGGCCAAGGAAGAGGAGCTGAAAAAAGAAATCTAAATATACAAGGTCTAATTGATTTGCTTATGATGTCTAAGTATTGTAGTCGAATGCATCACCGCGCAAAATGAGATTCTTCTCTTTCAAAGTGTCAAGATACTCTCTCCACAATGGATCGGCCCTCAAACACTCGACATCTCCAATAAGGATTAAGCCGTACTTGGCTCTTGTCAACGCAACGTTCATTCTGCGTGCATCATTCAAGAATCCAATTTTGTTGTCCAGATTGGATCTCACACAAGACATCACCAAGAAATCCTTCTCTCTACCTTGGAACGCATCGATGGATGCAATCATAATGTCTGAAACAGTGTGAATAGTAATAGGCTTGGACTCGTTGAAGAAATCATCATGATCAATCTCCACATGGACTTCTTCCTTCTCAGGGTTAATTAGTTCATTCTTGACGAGCGTAGAAGAGATCATATCTTTCTGACCTCTGTATGGAGTGATGACACCAATGTCAGACTTTTTGACGGACTTTTCGAAAATAAGACTAGTGAGCACTTTCTCGACATATCCAATTTCCCCACGATTAGCATATGTTAATCCAGAGTCCTCTCTGAATCTCGAACGGACATGCATTTCTGGAGCCTTACCACAAGAATCCCAAAAAACAACAGGATTTGCTGGAATATTTGCCCGTTGTCTATCTTGAGCAGTGATACCATCTTTTAACAAACCATCATAAAATTTGTTTCTTGGGAACTCACTAATGGCTGGATGCATACGATACTGGGTATCAAGCATGTGAGGAGTCTGGTACGTTCCATTCAAAAGGATTCTTTCGAATAGGGACAATGAAAGGTTAGGCACCTGACTGAAACTACTCAATTGCTTCTGGTCTCCGACGAAAACAAACTTCTCTACCCCAGGAACTGAAAGAGGAATCAAGGTAGTTGGCTCCGAAGACTGTGTGGCCTCATCCATAATGACCACAGGTATCTTGGGCACAGATTTCAACTGGTTTCCTCCAGCAACAACCGTAGTAGTAAAGATAACACGTGCCAGAGCAATAAGCATGTTTGAGTAATCAATCTGGGTAGAAAGGATCTTTTTGTACAGAGTCTGACTGATTTTTGAGCCAGGTCTCCTCATTTCTTTGATAAGCTCTTGAATATGAGCTGGAAGCCCATCGTAGACCTTATGATGCAAGCAAATAGAAGCTAATGGGTGGTCTCTTGAGTATTCTGGTTCCTTTTCATTCGATACAATTCTAAGAATTGAATTTCCATGCTTCTCCAACAACTTCTCAGCAATATTGTCAATTGCAATGTTGGAAGCTGCAACAACAAGAATTGGGAAGGTGTTCAAATTGTCAAGCAACTGCAAGATGATTTCGTAGATGGTGGACGTCTTACCTGTACCTGGAGGACCTTGCAAGACAGTGATGGAGTTGTTCAACACTGATTGCATGGCCACTTTCTGGGAGTCGTTGAATGTGTCCTTTGTGAACTTCAAATAATTCTTGAAGTAGATCTGTCGGATAGGTTTTTTACCTAAGATCATGTCAATAAACTTTGGGTTCAGAATTCTCGACATTGCAAGGAACACACGACTCACTGGAACAGAAACCGGTAAGATACGAAGAAGATTTACGTTCACAGTCAACGGCAAGGGCATTTTGTTCCAATTGTACAACTCCACAATGAGCTCGAGCGTTTTGGGACCGTCGTTTCTTGGTGGTCTTCTTCCCTTTGAAAACTTCGATGGTTTTCCACTCCTTGGGACGTATGATTCAGATAGCACAATATTTCCGTACCAGGGAATGTCGTCTCCAAGTACCAAAATCAAGGACTGGCCCACGCTGAATGGAGTCTTCTTCAAGTTTTGCATCTTTCTCGAGACGTATTTATCCATTATTTCCGGAGTGAGCAAAATATTGATTTTGAATTGCTTGTGTTTCTTGTTCTGTTCAGAGTACCACTCTAGTTCAAATTCGCTGGGCGAAAGCATAGAGTTATTACTCATGAACATACTTGCTTTCTCTTCTAAGAAAAGATTGTAGCACATTTCGTTGAAGTATTGGTCCTTACTGTCGTAGCTGAGTGGAGGTGTTTTAGCAGGTTCATACTTTGTGATTCCTGGAGGCAAAATGATTGCAGGAGTCGGTGGTTCTGGTGTATTAGCATCTTTTGACTTTGGCTTTGTTGATTTTTCTGTTACTGACCCCAGCTTGTTATTTTTATCACCCGATTTTGCAGGACCTTTAGTCTTCTTCAGGTCTGGCTTCTCACCTCTATTGTTCTTTGGCTCTGCTCTGTCACCATTCTTGGCACTTTGATCGAACTTTGGTTTCTTGGAGTCTTTGCCATTGGAAGATGCCTTTTTGTGAGTATCATCCTTGATTCCAGAGTTTTTTGGCTTCTCATTTGGCCCTGATTCTTTCTTGGGTGTCTTCTCCTTTTTCTCAGGTTTGACGTAACTACCCTTGTTGTCACTCGTACTTGAGATGTTTTGACCATCGGTTCTCTTCGTTGTAGCGTTGTGCACATCTTCTGGCTTTGCATGTCCATTCAGGGCCTTGCCATTTGACTTTGGACCTGAATTAGAGGTACTGGATTTCTTGGAATCCGATTTCTTAGAGGAATTTGATTTCTTAGAAGTATCTGATTTCTTAGAAGTATCTGATTTCTTAGAAGTATCTGATTTCTCAGAAGCATCTGGTTTTTTAGAAGCAGGTGCTTTTGCAGTGGGCAATGGAGTTGCCGAACGAGAAATGGCTGGACTTGGACCTCCAGAACCAACAGCCTTAAACGTCTTTCCAGACTTTAGGGCAGCCTCGTTTGCTTTTTTGTTCTCGTAATGAGCCCTTCTCTGTTCGGCATTTGGATCTATTTTCTTGGGTTTGGCCAGACGACCCCCTTTGCCTCCTTTCCGGCCAACTTTTCTTTGTCTGCCTTTGGCCCTATTTCCACCTTTAGGAACGTACTCCTTGATACCAAGAAGTGCGGACAAGAAGTCATCACTGTTTTCGCTGGTGAACGTATAGTTTTTTAATTCTGCTTCATGGTCCTTCAAGCATGCTCTGCAAGCAATTTTCTGGGTGTCTTTGTTATTGGCAACCGACAATGTGTCCGCCTTGTTACAAAATTCACACTCAATGTCTCTGAACTTGAAATACTGAGGAAGTTTCAGGAACAAGGTTCCGTTGGAGAGTGAGTACTCTGCCAGAGGTTCTTCAGACTGTTTAGAAAGACACAACGCACATAGAAGCGCCATATCCGAGAAACCGTAGCGGACCATTTTGAGTAGGTTAATGTTGGAGTCTTCACATTCTTCACATTCGATCTGTTCACCCAACGGATTATAGATGATGGATTTGTGTCTTGATTGAGAAATGTGCTTCCCTAGATCATCCAGCTGCTCCGAGCAAGTCTGACAGGAATAGATCAGAGACATGTGTAGTTGTAGTAAAGATGCAGTGAATGCAGGTGGAAATGTACAAAGGACAATGAGAAATTGATCGATGAGGAAAAACCAGATTCAGACATACTAGCTAGGAAAGAACTAGGAAAGAACCAGGAAACCAGGAAAGAAGTAGGAAAGAACTAGAAACAGTCCAATATAGGTAGAGGACGAAACGCTATCTGGAGTTCAAGCGGACATTGTAAAAGATGATTCATTGTTGAATATTTCCTGGAGAAATCGAGCATTGAACAGGTCAAGCCCCATTCTGCATTTCATATTTCCAGACAAAGCAGGAGATAGAGAAAATAGTTGCCAGTGAGCAAAACATAAATAGGAAAAACTAACCAGAAAACAGAAATCAGGATCAGAAACGAGAATAACGGTATCTCCCCAATTAACCCAATCCAGCCATTGCATCCCATTTAGGCTAAATTGACTATCGCACTGGCATAATGCTCTCGCACTAAAAAGCCCTGTCCCATCACATCTGACCACAGAATGCACTCACCCATATAGTCAAATCACCAAATGCACAATAGCTCATGTTTGATCGACTCCTCTATTGTAGACGAGTCTATTAATTCCTATTGTTCCTATTCTTCCCATTATTCCTCCGGATTGGGACAATGACGTGCCATTCCTTCACATATCGACATTCCACAACGCGTACTCTTGTCTGGCGGAATAACCCATTCGAGTACAGTAACTCACCATCGAGACATTTTTCTAGACATTTTTCTAGACATTGTCAAAGTCGTTACCGCTGCTAATTTGCCCCTGTTTCACAGCTAGGCTGGCCCAACTTTCCAATATTAATTCTCCTTGACCCACCACAGTGGTAGCCATTGTCTGGCCATGGTCAATGCCCATTTCAGCACGTCGTCGAGCGTCTACTCGCCTATAGAGAGCGAATATCGGTTCCAAGGTCATACCTCCAGTCACACAATTATCGAGGAAACCGATGAGGAACACGAGTTGGGGTCCGATTCCGCTAGTATTCACACTTCTTCCGATTTGAACGATGCCATCCGAAGACAGTCGGTTGAGTTTTTTGGCTCCGACTACGTCGATTCCGATGCAAGTATCCACTCGTCGTCCCGGATTCCTGAGTATTCCGCCCAAACGTTCAACTCATATGTAACTGCTAGTGGATCCAGTCCTATTTTCACCTCCATCAACAATTCACTTCTAAAAACCCTGTCATCGGATGGGGCCAATTATGATAGCTTCCAACAGACAGCTGACAACGACGAAACTCCTCGACTCGATTCGTCAGCTATGTACCACCACGATCCGATCGATTCAACGCCGTTGATAGGCAGTTTCCCCACCGACGATACTCCCATTATTCTGTCTACTGGGTACAGAGAGGATCCTATTGAGCCGTTATCTCCTGAGGGTTTAGTGGAGGATCTGAGCTTGGCAGTACTGGAATTGGCACTGAAGTTCCAAAGACTTTCTATGACGCTACAGCAATCTGGACCGAACGTCTCTCAGGAGTCCTACGACTTTCAGACCAGCTTCCAGCTGAACGTAAAGAGAGCAAATTCTGTGAAAAAGCCACTGGCGTCCAGAACAAGCGTGTACTATAGAAAAATCCACACCAAACCGTCCGAAGACGACACCCAGGGCTCGATAGCGGGGGATTCGCGGTCTGTGACTCCTAGAGACGACAATTCAGTGGTCAGCGGAGCCAGTGTTGAGAGCTACCACCATATAAGAAGTCGGCGAGGCTCTCCCGTTGGCGAAATAAGCGATGAAACGGTCACCCAGCGTCTGTTGCCAAGAAACGATCTGTTCAAAACTTCGAATACCCTACCGCAGTCTATTGATGGTGGATTGAAAATTTCGTTCAGTGATACCAAAGAGAACCCTGCTAACGGCATCTTAGAGGAGAACTCACACACGCTTGCTGCAGACGATTCAAGATATTCAATGGCTCTCAGCACAGATTCAGACGCGGAGGACATGTCGGTTCTCTTCATCCGAGCACTACACTCATTTGACTCTACAGAATCACAGTCAGAGTCAGATAACTCGGTATGCTTGTCGTTCGAAAAAGGCGAGATTGCATTTGTTCACACCATCGACGATTCTGGTTGGGGCGAGGTCACCTTAGTTGACTCTCTAGACCGAGGATGGATTCCAATGAATTATTTTGCTTTGGCTGTTGCAACTTCTGCCAATAGCTCCGATGATGACAACACACTGGTTTTACACTATTCTCGTTACATGCGTCCTCTTCTACATGCTTGTGGAAAGTTCCTACTGAATCCATTATCGCACACAACACGCGAAGGAACCATCACATTTTCTATTCGTACTGTAAATGCTGTTCGTGATGGAGTTCGCATGTTGCTTCAAGAAACTGACTGCTTGTCCAGATCCAATGAGATTGTTATCAAGAAACCAGTAGTCAGGAGGGCCCGAAAGTCTTTGCTTTCTGACTGGTACACATTGATGGTTCGAGCTAACGAGTATAAAGGCACTCAAAACTTCGAGAAAATCGAGATCTTGCAATTGTTGATCCTTCAAGTCATTAGAAGAGCTGCTACATTCTTTGAGATATGGGCCGACGAGAGCAGCGAAATCATCAAGCGAGCTACCGAGGTGAAATTACAGAATGACATGAACTCATTCCCACTATTAGCGGCGCCTCCTTTAGCGAAAATGAGAGTTACTGAGATTAATGGAGTACTCTACTCCTATTTATCATTGATTATCGGTCGTTTGGACTTGATTGAACACAATCCAATTGGATGCGATTTGCTTGAAACCATAACACACCATATTATTTTGCTTTTAAGAGAGCTCTTATTTGTTTCGAAAACTGGTTCTGATTTTTCTTTGGAGAAACCAGCAGATTTGGATGGCTCTTTAGATTCACTTTTATCACTCGTTAGTGAATTAGTCACTGTTGTCAAGAGCTTAGTCATCTCAACAGTAAGCGAAGGTGATAGATCCATTAATAAGCGAGGTGCTCAACATTCGGGCGCATACACATACACAGAAGAAGGTCTGAATCTTCTTATTGTGGCATCGAAGATGATCATGACAACTGGTGCTACAGTTGTATCTATTCGCAAGCTTTTTGAGTCAATTGGTGATTTCAAATTAAGCTCAGAAAGATCATATCCTAATTATGCTGAGATGAGAATTGAACCAGAAGAGTTCATCAGGAAGTGCTCAGTCGGCATGGGGAAAACTCATTCCTTAAAGAACCATGACCTAAGAACCATGAAACTGAATAACCCAGCAAAATCAAACAGATACTCTATGTTCAGATCTGGCAAATCGGGCGATCTTGGAATCACTGCTAATGGTGTTAATTATCTCCACAAATTTATGATTGTGGATTCAGAAGAGTCATCTGTTCCTTTCAGTCTGGAGTTTCTGGATTACATGAGTAATCCAGATCAAAAGGTGGAGAATGAAACATACACAATCAGAGATGAATTGTTGATTGATGCTTCTGGAAACCTTTTAGGTGCTTCATTCAAGGGATTGGTCTACACTTTGACTAATGAAATCTCTCCACCAGAATACTTCTTTGTTTCCACATTTTTTATTTGTTTCAGAAGTTTCGGCTCTGGACTTGACTTGACAGAGTTACTTATTTGCCGTTTTGATTCCGCCAACGAGGAAGGTAAAGATACAGCTAATAACGACCCACTGTGGGATATGAAGCTTAAGAGCAGAAGAAGGTTGGTTTGCAAAATGCTCCAGATTTGGATGGAATCCCATTGGACACCAGTCAATGACATGCATCTTCTTTCCACGCTTGTTAATTTTTTCAACGAAGGTGTTTACAAGCACTTGCCAATCGAAGCAATGAAATTAATTGAAATTGCAGCAAGCCTTTTGACAAGAAATCCCACCCAGAGCAAAGATCAACTTGTCTTCAGAAATATCACGCTCGCTAAGATCCAGAGAAAGGATTCATTTTTGAGCAACAGGTCATCAGATGCCTCGCTAAGCTCACGTTATTCCATGGTGGATGGATACGAACTCTCCAGAATCAACACTAACAGCTCAGTTGCTAGCTCGTTGAAATCAATGACATTACCCATGCCACTTGGTATCAATGGACTGGCCAACTCAACCTCCTTGTTGACAAAGAGCCAAATTGCGACCATCGAGAGCGTAGTGGTCACCTATAGAGCTATATTAGGCAACAATTGGTGTCCTCAGGCTTATATTGACACAAGGAAGTTTATTCCTCTCTTTTTGCTGCAGGTGTTGCCTAGATGGATCATTCTTTGCGAGCAAAGTTGGGTTTTATCCAATTACAGACCAAATTTATTGGATTTCAATGGGTTAGAACTCGCTAGGCAGCTTACGCTTATTGAATCTGAGATTTTCTGCGCCATCAAACCGGAAGAGCTTTTGAATGGCAACTTCACCTCCAAGAAGGCGCACTTGAAGCTTGCGCCTAATGTGAGACTTTCATTGTTATTCACAAATTGTTTATCGGACTTCGTTTTGGAATCTGTCTTGCAACCAGGCATTACTCAGAAACTTAGAGTGAATACTGTTAAGACTTGGTTGAAGGTTGCTATTTCTTGTCTATACTTGAGGAATTTTAACTCGTTGGCTGCCATCATCACTTCTTTGCAATCCCACTTGATCACCAGGTTGACAAGAGTATGGACCGATCTTTCTGAGAAGTACACTGAGCTCTATGAGTATTTGAGCAGTATTGTGCATCCTGAGAAAAATTACAGCGTTTACAGAGCCAAGTTGAAGAGTTTCCTATTGTCAAACGACTACAACATTCCTGTCGTCCCATACTTCTCGTTGTTTCTCCAAGACTTGACATTCGTTACAGATGGAAATCCAAACTTCAGAAAGGCAAATACTTTCTTGAACCAGAAGTTAATCAACATAGACAAGTATCTCAAGATCACAAGAATCATAGCCGACATCGAAAGCTTGCAGATTCCGTACACTTCTCCATCAGCTGAAAAGAAGAGAAGCAGCACTCTATTTTCCAAGAACAATGGATCAACTTCGAATGATGAATACTCGATTGCACCTGTTGCATCTTTACAAGAATTGGTCTTGTTGGAGTTATGGAAAATCTCTGAATTAAACAGAAAAGAGGAAGATCGTGCCTGGAAATTGAGTTGCCTGATTCAACCCAGAGATACTCCTCAGGTTAATGCCTATCATAATGAATAATGTTGACAGAAATACATCAAGGGAAAAGAAAAGCGTAGTACGAGAAATGCACAGAATTTGTAAACGTACTCCAAGGGAGAAGATTCGGTGGGGAAGTTCACTTCTTGGACACTACACCTGCTACGTTTATAATCATTTCCAGATATTTTCCAAATACAGGCCCAACGCATAACGACAACCCTATGACACAACAAACTCAGAGGACAGTAGGTAGTACTCTCAAAGTCTTAGGAAGTCAATAATTTGCCAGAAAACTAAAATTGTTCGCTTGCGTGCATTTGTGGGCCGTTCCCAGTCATTGAACTGAAAGCAACACCAAAATCACTATTTAATCCTAAGATCACACTTTACGCTGCGTAGCACGTTCGAGAGGCGAAATAGCTGCTATGATTCCAAATACTGCAAAACATGCTCCAGATTGGAACAGATCATCCAGACTTCTGACCAAGATAATAAATAATTGGCCCATGACTTAGTCACCCGATCCAATGAAATGCCACATCTTCCCACCATCGGTCCAAATATTCCCACGAAGTAAGTTATGGAGGAGTTTCGATGGTCTATGTAGGTAGATGATCCATGTAGGTAGATGATCCAATATTACCCATCTGGGGAAACGTAAATATACAAGAAGTCAAAGAATGCGGTATACGCCATTCCAATCAACGCCAAAGAAATAAGAATCAACGTGGTGGAATACCCACCCAACTTGGTCAGGAATAGCCGAATGTACTTGTCGGTAATATTCTTACCTTCACTGCCTCTTACTGATAGAAACGAGATACTACCTGAATTAACGTACCAAACATATCGCCTACCTTTCCAAGGGCCGAATACTAAAGGAGCGAGAGAACCGAAGAAGGACCCAACAGAGTAAGCTGGTAATAACATCGTCAACACCCCACCAATTAGCCAATAATGTGGTGATCCAAGAATTTGAATTATTCTAGAAGCACTGCCACACAAAAGGCCAGAACAGAAGGCACAAATACACATGAAGATACAATATTTAGCTTAAGAGTCCATGTCACCTGCGAGAAAGACTAGTACAGCTGAACGAAAGAGAGAATATTTGAAAGCGATCTTTCGACCAATGATGTCTCCTCCGAAGCCCGGTACCCCAAGTTATGGATCCCGCAAAAAGACCCAAAAAAAAGAAAGTAGCTAACAACTGGATGCGTTCTTCCATACTGGAGATCGACGAGCGAAATCCTTGACGTAACTTGAAGTATCGCCAACTTAGTCTGCCGAGTAGCCCACACCAGCTACACATAAGAGTTTGTCGTGGTACAGCAGAATCCAATCTCAAGTGCATCGTTGATAAGCCTCATGTTCATGACCAAAGGTAGTTCACTACCTTCAACCTGGTAAAGATCCTATTGCTCGCCAAATGGTGAACTTTCCAAGTCATCGGTGGGTGTCAAAGGCAGGATTTTTGTTAAGAAATTTAATTACACATCAAAGAAGGCGGGATCCCCCCGCTTTCGCCGGCACTTGAAAGTTATAAATATCGTAGGTGAGAAATTCCTTTTCTAACATTATTGTGTTCCTATCCCGATGTTTTGCCCGAATGGCCCCATCTTTTAGAATGAAACATTTGCAATCGATTTGTTACATGTACACTTCTGGAATTAGACACAATTTCCTGAAATGGTTAGGTGAAATGATCACTATGATTGACCGGCAGGAACGCGATAACGAGAAATTTGATTGAGATCGATATTCCGATTCAGAAGATAAGGGCTTTTTTATCAAACAGTGTCCGGTTTATTGCAGACTTTCGGAGATATCGCTTGATCCGATTGTCGCTGCTCCAGAAAGATTTCTGTCAACTGTGTTTCTTGATGTCTATCATAAGAAAAATACACTAAACTATCCAATAATCGTATACATGGAAAGATTCAGCTTGATTAGTGAATAATGCTTCGTCACTGCCTTGTAGTTCAATAGTAAAGGGCAAAGTGGCATAGTTATGAGGAGTGTGCAGAAACAATAGAATTCACGTGTACAAAGGTGGGTTCAGCCAGCATGGGCAGGTTAAATTCATTAATAAAGGAGAAATATAGTTCAGCTTCGAGAAAGCAAAGGAGAGAAGGGGACAAGCATTAGAATTATTTTTCTTTGATTCAATTCCAAACCGTTGGGGCTGTTCTAGTTCTCCAATATACAGGAAGCACATGTAGGAGCGGCCGCTCTTGCATTCCACATGCAGCTCAAATTCTAGTTGAGGTGTACCCAGAGCAAATTTGGAAGGAACTTATTCTATTTCTGCACAATTCCAGTGGAACCTATTCCTCATTGTAGTCTGGTAACAACTTGCAAATTATGTTTAAGTTATCACAAATATCATGATTCTGAGTCTTCTCTTGGGATGAGACTTGTAGATTCAAGGAGGGGCAAACCATGGACTTCCACACCTAAACAAGGGAATATGTGCGCAACATGAAGGACGAACTGCACCCGATGATCTAATTGCCATTCTAGTTCAAAAGATACAGAAGACCTCAATTTTCAAATCACTGGATCGCATCGCCAGATTTGTTAGCATGGCGACGTATTTAAATGTATTTGCCCTCACTTATTGCTAAACAACGATGACTGAAATTCTTGATGCTAGTTTGCTCGCTGACATCAAAAGCGGACACCTTCGCAAGGCTATAAGCGAACAAGACTACGAAGCTGAGTTGGCCAAAACTTGCCAAGACCTCTATGAGAAGTATGGCGATGTTAGTTCCATCAAGTTTGACCCAAAACTTCACTTGACGTACTATTCTGCTGATCCCATGCAGCAGCAAAAATTTCATGACACTAGAAGGTTGACTATGGAGGAATTGTCTCTCTCGAACAAAAACCAAATCAGTCAAGTGGGCGTATCGGATCCATTTGCATTGTTCACTGACGAAGCAGTGGATATCATGAAGATGGAAATTTTGAAAAAGGAAACCTTCATGGAGTATGCTCGAATTTCCAGATCTTCCACCAGTGGGAGAGATTGCACATTGAGAGGATACGTAAAAGACGAGGATCAGGTGCTTTGTCCATTTTCCTATGAAGCATGGACTCATCCAAAAACCATGGAGTTAATTTCCATTATGGCAGGTGTGGAATTGGAACCCGTCATGGAGTACGAGATTGCCCAGGCAAACATCTCAGTTAATTCGGTAGAAAATGCTGAAAAAGAAAAAGAACAGCATTTAAGAGAATCATCTATGAGAGGTGACAATGATGGCCAGAAGATCCCCGCAGTGGTCGGATGGCACTATGACTCGTACCCTTTTGTTTGCGTGCTTATGTTGTCTGATACTTCCTGCCTTATTGGAGGAGAGACTTACCTTCGTATGGGAGACTCCAAAGTTGCGCGTGTTGATGGTCCCCAAAAAGGATACGCTTGTGTTTTGCAGGGCCGTTTGATCCAGCATTTGGCCTCGAAGCCTATTGGAGGTAGCGAAAGAATTACCTCGGTGACTAGTTATAGAGCAAAGAATCCGCTTTTGCATGAGGGGTCTGTTTTGTCCACAGTGAAGCCCGAGGTCAACTGGGGATCCAGGTACAATACTTTCTACCCAGAATGGATTAAGTATCGGTCGGCAATTGTTAAAGAGAGAATCGATGCTTTGGTGGAAGGAATCAATGGGGAAGAGTCCTTTGATAAGGAGTCTGCTATGACCACAATCAGCGACATCTGTGAATACTATTTGAAAACGGTGAAGGAAATGCAACTTACTGAGAAAGACTTGTCGAGGATGCTCGGGAACCCAAATGATCTTTGAGGGCCATCTTTGGAACCCAAGTGAGTTCTGAAGGTTTATGATCACATTTAATTTTCAATTTATTGAGGTCAGCACATGAGTCTTGTGGCTGCGAACCTCGTCCATCTCGTATTGTTTGATTTTTCCGAGAACAAAAGTCGATAGATGTTTTGGAAAGTCTTCGTCTCATGTAACGCCCTTAAAGACCGTTGTGTCTGATCTATAGAAATACACATTATGTTAAACTGCCCAAGCGAATAGATAAAGCCTTAACTAGATTGTTCACTCCAAAATACATAGTTCCAACAATACCGTATACAATCGAGGTCCCATTTAGCCAGCTAATCTTATCTCCAACCGTTTGGCGACCATAACGAGATTGAAGTTGAAGATTAATGAGCCGCGAATTTCACAACAATATACATACTTCGTAAACCGAGCCATCACGTGCGACAACCCACACCACCGAATGAGTCACACTATCTTCGATCAGAGATGCGCACTGGACATTATCATCTACCAATCTATTGGCCAACGTGTAGGACTTATCGTGCATACGGATGAAAAATTTCAATCACTTGTATACTCCACATTCTGCACCATCTCTAGAACATTCAAAATGTTGGCTGCTAGAATGCGTTTGAGAGCCGCAAAGCCCGTTGGTTTACTCCGGACGTTGGCTACCCTGAACGATATTGCTTCGTCTTTCAACATTCCTCAAGATTATGTCTCCAGAGCTCCACCATATGCCAAGTTGATCCAAAACTTGCAGACCGTCAAGAAACTCGTAAACGAGGCTCCTTTAACGTTGGCAGAAAAGATCTTATATTCCCACTTGGTCGACCCAGTGGAGTCGTTGGGTGGTGCCAACGGTGACTTGACCAAAATCAGAGGTGTTGAGTACTTGAAGTTGCACCCGGACAGAGTCGCTATGCAAGATGCTTCTGCCCAAACTGCGTTGTTGCAGTTCATGACCACTGGAATGTCTAGCACAGTTGTTCCTGCTTCTATCCACTGTGACCACTTGATTGTGGGTAAAGATGGTGCTGACAAGGACTTGCCTAGCTCGATTACCACCAACAAGGAGGTTTTCGACTTCTTGCAGAGTTGTGGAGAGAAGTATGGAATCCAGTTCTGGGGACCTGGTTCGGGTATTATCCACCAGATTGTTTTGGAAAACTTCTCTGTTCCAGGTTTGATGATGCTTGGTACCGACTCCCACACTCCTAACGCCGGAGGACTTGGTGCCATCGCCATTGGTGTCGGAGGTGCTGATGCCGTGGACGGCTTGACCGGTACTCCATGGGAATTGAAGGCTCCAAAGATTATGGGTGTTAAGTTGACTGGACAATTGAGTGGGTGGTCTTCGCCAAAGGATGTCATCACCCATTTGGCTGGTATTTTGACGGTCCGTGGTGGTACTGGTTACATTGTCGAGTATTTCGGTGAAGGTGTGGAGACCTTGTCTTGTACTGGTATGGCTACCATCTGTAATATGGGTGCCGAGATCGGTGCAACCACCTCCACTTTCCCATACCAGGAAGCTCACCGTCGTTACTTGGTGCAAACCAACAGAGCACCTATTGCTGACGCTGCCGACATTGCTTTGCAGAAGTTCAACTTCTTGAAGGCTGATGAAGGTGCTGAATACGACAAGGTGATTGAGATTGACTTGAACACTTTGGAGCCTAATGTCAACGGTCCATTTACCCCAGATTTGTCAACCCCAATCTCTGCTTTCGGCTCCACTTCTAAGGCAGAGAACTGGCCCTCCACCGTCAGTGCTGGTTTGATTGGCTCTTGTACCAACTCTTCCTACCAGGACATGTCTCGTGCTGCCTCTATCATCAGGCAGGCGGAACAGGCTGGATTGAAGCCAAAGATTCCATTCTTTGTCACTCCCGGCTCCGAGCAGATCCGGGCCACTATCGAGAGAGATGGATTGATTGATGTTTTCGAGAGAAATGGTGCCATTGTTTTGGCCAACGCTTGTGGTCCATGTATCGGCCAGTGGGACAGAACTGACGTTCCAAAGACTTCCACCGAGGCCAATGCCATCTTCACCTCTTTCAACAGAAACTTCAGAGCAAGAAACGACGGTAACAGAAACACCATGAACTTCTTGACTTCTCCAGACATTGTCACTGCCATGATCTACTCTGGAGACATGAACTACAACCCCCTCACCGACTCCATCACCAAGGAAAACGGTGACGAATTCAAGTTCGCTGCTCCTGAGGGCGAGGAGTTGCCAGGCCACGGTTTTATCAAGGGTCGTTCAGAGTTCTACCCAGAAGCCAACCCACAGCCTAAGCCTGAGGTGACCATCAATGTTTCGCCAGATTCTGACAGATTGCAGATCTTGGAGCCTTTCGCTCCATGGTCCGGTGAGGAATTATCCACTACTGTGTTGTTGAAGGTTGAGGGTAAGTGTACTACCGACCACATTTCTGCTGCTGGTTCTTGGTTGAAGTACAAGGGACACCTTGAAAACATCTCTTACAACACCTTGATTGGTGCTGTCAACAAGGAGACCGGCGAGGTCAACAAGGCATACGACTTGAACGGTGATGGCTACACTATTCCAGAGTTGATGTTCAAGTGGAAGGACGAGGGCCGTCCATGGATTGTTGTAGCTGAGCACAACTACGGTGAGGGTTCTGCCAGAGAGCACGCTGCCATGTCTCCTAGATTTACGGGTGGAGCCATCATTTTGGTGAAGTCCTTCGCCAGAATTCACGAAACAAACTTGAAGAAGCAAGGTATGTTGCCATTGACTTTCGCCGATGAGGCCGACTACGACAAGATTTCTGCTGGAGACCAAATTACTACCGTCGACTTGAAAGATTTGGTTGCTAAGGACGGTAACAACGGAGGATTCTTGAAGATGCAGGTCACCAAGAGAGACGGAAGTGAGTTCGAGATCTTGTGTAAGCACACCATGTCGAAGGACCAGATTAATTTCTTCAAAGCCGGATCTGCCATCAACTACATCGGAAACTTGAAGAAGCAACAGGAGGCTGCAGGTTCCGCTTAGATATTCCCATCTCAGTGTCATATTGATAATTAGCATAATACATTTAAATGATTCTTTTATTGTCCGCTTTAATGGGGGCTATAAGACTAACTCTTGTGTATAACAATAGAGAAGAATGTAACAAAGTAGCAAAGAGAACGTTGTGATGCGAGGAACTAAATGTTTGGCAAGAACTCTAAGGAGAAGTGAAAATCGATGGTGACACAACTCAAGCATCAATCAAGTCATGAGACTTGTCGGCATCGACTTCTTCCTCATCGTCGTCATCCTGGTCTCCAGCTCTGTCATAGAACTCGGCCAAGATCTTTGGACTGATTCTGTTCAACAATTCCTTTGGATAGATTCTCAACAAAGACCAGGCAAGATCCAACGAGTCAAAGATACTTCTGTCTTCGTAAGCACCCTGGGCGATGAAGTTCTTCTCGAACTTCTCCAAGAACTCCAACGACAACTTGTCTTCATTAGACAAAGCCTCCTCACCGACAACGGACTTCATGGCAGCAGCATCCTTACCAATGGCATATTTGGCGTATAACTGGTTAGACACATCACCGTGATCCTTTCTGGTCATTCCCTCACCGATAGCGGACTTCATCAAACGAGACAAAGATGGCAACACGTTGATAGGTGGGTAGATACCTCTATTGTCCAATTGACGGTCAACGAAGATCTGGCCCTCGGTAATATAGCCGGTTAAATCAGGAATAGGGTGAGTGATATCGTCATTAGGCATGGTCAAGATAGGGATCTGGGTGATGGAACCATTTCTGCCCTCGACTCTACCGGCTCTCTCGTAGATGGTGGACAAATCAGTGTACATGTAACCTGGGTAACCTCTTCTACCTGGCACCTCCTCTCTGGCAGCAGACACTTCTCTCAAAGCATCAGCGTAGGAGGACATATCGGTCAAAATAGTCAACACGTGCCTCTCGGTCTGGTAAGCCAAGTATTCAGCGGTGGTCAAGGCCAATCTAGGAGTAATAATTCTCTCGATGGTTGGATCGTTGGCCAAGTTCAAGAACAACGAGGTTCTCTCCAACGAACCGTTCTCTTCGAAATCCTGCTTGAAGAATCTCGAAGTCTCCAAGTTGACACCCATAGCGGCAAACACAATGGAGAAGTTCTCTTCGTGACCGTCGTGAACATCCTTGGTGGGACGGACCAAACCTGCCTGTCTACAAATCTGGGCAGCGATCTCGTTGTGAGGCAAACCAGAAGCAGAGAAAATAGGAATCTTCTGACCTCTAGCAATGGAGTTCATGGTGTCAATTGCAGACACACCGGTGGAGATCATTTCCTCGGGGTAGATACGGGCGTAAGGATTAATGGGCGAACCGTTGATGTCCAAGTAGTCCTCAGCGAAAATCTTGGGACCCTTGTCAATTGGACGACCGGAACCGTCGAAAACACGTCCCAACATGTCCTCGGAAACAGCAATCTTCAAGTTCTCGCCGGTGAACTCCACCCGGGTCTTCTTGATATCAATACCCGAAGTACCTTCGAACACCTGGACAATGGCCTTGGAACCTCTGACTTCCAACACCTGACCGGCTCTCACCGATCCATCGGGCAAAGTCAAGTTGACAATCTCGTTATAACGAGGGAACTTGACGTTGTCCAAGATAACCAAAGGTCCATTGACACCTCCAACGGTGTTATAGTTGATTCTTGGTTTAATTTTGAAGCCCTCAGTGACGGCCTTCTTGTTCAACTCGAACAATTCCTTGTCAGACAACATGCTTGAGCGGGGGGATGCAGTCTTTGCTAGATTGAAGTGTGGGTGTAACCAACAAGTAGAGAAAAGTGCTCGGGAGCTGGTGAGGGTTATCGGTTTTTCGTCGATTATTAGATTGAGAGTCGAGATATTAGCGGCCGGAGATTTACCCGCGCCGTGCTGAAGTTTACACAACACCCTTGATCCATTAGGGCCACCATACTTTGTCCCCACTTTGCAATTAAATATATCGCCGCTAGTACATTCTGCTGAGGACGTCCCAATCGTCCAATTGGTGCCGTGATTCCTCCAACATCGAGAGCGTCGCCAATTTGATAGCTTCGTCTCCCGCGCTTCTCAATGATTGCGCTCGGGATCCTCCGTTGCCTTGCGCAATAAGTTGGTGCACCATGGTCATAATGGCTCGTGGGTCCAACTCGGAATTTTTAGTTGTAGATTCGTTGTTATTGTCGCTTCGTCCGTAATTTTCCGAATTGTTGCTATCTCCGTTGACCAGATACGCTTCGCTGACTAGTCCGTAGATGTTCTGGTCCATGGCCAGAACTGTAGGAATATTGATCTTCTGGTTTCCTCTGCCAAACAAACTACGGTAAAACCCTCGGAGCCTCCACACTTTCTTCTCCTTCTGTTGGGGAGTTTTCGCCTTATACATGGAGTTTTCTTGCTCGTAGTAGTCTTCCACTTCCTGTGTTAGTGCTGATCGAGAAGTGCTGGTCAGAAGTGTCAGGCCAACCAGACTACTGGTTTTAGAAATTCTTTCTCGCTCTAATTGCATGAGCTGCTCGCTCTCGATGAACTTGAAATATGCCTCCATCTCTGCAATCTTGGCTAAGATGGCTTCAAAGTCACAAAGCGCGGAATCGTTGTCTTGGTCATTGACCAGAATGACACTGGAAAGAAGTCCTCCGGTGAATCGGAGCTGATTGATGGTATTTGCGATTGAGTTTCCAGCGACTTGTCGTCCAAGCTTGCTCTCGGGCACTTTGTCGATAGTGTTCTTCAAGATAACTTGGAAGTTCATGATGATCTTCACAATCACCAGTAGAAACCGCAAGTATTCTGTGGACAGAAGCCGAGTGAATGGCTTAGTGAGAATCTTGTGGGGGACGATAACAATTTGCTTACCCTTCAATATGGACTTCGTAGTCCTTGGTTTGCTTTTGGGCGAGGGTGAGTTCTTTACTCTGGTAGCTTCAGTGGTTTCATTGGTCAGCAACTTCTCGTTGTCGAAACTGAATGTCTCTTTTTCTGGACTTTTCAATGACAGTCTGCGTTGAAGATTCACCGTCCTAAAAGATATAGGGATGTGAATGACGTTGTTTTTGATGACAATTTTGTCACTTCCATCTTTGGCCAATTCTACTGATTGTTCATGAGGATCCAGTTCTGGAAGGGAGGAGTTGCTCCCATTAGATTCCGGCAAATCTGTTGTTTCTGGCTCGTTTACTATGAAACTGAATTTCTTGTGAACAAGGTCGAAGAAATTGCTGTCAGGAAGTAGCTGTTTGAGAGTATCAAGGTATGGGAGGTCCAAAGGCATGTTGTTGACGGAAAAGAAGTCATACAACAAGACCTGGAGGTAGATGAGATTCTCCAAGAAGGTGTTGATGTTCTCTAACTTGTTGTTTGCAAGGAACGAGGGAAGCAGAATGACAGGTTGAGCGAATAGTTCGAGTTTCAATCTCCCGGACTTCCGAGACCCGCTAGCCACTTTCCATTTATCGTAATTGGAAAACGCAACGTCCCTCAACACTTGGAAGTTTCGAAGCTGCAGTTCCACCTCTTGTTTGAGAACAAATTTCATTCCATTACCCTGTACTCTAAAAATCTCCAAATCCAAGGCATCTGATTTCCGCATGTAGGTTTCAGCAAATTCCTCTCTTTTCGACGCAAGCACACTTTGTTCTTTAGCAATCTTTTCTCGTAGCTGCTTAACCTTCTCCTCAAGAGAGGCAACTTTCGCCGTCATTGCATCGTGGGTATTCTGGATGCCAGCTAGTTTCGACCTGGTGTTGACGGTATCTAATTTCTGGAGTTGGAGGGCCAAATGCTTAACTGCTACTACTCCAGGAATAGGCAATTTAGGCTTAGAAACGCCGTTGAATATCACATCCGGGGTGGAATCTGGGTCCAAAGTCAGACGAAGTTTAACAAAGTCGTCCTCAGTCATTTTTTGCGACCGAATGGTCTCACACGCAGTGAACACCGCATTGATATCATTTCGTAAGATCCCATTTGTTCTCTCGTTATCAACCACCGAGTTTCGGATGATTTCTATCTGGTCATGGACACAGTTACCACATAGTAGGTCTTGATGCTTGGGATACTCTTTCTTTAGACAGATGGGGCATTCGGCACTCGGTTTTTCTCGAAGTTCTCTGACCATGGCTTTCGCTGCCTATTTCAGAGTGCAATGGATTGAAATGTGTGTAGAAATAGCGGTTACAATTGGTAATTAAGCCAACTCTGTGGTCTTCTATGCCTGCACCATTTGCGATAAGGTGGAGGGTGTGCAGGATGATATAAGGTGTAGAGATTCAGGTGCCAAATGTTTTGGATCCAATAGTGAGAAAAGTTTAAAATATTGATTAGATTCTAAATGACAAACTGAATCTTGGAAAAGCCACAAATTCTGTGCTTACCTAAATTTCTTTTTCCCAATTTGATAATACCAACCCTTTTATTATCGACCGCCCCGTCTTTTCTTTCCCTTTTGAAGTGCTCGTCTCTCCGCCAACTCTCTAATCATTAAAGCGAGCACCTCGTCCACGTTGTCGCTTGAGTCCAAGGCAACAAACCCACATCTCCACAACTTAGCCAATTTCTTGCCGTCATCCATCAATTTTGGTGATGCCAATGACGACTTCAGATTCGTGCAAACGATCCAGATGGGCGGAAGACACAGTGGCGACGCAGGATCATCCGAAGTTTCCATAAGCTGGATGTTTCTATTCGAAGGTGCAGGCTGGCTACTCTTGTCATTCCACCAATTCTTGACGGCAGTTTTGAACGAAAATATATCAGCCTCCTCACCCATCTCCCATCTGGTTTTGTAAGTGTAGTACTCCTTCCACGCCTCATCTAAAGCTTCCTTTATCGCGGGAAGCAAGCTGAAGGTCTTGTCAGAGGCATTTGTATGGAGAGTGAGAGACTTTAAGGATCCGTCATAATTGTATGACTGTGCTGACTCCGTAGATGTCGAGAATGTCAACTGATTCTCGTCATAGCTTGTAGAGTTATTTGATTCCTCATATGAAGGAGGCTGTGTTGTTGGAATTGCGTTGTACACAAGGAAATATCCATCCACCTGACCGTTCAACTCACTTGCTCCACTGGCCACAATCAACGGTTTGGTGGATACTGGTCTGCTGGGCTCATCTGCCAAATTATGCAAAGTATCCCTATCTAGACGCATATACAATGATGCTTCTAGAAAAGGCACGATGTTGCTTGGGTTGAATCCAGCGGTGTCGATAAGCTCAGTCATTATGGGTGTGATCCCCGATTCATTTTCGTCGACACTGTTTCTCCGATAAGAGGAGTAATAGCCGTTGTTTCCAGTAATCTTCGCTGACTCGTTTTCTACAGTTGGCGGACCATTGGGCTTCTGGAACTTTTGCTGGAGAGCGTTATAGATTACTGGGCTGACAACCACATTGGGCTGTTTCAGCAAAATTTGCATTGCTTTGCCAGACAATGCATCGTCTAGAATTGCCTCCACCTCCTCACTAGATGGAGCAAACGTGAAAAGCACTGGTACCGTTTCTCTCAGTGGGTAATATGTGTCACAGTGTGTGCCAGTAGTAAGCTTAGAAATGAGCGCAGTCTTGCCTGATTTGGGCCCTCCAAGGAAAGCTAAACGTACTGGATTAGGGTTGACTGGCATGTTGAGATTGATCTGAGATTTTTTTCGTAGCAGTATCATTGTTTAGGAGAAAGTGTGGAAATTACGGAGATGACATGCGAATCGGCCGGCCGATGGAATCCTAACTGCCTTGTAGAAACGCCGCACCGCTACTCTATGCACAGGACTGTTCCAGCTGTGGTTGAGGATAAATGGCAATCTGAAGTGTTCGAACAGTCAGAAGAAATGGATTGGTTTGTATTGTGGGTTTGCTTGTTTTTCTTTTGATTGTTTTACTTTTGAATTCCTTTCTTTTGCTTTTTTTTTCCTTTTCTTGTTTATCCTTTTGTTCGTTTTGTATTCGATTCTGCGATGATTCCCTGCTGCTTTGGATCAGACAACACACAGAGAAAGATTGAGGCGGATGAGACAATCTCAACCATTATTTTATATTTTTTATATCTCACTTTTGCATTTTTCCCATGTGCTGACCTTTTGGGTAGTTGATGTGAATTTTGTAGATTTCGCAGCAATAGATGATCTCTCGCAACTTCGCAACGTCGCAGGTTTCCGACAATCTTCCCACAATTCATTATTATCAGGTGTTCATACACATCCCATTAATACCTATCTAAAAAAAGATTCTGAATAGTATGAAAGGAATGAGAAGCCAACAGAATGAAAAGAAGTTTAAAATGGCATAAAGATGCTGTTTTTTCCTTCACTTGAGTAGGAAATCTGGTCATATCTCGTATACTTTTATGTAGCTATCTACTAAGCACCTGGCTCCTAAACTGGACATGTGGCAACCCCCAACTCGGAATCGCCCTGTCCATAATACAAAAACCACTGGCCCTTGAACTGTACCACTCCCTCAGTAAAAACAACCTGATTTACTTGTCCGGTAACCTCATTCTCCTGCTCGGGTACCAAAATAGGTTTCTCCAACCTTGCAAGCGGCCCATCCCAAAGATTATCGTAATCCACCAACATCTGCGAGATGGTATATGTTGCAGTGGGATATGGACCTCCACCAGTAGTGGACGAATTGTAGAACAAAATATAGTGATTCTGGCTGCTGTTTCCAGTGTCAATCTTGATCGGAGCCGGCCCAGGCTCAATCAACCGATCCTGCCAGTTGAACTTTCCTACCGTGAACGCTTGTGTGTAATCATGACTGGCTAATTTCCAGTGGACGAGATCGTCGCTTTCCGCCAAATAGAACCCCGACTCGCCCCAAATCATGTAGTACTTCCCATCGCGATTCTTCTCGACAAAGACAGCTCCCGACTTCAGCCAAGCGGTGCGGATGAATTGAGTGCCATCTAGGGCATTACAGATCTCTCTCCAGTTATCATCTGGGATCACCGGAGGATACTTTTTCCAGTGGAGCAAGTCCATGGACTCTGCTACACACAACCGAGCCAAATTCCGGTCAAACGCTGTGTAAGTCATGATGAACTTCTTTGTATGAGGATCTCTCACGATTCTCGGATCCTCACATCCTCCGCCTTGTTCCCATGGCTCGGTGGGATACAATATTGGTTTATGATAACGTCTAAAGTTGTAGCCGTCCTCCAGCCATGCCAATCCTACAGTCAGGGTCCTTTCACGATTCTGGGCCCGGTACAATAAAAACACCATATCATCAAGCACGATTGCGGCCGCATTAAAGATGTAAGCTTCTTCAAACTCGTTTTCGGAATTGGGTTTCAAAATCGGGTTGTTGATATACTTTGTGAAATGGGGGCCGATGGGGAACAGCGTTGGCGGTTTGTAGTTTTTGTCTCCATCGGGAGTATCTGGAGTGATGACTGGTAGTTTCATTTTTAGATTGTATGAGTAGAATCAGCGATTGTCGATTTTCTCAATTTATCCAAATTTTCTCTTAACTTATCCAAAGTATAACCCTTCTCAATATATCCAAACTAAATCCCGGGTCAATTTCACCAATTTCACCAATTGACTGGTTTTACAAATGACCCCTTTTCGCTAGTTCCATGCCTACACAGACCCTGCCGACCCCAGATGTCATATGCATGAATTATACACCAGAGCGATAACTGGCACTTACCACACTGGCCAGAGTTCACAAAAAAGTGACAAACCCACAAAAAAAAAAGCATGCCGCAAATTAAACACAAACCCGAATTTGTCTATTAAAGGAGGTCTTCAGCCCCTCTCCCCATTCCTCCCATTTTTGTCCCACTTCTGTCCTCTCCTTCCACCCCAACATCCAATGCTCTTGCGCGCACTACTCTGCTCACCTAAGGTACTCCGAACCATCCTTTCTCAACAACTGCACTCCAGACTTTTCCTCCCCGGCCCTCGCTGACTCCCCACTTTTCGCATCACAAATGGGCCAATTGTTGTCGCATCCCGTGGAGGAGAAAACTCTTGAGTTCAGATCCCACGAATCCATCACCTATTGTATTGGGTCGATGCAAGGATACCGAATGAGCATGGAAGACGCCCACGACATCCGCATTTGCGAGGACGAGTCGGTGGCGGTATTCGGTGTATTTGACGGCCACGGCGGCAAAGAGATTGCCGAGGCGCTTCGGGAAAGGTTGGTGTTGACCATTTTCAAAACTGTCACGGCCCAATTGCGCCTCGATAAGAATAGCACGCCTCTCGGCACCTTTCTTCGCCAGATCAAGGACTGCTTCTTTTTGGTAGACTCGCAATTGCTGAATGCTTTCAACTGCGGTTCCACCGCTATCGTAACCGTTGTTATTGCCGGAAGATACATCATCTCTGCCAATACGGGCGACTCCCGAGCGATACTATCGCTTGAGGGCGGCCACTCCAAGAACATGTCATTCGACCACAAACCATCCAACATGGGGGAAAGGGTGCGGATCGAGAATAGCGGCGGCTACGTGGTCAACTCGCGAGTCAATGAGATTCTTGCTCTCTCACGAGCGTTTGGCGACTTCAGCTTTAAAATGCCGTGGCTCGAGCTCAGCATCACCGGCCGCCACAACGCCTATCTAGAGGCGAACCGCCAGTTTTCCCGCGATAACTTGATCGCGTTGCCTCCGGAACTTAACCAGGTTACTGTCGAGCCAGAGGTGTTGGTCTATGACCTACAGGCACTATCGTTTCCTGAATTCATGGTTTTGGCATGTGATGGAATTTGGGACTGCTATACGAACGACCAGCTCTTGCATACCATCCGTAGCAAACTCCGTGATGGATGGAACCTTCAACATATCGCTGAGTTTGTGTTGAATGAGTGCATCAGCATGGCATCCAACATCACAGGAATTGGCTTTGACAATATGACGTTGATGATTGTGGTGCTACATCCCAATGGGACGTATGAGCTGTGGAGCGACACGATGGAGAAGAGAGTTGCGAGCGAGGTTCGGACTCGCTAGACTGATTTAGATGGGTAATCCAGCGGATGCACGGAGCTACCTTCCTGTGATTGCTGGCAAACTTAAAACACCAAAAGAACCATTCTGAGTTCGCTATTGACCATTCAAAGCGGTTCCGTTTTTGTACGAAAGATCATGCTGCTGCTCTTGGGTTAAGGTACTGTTTACACTGATGATTATGGTGATTCTGTGTGATACATTTGTTGGTGCATTCGTTTACTGCTTTGGTGATATTATTGCAGATCGTTGTGGTAATCTGCCTATTATACATTTTGTTGTCAAAGTCCTCCGTTGCCACTGTTCTTACCATGGGAGCCTTGCTTGAACAACATTTTACATTCCTGAAAATTGCACATTTGATTGCCAATGTCTCTGATTTTTGCCTTACATGGTAATGTGGAATACTCCATTTTTTTCCCCCTTTCTTCCTTTATTGTCAACCTCAGCATCTTTGCCCACCTAATTCCCAGATCACATCCGATGTCCTCCACACAGCAAAAAAAACATGCAATCTATACGGACGCATATCGACAGACCCTTGCGACTCCTCGTAATCTTAACCGTTTCATATATTCATTGCATTTTGCTCCACATTGCGTTCTCAGCCTCTGTTGTTGCTACCTTTCCCATTACATTACGGTCTGCCCCACGTTACTTCCCTCCTATTGGTCAGTTCAACACTACCAACTCATTATACTTCTACGAACCTAGTGCAATTAGCTAGCCTCCATGTCTTACACCGAGACGGAATCGGAATATGAAGACCCCATCTTGGCCCTTGCAAAAGACCCGAACTTGAATAAAGAAAAGGGGAAAACCCTGAAGATTATTCTGTTGATACAGGGGTTTCCTATTGTGGAGAGAAAGGTGTCTAGACTTTGCCAGCTAAGCTTGACGATTTTACAGACGCTAGAGAAAATTGAGCTCAACCTCAAAAACTGGGCGTTTATGTCATTGGACATCAATTCGATAAACCACTTCGATACTACCAGCAGTAGTGAAATCAAGACATTCAATAACAATGTGTCGTTCCGGGTTATCCAGCTGTGCCAGGAACTTACACAGAAACTCAACAAGATTACTGCAGATCTAGACTTTATTACCAACGCTCTGCGATCTCTCAGTCCCATTGAGTTTATCAGTGACAGTGGATCATTGCTAACGAGTCTAACTTTGAGAAACATAAAGTTGAAGGATGAACTACGTGATAAGGTTACGATCGCCTATCTGAAAGCTAAACTCATCACTATAGGTACCGATCTAGAAGTCATGTTGGTGGACGGCGATGCTGATCAGAAAGCTACTGTCGAATCTTACAAACATTTCGTGGTCAGTTTGCTTAACCAGCTCAACCAGGCGGTAGAGGATGAAGATATTGAGGAGAGAAACGAATGTCTAGCTGTCATCAATGACATGGAGCAGATGTTTGAGGTTTACAAGCTCGAAAGAGCGCACGCAACTACTGAAAAGTTACTGTCGGAGAAAGAGACAATAGAAGCTCCAGATGTCTTAGAGTCAGGACCCGCAGACTTTCTAGAATCGCTTTCTGGTAAGGATTCTCCCCTGGAATACTTTGCGATGGTTCCAAGAGCGACAGAGTGCTCCGACGAATACGAGTCTTCCGACGAAACGTCAATGTCACATTCCACAACGTTGTACGTACAGCCCACGGTGCATTCCATTACAAAGCAGTCCAGCCGATCTTCAGATTCTGGATCTAGCTCGGTGGAACCTTATAGAAAAGGTTCATTCTCGTCATTTGCATCAACCAGCATTCTTCAGAAATCTACTCTCAGTGAAGAGTTACCATACTTGATGTCTGCCTTTAATCTGGCCAAGACACTAGAAGAAGACGTTCAACACTTCAAAGTAGAGGAGGGGGGAAGAGAAAGTCAAGAAAAGAAACAGACCAAGAAGGTGGACCCTTCTACGCCGCAGCCAATGCATTCTACGAAGCAGCAGCTTCCACACAAGAATAGTCTTCCAGAAACTTCATTGTATTCAGAAAGCCAGATGCTTAACAGACCAATGTCGTCACCTGGAGCATATTTTTACGCCAACAACTCGCTACTTTCAAAGTTCGGCATCAAACCACAAGTCATCACTGCAGATTTGCCCCGGCATTTGGGAGGCAGTTACACTTTCAATAAGAGCATCCAGCTTGTAACTCCAGATTCTCCCTCCTATGATTATGGGAACAATCTTCTCAGTGGGAAGAAGGAGGATAAGGAACACACGAAGACTAATATGTTCTTGACAAAGGAGAATCTAGAAACGCACACACTTAAGTCGTTGGTCCAGGATACTTCCATGGTAGCCGACTACGTTGAGTAGCACATATCATCAATAACATTTGCATTTACCTATTGACTCTTACACTTGTACAATTCCTTAACGAAACTCTCGCCCCAGTATGCGGAGGTATACTTGGAAATGTAGTAGAAAAGCTTCTTGAAATTGAGCGCCTTCTTCTCTGCGGGCAACGTCAAACTCTCCTTGATGGCATCACTCAACTCCTCGATGTTCCATGGATTCACAATGATGGCTCCGTTCAACGACTGTGCTGCACCAGCAAACTCCGAGAGAATCAATGCACCCTTGTTGTCCTCTTGACAGGCAATATACTCATAGGAAACCAAATTCATACCGTCTCTGGTGGAACTGATCAAGCACACTTCAGAAATGTAATACAAACTGATGAGTTCTTCGAATGGAATGGACTTGTGCAAGTAGTGGATCGGGGTGAATTCCACGGTTCCGAACCGACCGTTGATTCTGCCCACTAGTTCATTGACGTTTGCTCTCAAGCTCTGGTATTCTTCCACATCGCCTCTGGATGGAACAGCAACTTGCACCAACACTACTTTACCTACCCATTCCGGATTCTCAGTAAGAAACACCTCGAAGGCGTGCAATTTCTGGGGAACACCCTTAATATAGTCCAAACGGTCAACACCAACGATGATCTTTGTGTCGCCAAATTTCCGCTTCAACTGGTCGATTCTCTCCACCACCGAAGGCTTTCTGATGCCCTCGGTGAAATTATCCACATCAATACCGATAGGGAAAGCACCAATACTGATGGAGCGACCCTCGTATTCGATACCGTTGGGAGCAGTTTTCACATGGGAGACTATTCGAGCCACCGAAGACAAAAAGTGTCTTGCGTAGTCGTAGGTGTGGAAGCCAATCAAGTCGCAGCTCAACACACCCACCAAAATCTCTCTTCTGACAGGAAGAATTCTGTAGATCTCCGAAGATGGGAACGGCGTATGGAGGAAAAAGCCAATCCGAATATTCTTCTTCGAAGCTCCGAGCTCCTCCCTCAACATTTGGGGCAAGAGCATCAAGTGGTAGTCATGCACCCAGATCATGTCGTTGTCTTCGACCTGCGAGGCAATTTTCCCAGCAAATTGCCTGTTGGCTTCGATGTACGCAGCCCAAGCCGTTTCGTCGAAATTCATTTCTCCCGGGTGGTAATGGAACAATGGCCACAAAATACTGTTGGAGAAACCATTGTAGTGCAAGTCAGCAATATAGTCGCTCAAGTAAATCGCAGTACACTTGAATTTGTCCATAAGGTCCTTGTTTACTTTCTCCTGCTCGTCCTGGGGGATTTCCAATCCAGGCCATCCAAGCCATTGAAACTCGGTGGACTTCTTTAAGCCCTGAAGGGCCGTCACCAATCCTCCCGACGACATTGCGTATTCATAAGAGCCGTCTTCATTTCTTGTGATGGTCACTGGCAATCGGTTGGACACCACAAGCACTTTTCCTTCGGGCATATTTATAGTGAGATGTGCAATTGGAAGTTGGAGCAAGAAGTTAGAGCAAGAGTAGGTGGTGGGTATCAGCAGGTGTTCCCTGCAGAAAGGGGACAGGAATGCCGGAGTGTTGCTTCCATGCAGCAGAAGATTGGCCACATTAGGAGGGGTTGCAAGAGGAAGTAACGGACAAGTAGAAGGGAACGGACATGTAGATGGGAACGGACATGAAGTAAGGGGTTGCTAGAAGTTGGGCTGTAAAAATTGGGTAATGAAGTATATGGAGGTGAGCTGTGTCAATTAGGCATCTGGAGAAGTTGAATCATGTACTCGATGCGCAATCCATGGTGGTAATTAGGTACTTTTGCTGTTTCAACTTGAAGTGGCTGCTCGCTCACTACCAGATAATACTAATTTTTAATTGGAACTAGAGGCAGATCTTTTTTTTGGTATTACTGTTCTTCTATGTGGATCCGTCACTTCCATAATCATTCCATTGAATTGGGCATCAGATTCGCAGTTTGCAACACCGTACAAATTTCCCAGTAACACGTACAAACCGTCCTCACTTCGACATATTGTGTAAAAATACTTCTGATGAAAATCGTAGTGAAACTGCAAATGCTTCTCTCTTACCATTATCGAGATACGAAAATTGTCAATACAAAAAGCACAAGCAAACCACTCTTACGGCCATGGGAACCTTCTGTGAACCACCCTCAGGTCAATTCACATCCTTCTCCACAAATCTATAACGTCTAAATAACAAGCGCAACGACCATCGCCGCAACCACCGCAGTGGTGATCCCAACCCTTGCTGCTCCACTCGCATCCGGAGCAGTATCGGTTCCATTCTTGATGTAGGTTCTGTTTGAGAAAGGCTGGGGAAACATTTCCAACTCTGCCAATCTCCGGAAGTCCCACTCTATTGTTGTTTCCGTCTTGTAGCACCAGAATATCCACCCCTTGGTATTGGACTCATACTGATCGAGCTGGATCTCTATAAACTTTCGAGTGTCTATCTTGTGTTGCTTCGTCCATTTGCTCCAGTTGTTGATGTTGGCACAGGTACCTATTGACTTGTCCTTAATCGGAGAGTTTGTATATGGCGGCGTTCCCTCCCACCTGGTTCCATAGTGTACGCTGTTAAGCCATGGAGTACAATCAGTTAATGCTGCACTCCACTCTCCAACAACTGAGGGATGCGACTCCTCGTTTCCGAGGCCCGAGGCATAGTTCTTGATGCTCGTGATGCGCTCCGCGATAGTGAGGCCCAACTGACCAGAGGAAAACACCTCGTAATGGTGGTGATCAATCATGATATTGTAGTTCTGGAGTCTGGCCGGTCCGTTTCCGGGAGAGTCTAAGAAATCATCCCAGAAGCCCGCGGCCTGGAAGGCATCGTGGAACACAATGGTGTTGTTGGTATCCTGGTATGCTCGGGCATCCAAATAGGAATCCTCGTAGAAAGTTTTGAGCTGGCTCATATCCAACATCGGGCCTAAGGGCTCGTTAAGCACCTCGATTCCTAAAATGGTATCACCATACATTTCTGAAAACTCCTTGCTTCCATACTTGGTGTAGATCTGCTGCAACACCAGGAGTGTTAAGTTCACATACTCTTCTTTATCCTGCCAGCCTGGGTTATTGTTCAAAAACAACCCAGAGTTGTCGAATCCATTCTGTGATCCTGGAGCACCATGCAAGTCAATCCACACCTTTAGCTCATATTTATGAGCCCATTCGATGGCCCTGTCCAAATATACTTGAGCACCCAGAACATATGGATCATCGGCGAGCATATCGAAAGCCCAGTAGCCGATGGGGATTCTCACCATGTTGAAGCCATAATTCTTGATATCTTGAAAGTCCGACTCGTTGTAGAACGTGTCCCAGTGGCGAGAAAGTCTCGCGTAGGCTTCCTCACGTCCAAGAGACTTACAGTAGTGGTATTCATCATCAGGAATATCGGACACATTCCCGGAAGTGGCGTTGAACTCGAGAAAGAGCGATGGAGTGACGTAAGGCTCCAAAAGCAACCATCCTCCAATGGCTATGCCCATGTACTGGAAATCGTTGGAGGTGATTGAATTGGTATAGTTATAGGCATTGGTGATATTAGAGAACGAGGTGACGTTGGAAATGGCGTAGTTGGATACTGCCAACACCGTCGAGGTCAAATAAAGCGATAGAAGTGACCTAGCCCACATGGAACTGGAGAGAGAGGGTATTTTCTGGAGAAAGTGTGGATTGTGATGGGTGTTTCGTAGTGGTGCACATCTACTATTAATAGGCTGAGCTGTGCGTTATCGGCCAAATAAACCCGGGTAAGTCGAGAAGTGGCCAAGAGAACTTGAAAAGGAGAAACAATTTAGGAGGACACTATATATGCTGACTAAATATGGGTAATATCGATAAACACGAGATTAGGTAAGATATCGATTAGGTACGGCAGAAGTCATAGGTTGGGGACTCATAGTGAGGTATCGTATACTGATTTAGCATGTCTAGTAATAACTACTCAAATATACTCCACCCGAACGTACTCCACCCGAACGTACTCCTCCTACTCCACCCAAACTCCATCGACAAATTCCTCCCAAATACACTCTCTTCTACTCACTAGCAATCGTCAACGCTTCATTCGAATATATACAGATCATTAATCCAAGTCGGCCTCAGCTGGCTTGGACTCCTCGGTCATAGCAGCACTGGCAGCCCCAACAGCACTAGCAGCTCCGCTAACGCCTGCAGCTCCACCAATGATGTTCGTAATGGTGGCCGGAGGCTGGAAAGCAATCATCATAACCAACAATTCGTAAACGTCCTCAGGGACAGTCTTCTGGTAAATGCCCATGATATCAGTTGGGTTAGGGTACACGGCCAACGCCTTGTAGAAACGCAAAGCAGCTTCGATGTGGGTGTCTGGGTTGTTGGCCAATTGTTCACCGGTAGCAACCTGCTCCATGAAGAACTCTTCCTTCTTGGCCAAATCGGTAGGAATTGGGTTCTTGGCCAAGTCCTCGGCAAGAGCCTTCTTCACCTCGAGCATTTTGTTCTTTTTGCATTCTTCCTGGGCCTTAGCAGCCTGTTTCTGCTGGTGGACCTTTTTCTTCTTCAATTGCTTTCTGAACTCTGGCGAGTTTCTGCGGTTGTAGTCGAAGTACACGGCATATGCGAGGACTCCTGCGGCGGCAACGGAAGCAACAGTCAAGGCTCTACTCATTGAATGGATGAAAAGGGAAGTTGGAGTAAAAATTTTTATGATAGAGACGTGCAGGCACCACCAAGTATGGAGGTATCATGATATCATCGTGGGGATGAAAGGGCTTTTGGGAGAATAATCGGCAATAAAGGCTGGACTAATTGAGAGAATTTGGAGAATAACCATCTTTTATAATTAGATCTGGGTTTTGCTATTTTGTTTCTTTTGGGAATCTTCAATTGCTCTTCTGTTGCCATCGCAGTCTGTCGCAGTGTTGCAAGTTAATATGTAGCGCTATAGATGTTGAACACTGGCACGATTGACTATGGCAGAGATAAACGAAAAATTAATTTGGTTCCATTCTTTTCAATATTATTAATTTTATCCATTCTTCAAGGTTTGAAGCCGTTTTGGCGTGTCACATAACCAAACTACTTCAAGAGTTCTGCAAGATTGCGTACAATCAAAGAGTGATCGTGTTTCAATGATTCCATTGTTCTTTACTCTTTTCAATTTTTTTCTCTTTCATAAGTGCCACGTCTCAGTATCCGGCCAATCAATTATCTTCTTAGGAATCCATACAGCGAGTAAATACCGGTGAGCTGCTAGTCTTTCGTAGAAGGTCTCTGATACCTTAAAATAGGTACATTCTTTGGTATCCAATCCTCGATTAAAGGCTATCACACAAAGAACGAGTAATCCGAGACATTCGTACATGAAACTCAGAGAAGATTCGTGCTGGTGAATAAAATTGGATTCGAAAAGATTGCGAGCACATTTCCGTTTCAGATACCCAAGCCTAAACAGAATCAATCATGTTGCAACGATTGTTCTGACAAACTAGCATCTACTCCTCATAGCAAACATTAAACAATCTACATCCTCAACTTTTTAATTGTTCCTTCCCATTTTGTGATTTCAAACCATATTCACGGGCTCATTCCGTTTGCCGTAACTCATACCATGAAAATTGTTCTTAATCAATCTAAGTTCCGTTTAGCTCCTGGGCATGCCAGATTTCAGATGAATAAACCAGTTGTTCTTAGAAAACACACCCTAATATCCCAACCTATTTATTCCCCCCTTTTATCCTCAACCACACATTACGTGCTTCCCGGAGGTCCAATTGTAAAGTTGAACGACGGATACTTGAGAATCGACGCCCGGTTATAATCTCCATAATGCCTCCCTGTTGGAGCATATTTGGCCATGCGCAAGTAGAGTGTTATGTCATGATTCGATTCTGTGGTTCCAGCCTTGAGCGAAAGGTCAAGAAGATCTTTTAGCTCACTGTTCTCCGAAAATAATTCTTCCAAGTCCAAATTGCCGTTATTAGGCCCAATGTATCTCTCCACATCATTCACCAAGAGAGAAACGTCTGTATATGCTTCCAATATTGACAGAGATGCTGCGCTAGCATCATTTCCGTCATGCTCTTTCCAGTACAAAGTACCGTTATTCAAAGAATAAAATGAAGGGGCATATATCTTTCCTGTTGGTTCATCTCTTAGAAGAGAAAGGTTGGTTTCGGCAATAGATGCAAATCCCCATCTAGCCACTCCTGAAAGGAATAGTCCAAGCAATATCCCTTGAAAAACATAAGCGGTTTTACCTCTAGTGGAGCAGCCAGGAATGAAAATGAGGGCAAAAATATAATGGTGGATTCTCAACGCAAGTCCTGGAATGTTAGCGAAAAGTACCAAGGCAGCAAATGTCATGCCATAAACCAGGAGTAATTTCCAAAATCTCCCCAGAAGCCACACATAGTATGCTTGTGCAACTATGCAGAAAACCAAAATACTTCCAACAATCATAACTGTCATCATGGCTCCTGGCTGGGTTTGCAAGTCATGCCAAGTGAGTCGATCCACAGGTAGTCTGTCCAAAGTCATATTGTTCAAAATGCCAACCCAGAAAAATGGGTACCAGAGTATGAGTCTCCAAACAGTGGAATATTTGGCATGTGGTCCCTCAAAAGTGAACTGTTCACCGCCAATTTCGTCAGGATTCTGTGGAAGATATGAGCGGTCTTGAAACGAGCCAAATGTTCGCTTGACACTGACCTTCCACAAGAAAAAGAGAACATAGCAAGTAGGGAGGAATCTTTCAAGACCCAATGAAACAAGGCGATAGAAAGACTCGGGGTCCTGTGGCTCTACCAATATTGGTGGATCAGTAGCCAAGGTGATGGTCCAAAAACCAACCACGGACATTATCCAAAAAAATGCTGCCCCGGAACCGAGGAAAACCACAGGGATTCCCATAATGACGTTGAGAAGAAGGACCAAGAGTCTCGGATCGTAACACAAGCTCACATGTGCAGCATCCGACTTGAAAAAGTACAGATACGGAAAGAAACTGTTAAATCCTATTGAATCAGACACCCTGTAATGGCCCTTAGTTCCTGGGAACGACGATTGAGCACCGCTTGAGTAAGAGATTCTTGCACATCCTCCAAAAAACGGCGATATAACACCAGAATGCACCGCAGCTCCACAAGGGAACGAGTCTGCTCTGTACGGATAAGAGAGCACATCCTTCTCGGTCCTTTTCTCGCCTCCGCCAATGAAGTAGCCTCTGTAAGTCACAATCTTGTCTCCCACCGCTTCCAGAGAGTATAACCAACTTGAGCGATCGCAAAGGGCCGGACATCTGAAGATGACATCGCCAGCGAGTTCTACAGAGGGACACTTTTCAGCATTCAAGCCACACGCAGCATTTTTCCCTCTCCAAAACTGATTCGACTGGCCGCAAGTGAGGGAAATCACCTGGGTATCCTCATTTTGAACGTGTGGTATCTCAACCAAATATGGGAGGAGAAGTTTGCTCCATATGGCGACCCAGAAGGTCAAGTAGATGGCCAAGATGAACGCACGCGACCAGTAGGTGGTTCTCAGCCGGAACCGTTCGGGAAGATCTTCGAAGAATTCAAACGTCCTCAACGGCAGTGGAGGATCATCGGAAACCGTACTTGGACCCTGCCATGCTGCTCTGAAATAGTTTAGAATCCGATCTTTTCGAGAATGCGAGACCCAATGTGGAGAAACCCCATTAAAATCATCTAGATTTGGGCTCTCGAATCGATCACCCGACTCTTCAAAGGATTCGGAACGACTGGGAGTAGAAGAGCTCGACATAGAAGTGTTCGGATCTTGGGTGCTGATCGCCGATGAATGTGTTTGCTTGCTGGAAGGCGAAGGTAGTGAGGAGAGTTCCACATTGTCAGACATTATGCAAACGTATCAGGAATGTACTGTATCCCCTGCTTATCTATGGAGTGATAAGGGGAGATCGGCAAGGTTATTAAGGGAATGGTTGGGCTATTAATACGAGTAAATGCTCAGTTATGTGCTCTTCTGCACTGTCGTCTTCTGTGTCCGAAAAGAATACTTTCGGATGCGACACGTACATCTGGCGATAGCATTTTTGGTATGATTGGGGCCGTAAAAGGTTACGAGAATACAGGTTGCCGAGCAACAGGGCACGCTCCAGGGCTTCATGTGCTCACTCAGGCAAGTAACTCCGATACACAGTACCTACATGTAGCCATACTAAAATGCATCCATACATTTACACACAACGCAGACATACTATTAATGATGCAAGTGACGCACACCTGCGGAGACCTAAATTACCATGAGGATGGGCCGAATGCCTCACCTTCATTAAGAAGAATCGAGATGGTCTCGATGTTAGTGTCGAGAGTGGAGTTGACCACGTTGTTGCCCCACCAGCTAGGGAAACTTGTGTTGGTCAAACTCAAACACAAGAAGATGATCATCAATGAGTAGGCCAAACCGATATCCAATCCAGCCGAAAGCGAATAGTTGTACTTGAACCACCAGTGGGTGTACTTCTTCTTGATAAACACTCCGAAGAACATACCAACAATACAGTAGGTAGAGTAGTTGTATGGGGTGGCAGGAGGAATGTATCCGGTACCAGAGAAGAAGACAGGCCAGTTCAACCATCTAATCTTGGAGTTTGGCCACTTCTTCAAAATCAACCAGTTGACCACTGGCAAGAAACCCAAAATGAAGAAGAAAAGGGTCTGGTGGTAGACACCGTCGGGACCAAATACTCTCTTTGGACCTATGGCTCCCCAAATCACCGAGGCGTTGAAGAATACTCTTCCGTTGGGGCAGGTGTAGCCACTGGACTGACCTCTCACACACAAGTTGTCAATGGCACCGTAAGACCATCTCAAGACACCAATCTGGACAAGCGAACCCCAGAGAGTGGCCAACAACTGGGCAGAAAACAAAAGACGTGGAGCCACCTTCATGTAGTGGCCCAACTTCATGTCCTGAGCGAAAGTGACGGCCTGGTTGTTGGTGATGTAGCCAAAGGTCTTGAAGAACATCATGGCCAAAGGCTTACCTGGAATCATGTAACCAATAATAAATTCAGTGACGACGTTCAATCCCACAGCGATGTTGGTCAACGAGTAGATAATACCGACAGGCAACAAGAAGACAATGGCGATTAAAAGAGCAACAACCAACGACCACACGGGCATTTCGGTGTTCCAGCATCTGATGGTGACAATGGAAAGCGCAAATGATCCAAGGAACACAATTCCGTACCACCATTCGGGAATGTTCTTGTAGTTCTGTCTCATCAAACGAAGATGCACGTCTGGCTTCTCCTTCTGCTTGATCTGGTTAATGATGTCCTTGCCGTGGAACAACACAGTGTGGACCAATGTTGCAATAATGGAAGCAAAAGACAAACCGTAAGAAATAGCAAAGGTGGAAGAGATGAACAATGGAGAGTATTCCTGGTAGGCCTTCTCGTCGAAGGTCAAGGTCGACTTGTTGACAATCTTGGACACGTTGTAAGGCATTTGGTATCTGTCATAGGAGCCCGAGTCTGAGAAGGGCAAGTACTTGGAGTACCAGCTGTTGGTGTAGTACACGGCAGGAACCACCACCCAGAAAATAATCACAATAGACGAGAAAATGGTGAGAATGGTCGATGCTGGAGGAATCAATGGAGAGCCAATGTAGCCAGCAATCTGGTTCCAGTCGAAAGTAACAGGAAACAATCCCATTCCGGAAGAAGCTCCAAACACCTGGTTAACCTTGACATTGTTTGGAGCAATCCAGGTGGGCCAAGCAAAGTACGACAAGGCGGTGAAAATGTAGCCTGGGAAGAAGTACCAGAAGAAGTTGGCGGTGAAGATCAAGGCAAAGAAGGCAAATCTGGAGATTTTCCAACCGTTGGCCTTGTGGTTCTCGTTGATGTGCATATTAGTTAAGAAGGTAGCACTGACCAAGTTGGCTGGCCAGATGGCGGAAGGAGCCTCCACCAACACCTTACGAGCCATACCAGCCAATGAAAAACCGATGATTTGCGTGGACCAAACGGCACAAATGGCAAAGCCAGCACCGAAGTCCGAGTTATAGAACTTATTCTGAGCCAAAAGAATATCGGTAGCGTAAGCAGCACCTCCACCGAACGAAACAGAACCCATAATAGTGATGATGGTGTGTTCCTTGATGTTGAAAGGGCCAGGGTTCAAAGGCATGCCGAAAATAGAAATGTTAGGCATCACCTTCTCCCAAGCCTTACCCAAAGGATAAGCCAACACTGAAGTGACGTAAGTGGTGATAGAGAAGGAAGGAGAGTGCATCGAGAAAAGCATGTTCATTCCACATCCCAAGGTGGTCAAGAGAAAACCAATCACCCACATACGAATAGTGTTTTGTGGGAGGGTTGGGTCGTCAGTAGATGGTACCGAGGCTCTAACTTCCGGATATGGAGAGTCATCTTCCACATGAACAGCTGCGTAGTCATCATCAGCGAGCTTCGCAGCAATAGTGGTGTCGGTGGGATCGAACTCGAGCGACTTGGCCACAGAGAGTGCGACATCCTCTCCGTTGTCGGAGGAGATCCTTTTCTCATCTTGCTCCGAGTTGGAGAGCACGGACTTGATTTTTTCCATCGTGAGTTATCGAGAGCTAACTTTCTAACTTGCAATATTGCCTACTGACCCCAGTATATATAGAATTTGCAAAATTGTCACCTGGTGCCGCGCCTGCAACCTGTGAAGACGCAAATCCCTTATCAGCAATTGAAATCACACAATTACTTATCAGGGACTGGAGCCACTCGCCATATGACATACGGCTGCAAACGGTGCGACAAGCATGCATAGAAATAGGCCAGGGCAACAATACACGACAGAAAAGAAGGAAAGTTTGAAACCTCGCCGAGAATTTGTTAAAGATGTCGTTTGAAGAATAGCAGCATAAATTAAAACGGGACTTTGCTTGCCAAGTGGGTTTTGTGCTCGTGGGATTTGTGTTCGTTGGATTTTCGATCGCATAAGCACCTTTTTTATCTGGTTGCATTGAAACGGGACGGATGCGTGATGCCTCATCCGCGAACGGCATCGGGTCACCATTGTGTAATTCGTGCCGTTTGGTGCCGTCATGGGCCTGAGCCATTATAAATCCGGAGCCGTGCTTGCGTAATCGACGCGAATAAAATCATGGGGACACTAGGCTGGCAGTTGTAAGCGAATCACTCTACTCCACGGTCATTAATAGTAGTAGTTTATTAGTTCCGAATACAAGCAAATTCTAGTGTACATTGGTGGTGAAAAGAGATTAGCCAGAGCACATGGTGCACGACTCAGGGTTGTCGATGGCACAGGCGATGACCTTGGAGCTGAAAATGTCAGCCTCGGTCTCTTCCGAGACTGCCTCGGCAGCAGAGTCATCCGTAAGCTTCAACTCCGCAACGGAGTTCTCCAACGAAGATGGAGCGGTCGACGGCACGTGAACGTCTTCCTCGCTGATTCCGCTGACATTGGGTGAAGCTGATCCGCTCCTGCTTGAGCCTCTGGCGACATACTTTCTCTGGTTCAACTTCTCCAACATAGCAACAGACTTGTGGGCAGCACTGACCGAGTTCTTGTCGACGGTAAATTGGATAGCGGCAGCAGCAGCCTGGGTTCTCAAGTAGTACATACCAGTCTTCAATCCCTTCTTCCACCCGTAGAAGTGCATCGACGTCAACTTGCCCATGGTTGGATCTTTGATGTGGATGTTCAACGACTGTGACTGATCAATGAAGGCAGCTCTGTCGGCAGCCATGTCGATGATGTGCTTCTGCGAGATCTCCCAAACGGTCTTGTACAAGGCTTTGATTTCATCTGGAACGTTTGGCAAACTCTGGATCGAACCGTTGTTACTGATGATGTTGTTCTTCATGGCGTCATCCCAGAGGCCCAAGTCCACAAGGTCCTTCAACATGTGTGGGTTGACAATTTGGAACTCGCCCGCAAGCACTCTTCTAGAGTAGATGTTCGAAGTGTATGGCTCGAAACATTCATTGTTACCCAAAATCTGAGAAGTCGAAGCAGTTGGCATTGGGGCCACAAGCAAGGAGTTTCTCAAACCGTATTTGGCCATCTCCTGCTTCAAGGTGTCCCAGTCCCACAATTCCGATGGCTTTCTGTTCCACAAGTCGAACTGCAACAAGCCCTTAAATGCTGGAGATCCCTCGTAGGATTCGTATGCGCCCTCTTCCTTAGCAAGCTCGATAGAAGCTTCAACTGCAGCGTGGTAGATGGTCTCGAAGATCTGGATGTTCAATTCCTTTGCTTCTTGGGAGTCGAATGGAAGTCTCAACGTCATGAACGCATCAGCAAGACCCTGGACACCAAGAGCAATAGGTCTGTTTCTCATGTTGGATTTTCTGGCCTCTTCGACAGGATAGAAGTTACGGTCGATGATTCTGTTCAAGTTTCTCGTCACAACCTTAGTGACCTCGTGTAATTTGTCAAAGTTGTACCATGAGGTGGAGGCATCTTTCTCGACGAAAGATGGCAATGCGATGGAAGCCAAGTTACAAACGGCTACTTCCTCTGGAGAAGAGTACTCGACAATCTCACAACACAAGTTAGAAGACTTGATGGTACCCAAATTCTTCTGGTTAGACTTCTGGTTACATGCATCCTTGTACAACATGAATGGAGTACCGGTCTCAGTCTGAGCCTCCAAGATGGCGTACCAAAGCTTCTGGGCCTTGACAGTAGATCTTCCACGGCCCTCGCGCTCGTATCTCTCGTACAATTCGACGAACTCGTCACCGTAGACGTCAGACAAGCCAGGAGCCTCGTTAGGGGAGAACAAGGTCCACTCGGCGTTCTGCTCGACTCTCTTCATGAACAAGTCAGGAATCCAAAGGGCAGGGAACAAGTCCCTGGCTCTGATCTCCTCCTTACCGTGGTTCTTTCTAATGTCAACAAAGTCAAAGATGTCGGCGTGCCATGGCTCCAAGTAGATAGCAAAAGCACCTGGTCTCTTGTTGCCACCCTGGTCAACGTAGCGGGCAGTGTTGTTGAACACACGAACCATAGGAATGATGCCGTTGGAAGTACCGTTGGTACCAGCAATGTAAGCACCAGTACTTCTGATGTTGTGGATGTGCAAACCGATACCACCGGCACTCTTGGAGATCAATGCACAAGTCTTCAAAGTGTCGTAGATACCGTCGATGGAGTCATCCTTCATGGCGACAAGGAAACACGAGGACATCTGGGGGCTGGGGGTACCAGCATTAAACAAGGTTGGCGAGCCGTGAGTGAAATATCTAGACGACATCAAGTTGTATGTCTCGATGACACGCTCGATATCGGAGCCGTGGATACCCACGGCAACTCTCATGAGCAAGTGCTGAGGTCTTTCTGCCACCTTACCGTTGACTCTAAGCAAGTAGGATCTCTCCAACGTCTTGAAGCCAAAGTAGTTGTAGTTGAAGTCTCTGTCGTAGACGATGGCGGAGTTCAACTCGTCGGCATGGTCACAGATAATGTCGTAGGTCCCCTTGGAGATCATGGGCGAGTGCAACCCCGTCTTTGGGTTGATGTACTCGTACAAAATCTTCGACACCTGCGAGTATTGCTTGGTGGTCTGCTTGTGCAAGTTGGAAACTGCAATTCTAGCAGCCAAGATAGCGTAGTCGGGGTGGATGGTGGTCATGTAGGCGGCAGTTTCCGCAGCCAAATTGTCCAACTCGATAGTAGTAACACCATGGTAGACACCGGAAATGACTCTCTGGGTTACCGAAACGGCGTCGACGTGTCCGGCATCCAAACCGTAGCACAATCTCTGTATTCTGGCGGTGATCTTGTCGAAGCGCACGGGCTCCTTGCGGCCATCTCTCTTGTATACGTACATAGTGAAATGGGATGGAGAAAAAACTTCAAAAAATGGAGGAAGAAGCGTCTTATATAGTGCTACGCGTATGCACAGGATTGATGCGATCAAAACAACGCATGCACACGTAACAGGGCAACCTTCGGGAAGCAGAACGGTGAGAAAACACGCGATAATGTGGACTTTTTTGTGATTTTGAACGGTAGCAGTACGGGAAATCTAGCGCTAGTTTGTATTCTTCCTTTTCAGCATTTTCCTACAGTTTTTGGTCGAATAGCTTCAATGTTTCTAGAGGTGGCGGACGCGCGTCTGCAGGATGTGATGTACGCGCACACGTCTTAGTAATCAGCGAGCGAGTTACCCGAGAAACAGGCAAAATATGAATACAGAAGAGAAAGAATGATGAAATTATACAATGATAATCGGATAAAAGGATAAGAGGAAATCGGAAGAGGGTGCTGAGTTGATAGAAAGTACGTTTTTATTTTGTAATGCCATTGTCTTATGGTTGGTTGTGGTGCCCCGAATTGAGAAAGTAAACAACTCTGTATGCGAAGATGGTATGAGCGGTAGCAATGTGCCCGAAAAGGAAATGTGATCTGACCGAATCGGCTACGCCTATTGTCGAGTGGGGAGATAGCTACGTTGGAAATATGGTAGAGTAATTAATGGTAGAGTTGGAAACTTGCTACTATATTTGGGGTAGGTAGTAAACGTAGGAGAAAAAAGGGTAGGTATCGGGGGAATTTGAAATGATAACCAATTATGCTAATGGGGGCACCGAATGGGAAATCTGACTAAGCCAAGGTCCAGTTACATACGCCTTCTGAGTCGAGATTCTGCGTTAGGTAGAACTGAAGATAAGCGCCTATGGATGAAGACGGAGAACAGAAACAGGTAGGTAATTGGTCGGAGCGAGAATTTTGACTGCAGTAGAAATGGCCGTTTTCTGGAACCACTGAATGGTGTAAATTAAGCCGAGAACGGTTTCAGGTAACGGCTCACAGCGAATTGCTTCAGGGATTCACCGAATTCTCCCATTGCCGCCTTCAATTGCACCTCTTCGTTCACATACATGTTGCCATTTCGTTACCCTTCTATCAATGCCAGTACCTTTACTGTCATGCCCATACTATCGATGGCTCCTCCATTCTTCTATAGTTTCATTCTTCCATAATTTCATTGTTTCATTGTTTCATACTTCCATAATATTCTTCCATAGTTTCATTCTTCCACTGTTCCTCCCCCATATACATTCCATTCCTCCACCCTTCCTCTAATCCTAATCTACACTTCATTTCTCACTATTCCATTGCTATACAATCTACTTGGCCTCCTCCTTGGTGAAGTCGCTGTAATGTTAGTATCGTTCTCCCATTTCTCCATCGTAGTACATACCTTATGATTTTCTCGAGGTCAAACTCCTCGTCCTTTGGGGTTGCAGCAGGTACAGCAACAGGCTCGGATGCGGCATTTCCACGGGGCCAGGCTGCAATTGCGGCCACTGATCCCAAGGTTAAGATGGAAAGCTGAAGTTAGTATGTTGGTGAGGATGCAGATTACGATGAGCCAAAAGCACTCGGGCAAAACCAATGGAAAGAAATGATCACGTACAATATGTGGTTGGACTTGCTTTCCGAAAATTGTGTATGCTGCACCCATGGTTTAGTTGAGTTGAATATTAGTTGGGGTTACCGGAGTCGGATCATGTAGTAATAAGATTGGCTGCTGCGAAGGAGGTACGGGTGCATGACGGGGCATGCTGGTTGTGTAAAGCCCCATTAATGAAATCAGAAGTTCAAGCTGTGTCTTCGTTTATTCTTCGTTTCAAAATATTCATGAAAATTCTACTATTTTGCCTTTCTCCTTCTTCTTCCCTTATTAATGCTACTCCCTCGCACAGGCCTCTCTCCAGTAATTCTCATGGCCAAACTTATTAAGAACCTTATATGCCTCGTCGTCATCTCGGGTAAACATCGGAGACCATTTCCGAAACAGCAACTCTTTAAGCTGTCCCTCCCATATCACAGTACACCTATTTCCAGATAAGTCTTTTCTGTCATTGGACTCGGTCCATTTGATTCTCTGGGTCATGAGTTTCTTGTAGAACTTGATACCCTTGGCGCCTCCCTCCACAATTACGAGGTTGAATCTTGGATTTTTCAACACAATTCCGAATAGGTCTAGTTGTTTCGCGTTGATATCCACTTTGAAAAAATGCTGAGGATCGTCTAGGTTGTCCACACGGTAAACTGTGGTGAAGTACCCCTTCTCCAAATCTTTCTCATGTTGCGTCTTTATCTTTTCTTGTTTCTCCTCCGATGTGAGTTTTCTTTCCTCGTTTTCCTTCAAATGCTTCTTCAATCTATCTTCCACTTCCTTGCGAACCCTCATCTCCACACCAGTAGGATCCTTGATAGCCTCATTTGTGAGAACATTCATCAAATTGGAAAGTTTCACCTTTGGTGGAGGTGGTGGATCCAATCCCAACTTAATGCGATCTTGGTTTTCCTTGTGCTTGGCCTGTCTATCATTTCTTCTCATTCTCTTCATTTCCTTCTTGGTCAAGTACATGGCCTTTTCTTCGCCGATGTGTCTCTCCCAGGGAGCCTTGATCGGCACAGGATGTTGGATATAAATGGACACTGGTGCATCTCCGCTGTCTAGAACGTATTTTTTCTTCTTATCGAAGAAATCATCGTACAGTCTTGTCTCCAAGTATGGTCGATCCCACCACTCTATAAGAGGGGGAAACTGGGGCCTGAATAGAACTTCACGAATGTTCTCATCTGGAAGTAACCCCTTGGCTTCCTTTTCTGCCCGCTTGGCCTCCAATACTCGACGCTCTTCTTCCTTTGTTCGGAGCTCATTTGCCTGCGCAATGTACTTTCCTTTCGGATTCAAATTGAGTGGTCTGGACTTGTGTGTTGTTTCCGCTGAAAAGCTAGACTGGTCTAAATAAGGATTGAGCGACCTGGCATCGAATATGCTCCTAGTGTTTTGCTTTAATGGATTATGGTTCTTTGCTGAAGGTAGCTGGACGACTTCCCGGAGCAAAGGGTGGATTTCCGTATTCAATCCAGTTTGCTGTTTGGTGGAGTTTTCTTCCTCATCATCGGAGATATCTAGCCTCCGTTTCTTCGCTTCGTTTGGCTTCTTCCAAGAAGACATCGATGTGGAGAGGTAATGTATGTAGGATGAAATTATGGAGTAAGATTCGGACTAGATACACTTCCATAGAGATGAACACATGATTGCAGTCAAGACTAAATATTTAACTAGATTCGCCCATATCTGTGGATTTTAATTTTTTTCATTGCTGTCCTTGTCTAAGTCTACTAACTACGGCCATATTTAGCAGAACATCTTGAAGTAACATGCTGTTTCCAAATATGAATATCAAATTAATTAATAGCGTAAATTATTTCGTTATTCACGAGATTGATGAGCCTATCTCCATGATAATCTCCATAATAATCTCCATAATAATCTTCATAATAATTTCTGTCTTCACCACCTCCGTTCTTCGTCTCATATGCTCTCCTACATACATACACCACCAGAATACAACTACTACTCCATGGCAGATCTAGACCTCAACGCACTATTTGCAGAATGGCTAGAAATAAAAGCTGACGAGCTCATGAAGAAAGGCTCCAAGCTAGCTTATGCATACGGAAAGGCCTTGGACAAACTAAAAAGTCATCCAGAACCAATCACTACACCAAAACAGCTAAAGAGCATTCAGTTTGTGGGGGAGAAGATCTTCCTGCAACTATGTTCCAAGTTGAAGAAGCATTGTGTTGAAAATAGTATCACTCCTCCGGCTTCCTTTGAGAGCTATGTAGTGGAAACCGAAGGAGGAAAACGACTCACTGAACTAGACGACGACAACAAGACTAAAAAACGACGCTTCACCAATTGGGTTCCAAAAAGAAGATCGGGTTCTTGGGCCATCTTGGTGTCTCTATATAAAAGAGATAAGTCTCGTCGAGGAACCACAAAAGAAGATATCATTGCTGGAGCTTCCCAGTATTGTGATAGCTCATTCACAAGTAACCCGGCAGCGAGAGACTTCTACTCTGCGTGGGATGGAATCAAGACGTTACTAAAACGTGAGCTTGTTGACTGTGTGGGTAGAGCTCCAAAAGTGTATCTTCTCACCGATCTGGGATTCTCCATGGCTAAACTCATTGTCCAACAGGAAGGTGGAGAAAGCTCACCGTTGAGAGAAGCAGAAATGTCGTTTGATAATGGTGTGAGAGTCACTCCAAGTGATGGGGATCCCGTAGTAAGAGATGAGAACTCTGTTTCTGACTCAACAGGCCTCTTTGTTCCTACAGAGATGAGTAGTCCGCTACGAACCAAATCGCATGATCGGGCTCAAAAAGTCTTTGATGGAGTTCCCTACGATATCTGGATGCCTGAAGAGTACGAAATTGTGCTTATAATGGATAATAGGGAGGTGAGGTCGCTGACAGAGAGAGACTTCTTTCACCGGAGAATCGTCGACAACAACGTAACCTGTGAAGTGCGCAGCTTATCGGTGGGAGACGTGTTGTGGATTGCCAAACATTGCAAAACAGGACGTGAAGTTGCTCTCAATTATGTCTGTGAAAGAAAAAGACTCGATGATTTGGCCATGTCCATCAAGGACGGAAGATTTGTCGAGCAGAAAAACCGACTCGGCAAATCAGGAGTAAAGAATGTGTACTATCTTGTGGAGGAAGGCGGATTGGGGGATGTGGAGCGTATCATGTTGATGAAAAAGGCCATTGAAACATCGATCTCAATGGTTATTACTGTTTCCAACTTATTTCTCCAACGCTTCAGAAGATCCGACGACACAATTGAATGGCTTGTGTCCATGACCGAGATTTTGAAAGAGAAATACTCGAAACAGCGGCTTTTGGTCCTTAAGCCCAAAACGGTCAACAGCCAGAACGAGTACTTACAAATGCTCGAATCGTTTCGACAGGAATTTGAGGCCAGGGAAAACTGCTATGAATGTGTGCACACAATGGCGGCATATCATGCAACATTGTCGAAAACAAACATGATGACAGTAAAGGAGATGTTCATTATGATGCTTATGCTGGTACGGGGAATCTCGTTCGAGAAAGCAGTTGTGATTCAGAACCATTTTGGTACCCCGAAGAAGCTACTAGAGTATTACCACGAGGAGAACCGGGCATTGCCGGAGACGCTGAAGCAGATGTTAATACGAGATTTGTTTCAGAATCAGATTGGAAATAAGAAGATAAATAAGGCGGCGCTGACGGCGATGTATGAGACGTGGGGGGTGGAATGAATTGGAGGTTTGACTATGGGCTGCGAAAACTTGGGGGAATAATTGAAAACGAGAGGAAACAAAAAGCATAGAAAAAGGAATGTTAAATAATGATATCAAATTAAAGTATCCAATAAGCATACAAAGGAAAGAAGATATAATGGAAAAAAAAATCGAAAGATATGGCAGTGGTGTATAAGATCGAAAAATGGTGATGCTACAATAGTGCACCTACACCCAGGTTGGGCTCCGCACACTGTTTTTTCAGCATTTTTTTTCCACTACTAAAACACTTCCACAAGCACAATGAGGTCTTCGACGGTGGCACTCGGAAAGAGAACCATTAAGTACGGAGGCAAGTCAGGTATCTTGCCCGAAGTTCGTCCCATCTTCAGAAACAACCCAATTAGAGCCAAAACGGACCCCGAGAAACAGGAAGAAAACAAAATTGAACAAGGATATGCAGAAGGAATCCCACTTCCCACCAAGAAGGGCTTCAAATTCCACCGCAAACCGGTCGAGAAGCCAGTTGTCACCGTCCAAGAGAGAATAGAAAAGCACATTGCCAGAAAGCCAAAGGCAGACAAATCTACCTTGAGTGGAGACGAATTGTGGGCTGTTCAGAGAGACGAAATCAGAAGACAGCATTTGAAAGACGCCTATTTGGCCGAGGAAAAGAGACTTCGCCGCATCGACGAGTTGAAGGCGAAAGCTTTGGAGTCCGAACACAAACACAAGGAGGAACTGGAACACTACCAAGAATCCCAATCCACAAAATTCACATTGCCCACGCTTGATTCGTACTTGAAGGGCCCAATCATGAGACCAAGAACACACGAGGAGCAGGCGCTCTTAGAGGAGAAGCGGTTGTTGAATAGAAAATCGGGTGAATTGAAGCAAATGGAAGCCAAGGCCAGCGACCTCTTGGAGTTGTATCATGCCGCAGGCAAGTTTATCACCACCGAGGAGGAGTTAGCGGTGGCCATTCGCGACGCTTTCGAGGTGAAGGTTGGCCGTTTCGAGTCTTCCGAGAGATTAATCGAGGATAAGCTCTTTGGATATCATAACACTTTTGCTAATACCAAGACTGCGGAGAGATTGGTGAAGGACGCAGCATTTGGAGAGATCGACGGCCAGCCTGGTCTTGACACTGTGAAGGATACTTTGAGTGGAGGGGCCGAGAAGGTGAGGAGAGCAGCGCAGACAAAACTCAACCACTCGTAGCATGTACATAGAATAATTGGAGGATTGTGGAGAAGGTGTAGAGGTGCAAATACAAGATAGGTGTAGTGGAAATATTCTTTGAAATAGAAGATGGAAATAATGGAAAATTTTGTGAAAATAGATCGTCATGGACGACTTAAGACTGTAAAAATCCCACTGAAGTTTAACTATTTTCTGGCTCGCACCTTCTCTCCATTTCATTGCTCCCGCTACACATCGCATATTCTCTCCAATTCTCCAAGAGCAGAAACTCACGAAAACCCTAAACAATCAAAAAGATACGAAATTGAGTCCGATCTTCTGAATTTACCCAATTGACTTTCACAACTATGCCCACCATTTTCTTCCTCTCTCCTCCACCTTCTCCCGCATCTCTTCTTCCCTGCATCTCACCTCAGACTTTATACCTTCTTCTATACCACTTCATGTCGACTCCAAAGAGGATTACCTCATACAATTATTACTTTGCAAAGGTTCTTGCCAAACGATTACGTTTTCTTCACAAGATAAATGTATTGCTTTCCATTTTTGTGTCATTGTTGATCGGATTTCCCTACACTAGCTTCTGGTCCAATATCGGTGCTACTCTATATCGAGCCCCGGTGATCTTTTTGTCTCTTTGGCTTGTAAAGTTGTGCCGAGACTCCAATTCAACTGTTGAGTACTCGCGGGCCAAAACTTTGGCTGTCCACATCGTTCGAAGCGTGCTCACTCGTCGATTCTTGATCACACTTTGCTGCTTTGCTGCCTCGGCATACATTGCTTTCATCATATTTATTTCCCAGCTCCCTCTAGCTTCCCAGTACTACTTGGTGGCCAAAGAGTATCGTCACAGGTCTGTCATCAACGACGAATGGGTGTACTTCTGGTTCCACGCCTACTTCATATCTCTCTTATACACTCTTCAGCATATTGTGTTCCAGAGAAATCGTCTCCGCTTCAAGTACGGCGTGAATACTGTGAGGCCAGAGTCAGTGCTTTTCTCCAACTTTGCCTCCCTCGTTGGTAATGCGGTAGCCTTCAATGTGTTGTCCAGCATCTCTGCTCCAATCATCTATTACAGCTTACGCTCAATCATCTACAAAGTCAACTGGCTCGTTTTTGCTGCTCTCAAGTTAGACTCTTCAATTCCTCGTTTTCACGTTGGATTTTTCACTATGTTGAATGTTGGCTATGTTTCGTTCTTTGTGTTCTGCGCCTGGGAACTTGTCAACCATGTGTATAACATTTACGCTACGATTGGATGCTTGGACGCAAAGAAACCTATCAGCAGCTACAGCGATGATCCTATTGGCACGTTGCTTTCTGGTTTGCGTGACATGGAGCCCCAGAACCAGTTGAGTCGCTTGTGTGCGTTCCAGGAATTGGCATATATGGCCAACACCCGTAATGCTGAGGAAGTCAAGCGCAGAAACGCAGTATACAACATGGGTACTCGTGGAAATTACATTTGGCCTGCCATTTTGGACGAGTGCGCGTTGGTTATTCGTGAGGTTTCGTCGAGAGTCAATTACAGACTGAAATCTGATATGGACGCACTAAAAGAGACCCAATTGTCTGTCAAGGAGGAGTCCGCCAATGTATACAAACAAGAGAAACGCATTTTTGGTAATTCCTATGATACTTCCGTGGATACCTCTCAGGCTATCATTAATGCTACCTCCAGTCCATTGAAGAAGTATGAGGATGCTAAATCTGAGCAAAAACAGCCAGTGTGGATGGTTCAATTGCAAAAATTGCTGCGAAGTCCTGTTGGTCAATGGGTCTCTGTTCATTTGTGGAGACCTGCAAAGGCTTATTTGGTTGAATTTGTCACACCCAAGCCTTCTGAGCCTAAGTCATTTGCACAACAATTGCAAGCAATCAAAGCCAAATTTCATCTTTATTACCAGAAATTCCTCTCGACTGCTGTGGGGGTGTTCTTCCGTATCTCCATCAAACGAGATGCTGAGTCTCGTGTTGTGAATCCGGTCAACTATGGAAACGCAGTCATTGCGGTCACCGGTCTTCTAATCCATGCGGTGGAAGAAGATAGAAGTGCAACTGTCTCCAACTGTCACATTAGCGAAATTCTCAACTTGTTGGAAAGACCAATTCGAGCATGCGCAAACTATACAGACATTCTTCCTGCCTCTGTGTATGTTCCACTCGAACTCCGTGGTAATGAACAGGCCACGAAGCATCATTTGATTGCGTTATTGCACGATTTGACTATGAACGAATTTTTCCAGATTTGTGTCAAGTACAATTTCAGATTGAACGATTTGCTGTTGTCTTCAAGGGCATTCAAGCTAGCTAAGTGGGTTATCGATGCTTCCATTGCACAGCAACAGAAACAGGCGCACTCTCACGGGGCAAAAATCTACTAAAATGTATCAAAATAATATATTGGGGTTAAACTTCGAACTTTACTGTGTACTTAATACGCTTCTCTCTCTACCGCTATCACTGTCCCTGGGACTGCTTCCTTCGCCACTTCCTGGAGTTGGGGAAATATCAAGAAGTACGGGCTTCAACACCTCCTCGTCAAACTTGGTGAACCACTTTGCATGCTCCTCAGCACTCAAGAATGCTCCAAGAACTCCACCAGAAGGCTGATTTGAAGCGGCGTGGACAACTTGTGTACTCTCCGAGTTGGCGTTGATGGATCCTGTCAATAAGTCATCGACATCACTAGTGTTGAGCTCTTCGTCATCATTCATGAGCTCATTGTGAGAACTGAGTGAATGCAGACTACCAGTCTTCTGGATGTAAGGCAAGGAAACATTGGAAGCACTCTTGCGCGTGACATTGTTCTCGCTAGACTTTCTGTACAATTGCTGACTAGGGGTGAACCTTCTGTTGCCCATCAAGCTAGGCTTGCTATGACTTGGAAGGGCCAATCTTGGGGCTTCAATATCGAACTCGTCATCGGAGACATCTTCATCGTCCACACACCCAACCTTGATGCCCAAAATCTCAAGCATGGAAGCGGTGGTACCGCCAAAGAAGATAACGGTAAGCACAACGACCACTAAAACCGTAGCCAAAAGCGTAGACTTTGCTTCTCCCATGATTCCAAGTGCCAAAGCAACTCCGACTGCTCCTCTCAAGCCAGCCCAGAAAATCATCATCTGGTATGAGTGGCTGATTTCCTCGGGAATTGAGGGGGAGGAGATGCCTCCGTTCAAGTAGTTGGTACGGTTGAACTTCTCAAACCGTGCTCTATACAAAAAGTTCAAGAGTCTTGACAAGGGGAACACAGCACACCATCGAGCAACACAAATCAGGATGAAGGTGACAATGATCAACAAAGGCTTGAACACCAATTCGACTTCTGTGAACAAAGACAACCCTAAGTAGATGAAGATGAAATTCTCACTCAATTGAGCCAAAAACTGGAAGATGTACTTGGTTGCAATCTGGGTTCTTCTGGACATATTGAAATAGGCATAATGTTTCAAGGTGATTCCTGTGAAAAGCAACGACACAATACCGGACATGTGGGCACCATTGGAAAAGAAGTATGACTGATAAGCAAAAAGTAATACCAAACACGTTTCGATCTGTGGATATCTCCTAATATGAGAATGCTTCAAGATCAAAGCAACAATAATGCCCACGGAGAAGCCGATGATGGTTGAAATGGTGAAGGTCATCAAGAATAAACCCACACCTTCAAACAACGACGAAAAAGTCACCACCTTGCCGTGGAACTGTTGACATGTCTCGAACATGACAATGGAGATTGCATCGTTCAAAAGCGATTCTCCAAAGATGATGGTGTACAACTTTGGGTCGACTTTGTAGGCGTTGAAAATAGACAATATTGTAACGGGATCAGTAGCGGAAAGGGTGGCACCCACCGCCAATGCGTCCACAAATTCCAAATGGATGCCATCTACGCCCAAAGCAGTCCATATATAAAGAATTGAACCAAGAACAATGGCCGATATGAAAGTTCCGGGAATGGCAAACGTGAGAATGGAGCCGATGTTACTGAAAAAATTCGCCTGATGTAGCTCGTAGCCGGAATTGAGAATAATCGGTGGTAACAAAATGTTGAAGAAATATCCCGACTTAAACTTGACAGCATCTTGGATATAGTGGCCGGGAGCAACCCTAATAAGAAGCCCCACTACCATACCGTAGAAAATCGACAAAACAGTCTCGTGGATGGCCTTGATTCTTCGCTGCTGAAGATAGTAGGACGACCATAATGCCGCACACAAAAGAGACAAAAGAATGAACAAAGCCCAGGAGGAAAACACTTCTTCAGCGACCGGATCGGTCTGTTCCTCCTCGGGAGTGGTGACATCGGGCAAATCTTCGTCCTCGGGCGCAATAGCCCTTTTGATCAAGTATTTGGCGCCATTCACAGCAAGGTACCTTGATAGATCAGTTAGCACCGAGGCCATGATCGCGTGACTATGGGGCAATGAGGCAACAGTAAATGCGACACAGAATGAGTTGGAGTGTCAGATTATTGTAGGAACTGTCTTTTTCCAGGTACTAGTTGATGGACAGTGGTGTTGATACAAGAGTGAACAAGACTGTGTGCACACTAGCTGACGATAGTAGGTCGATTCATAAGACAGGCATGGGAAAAATGCAGGTGATATTGACATGTCAGAATGTTGGAATGTGAGTGATATGTAGGAATGAGAGGGGGCGTTAATAGGGAAGCGGGAGAGTAGAATATTGTGATTGGGAATATTGTGATTGGGAATATTGAGATTGGGAATATTGAGATTGGGAATATTGAGATTGGGAATATTGAGATTGTGGAAAGTTGAGAGTGTAGAGTGAAGATTTGCGTGGTTCTTGATTAGATATGTTCAGTTGTTTGTGAGGGGAATGAGAAAAAGGAAAGAAGCCGAAATTGGAGAAAGATCCAATAGTTCTAATGATTCAAATTGGTTAATGGTGTTGATGCTGTAGTTTAATGGTGGGCCGGTCTCAATCTTGACATCTAGGTTTCTGCACTATGGCCCGATAAGGTGTGCATGGATAGGTGCACGATTGGATCAGGACAAGACAAACTTGATGAATTTTCGAGATGATCGGAATGGAATGATTTTGGCAATTTAGAGAACATGGTTTTGGTATGGGAAACCATAAGCGTAAGATGCCGTTAACCTGGTTGACGCAGGGAAACTGGGGTGCATGATCCACAGAGATTGGATAGGTTAAATTCATGGTGGAAACGCTGGTCGAAATAGAGTAAGGTACTAGAACGGAAAATAACGACTGTCGAGATGACCAGAAAGGAATTTCATTTTCTATTGCGGACTATTGAAAATGATGGAATACTGGACGATACGAGAATATGAGAGATGCGATCAAATGTGGTAGATTACACATGGATTGCAGACAGATTACAGAGAAGTTACAGATAGACAAGATAGTCAATAGATAGATAACCACGGAAGCGCATTTTGGCCGAATTGACCGAGATCTATCCCCACGGCCCGCAGGCGGCCTTTCCTTCTGTGCGTAAGTCAGAAATCATGCTCCACGGCCAATTCCCCCACGGGCAATAAGCCACGCAGCCATTTCCACGTTCATGTCCATGGAGATGTCATTTACAATTAATGCACATACATTGTCCAAATAAACCACTTACACAAATTACAATCTTTACAAAACGCACAATATTGGCCAGTAAATGCCATTCACAATGATATCTGCACCATTCACCGGTATCATCCCATTTTTACACGGACGCCTGAGTCTCCCTGACCGGCATACATTTCCACTTTTCTTCCCACATGGTTCAGGCCACTTTTCTATCTCGTCCTCCAGTAATTTCCATCCAATTCATGCGAGCTCGGCCGCATTCTACGAAGATACTCATACTCCCCGTTCAAAATGTTTCCCTCACATTCCTCGTTCAAAATATTATTCTCATTTTCATGCAAAGCAGAAAAAAAGATCTCGCGATTCCTCTTTGATGAACAACTTGGCCGAACTGGGACGCTCCTGCAGAAAGCAGGATTCCAGGGGTAGGCTACCACTACGATTAACTTGGAAAAACTACAATCTTGCAATATTTTAATAGTCACCAGCTTGCAACTCCCCACAATCCACCACATCCCCCACAAATATCCCCGCTCTGTCCTCTATTTGTACCATCGACATCTGTTAGTAAATACGGGCCATAAATATTCTTTTCTCCCAAATACAGGCTGCGCAGCAACTACACAACACAAGAAAAAGCAATCTGATGTACTGGTGTAGAAGAACCAAACCTTGCAATCAACTTTTTCTTTTCCATCTACTCGTTGTCCTTACCCCCGTCACTCGCTTATCTAACTCACCCTCTTCTTTGTCATGTTGAGCGTTAATCACAGCGTGGAGGATATCCTGACCTACCCCTATCCTCAACGAACATCGCAGGTGAACCCAAATCTTTCATCTGCTAATATCTCCCATTTGAAGCACCCCAAGGCGCTTAAGTCGGAGACATTCTTCCCACTTACGCCTCCGACTTCCAACTCGCCCACTCCTGTTTTTGAGAAGTCGGTCATTTTCTCGATTGGCTCTAATGCTGGTTCTACCGTCAGTCTCGACAAATTCAATTCTGTCGCTGAAGAGACTAACCTGGTGGCCCCTAGTTGGCTTCTGAAGGCGCTTCCGAGAGCCAATATCGAGGTTTTTACCATGTGCGTGTTGTGGTACGGCTTTTCCATTATTTCGTCCAATTCCACCAAGGCCATTTTGTCGAGATTTCAATACCCAGTGACACTCACCCAGCTCCAGTTTCTGTTGAACGCATTCTTGTGTGTGGCTCTTTTCACGATGTTGAAGTATTCCCCCCAGTTGGCAGGTCGCTTCCCGAAGGGCTCGGTGCCTGACTTGAACACGCTTAACCATTCGGTCAAAAACTTCCTCACTCCCAATGCTTTTATTATATCCACCACGTTGCCCATGGGACTTTTTCAGTTTGTGGGCCACATCACCAGCCACAAGGCCACCTCGGTGATTCCCGTGTCGTTGGTTCACACCATCAAGGCTCTTTCTCCGATCTCCACCGTGGTTATTTACAGATTGTTGTACGGAATGCAATTCAAAATGGTCACCTACGTGACGCTTATTCCGTTGATGGCAGGCATTATGATGACATGCTACAAGCCAAAGCGTTCTTCGGCAGCAAATGACCACTACTTGAGTGGCCTTGTCTATGCGTTCATCTCGATGCTTATCTTCGTGTCGCAAAACATCTTTGCCAAGAAGAGATTGACCGTGGAGACAGAAAAGAGTTCCAGCTCGCTCCCTTCATTCAAAAAGGAAGAATGCAAGAAGTTGGACAAGTTGACCATCTTGCTATTTTGCTCTCTCATTGGCTACATCTTCACCATGCCAGTGCACTTTCTTCTGGAACTTCGAAACGAGAAGTTTTCTCTCACATACATGACCGGTGAGTTGACGGCATTGGTTGTATTGAACGGAGTGTCTCACTTCATGCAATCGTTGCTAGCGTTTCTGCTCTTGGGGTCCATTTCGCCCATTAACTACTCGATCGCCAACATCATGAAGAGAATCGTGGTGATCGTTGTTGCATTCATGTGGGAGAGTTCGTTTGGGTTTTCTGGCATGCAGACATTTGGCATTGCGTTGACGGTTGTGGGACTCTACTGCTACGACAGATGGGGCATTGCCGGATGCAAATAGTTGTGTAATAGTTGTAATAGTATGGCCACAATTGCATGATTGATTGGTGGATTGTAGTTTGGTGAATTATACTCTGGTGGACTGTAATTTGGTGGTTGTAGTCCAATGCGGCAGTGGTTCGGTGAATCGATTAGTGACCGGCGCCGTCAGTATTCAACATCTTCTTGAAAATGTCACCAAAAGCAACCATGAACACCGTCTGCCACACACCCAATCCAATTCTTGGAGCAACACCTCTGTACAAGCCCTTGATTCCGTTGTTCTTGTAGATGTACTTGGCAGCAGAACCAACAGTCAAATTCTTGGGTCTGTTTGGATCATTAGTCTTCGACTGCATCTCCACTCTGATCACCTCAATTGGCTGATTCCACGCAGACAATCCTCCACCCACCACCGAGGCTGCGATCTTCTCGACCGCGTTCAACTTGTCGTCGCCCTTCTTTCCAGATAAGTTCTTGATTCCCTCCTCGGCCAATCTAGACAATCCAAATCTAGATCCCCAGTTGGTCATCTGTCTAATGGCCACTGCATTGACACCCTTGTTGATTCCTCTAATACCTTCCTTTCTGAAGATCTCCTGGAAAACCTGAAATGATGACTGCTGAGGAGCTCCGGCAACTCCGGCCTGCTTTGCTCTGGTGATCTCCACCGTCTTCATGCACGTGCAGAATCCCATCGTGAGGTATGCCTGGGCCACACCTCCGGTGACACCACCTCCCATTCCAGCGAGAAAGTTGCTTGCACCCATAGTCTTAAATCTGTACTCAGCTTCAGCAGAAACGAACAACAAAACGGCACCTTTGGTAGAGGCTTCGATCCATGCCCAAGGAATCAACCCCTGGTAGAATCCAAACAAGCCACCACGCGACCAAACCATTTTTCCAGCTTGCAACAATGACAAACTTCTGTTGGCAGCCATTGTGGTTTTGATGACCTCAAGCGGCTGGCCCAAGGTGGTAACTTCGGCCAAGTTCAAGCCGGCACCCAAGAGGATGTTGGAGAAGTTGATTGGCTTTTTTTCGATAGTTGCAGACATGGTTTTGAAGGTACTGATTGATTTGGTTGAGATTAATTTTTCCTTTGTAGTTGTGAGGGCCCGAGACTGCAGGGAGTGGATGATTTGGCCAGAGGAATATCACGAGAATGGAGAAATGAGGGGAAATATGATGAAGAAAAGAGATTGGGGAAAATGATTGGAAGGGTGCCAGTGGATTTGATGTTGCGGTATAGAAAATTGTTCCGGAATATAGAGGTTATCGCAACCGATTTGTGGATCGATCAGTTGGAGATATGGGGAGTTTGACGCATTGGACAGGATCAATGCGAAGAATGTCAACCAGGGGAGACTCGGAGAAACCCGGAGGAAAGCAACCAGAAGAAAGGAAAAGGGAGAGGTGGAGAATTGAAATTGGGAGAAATATCGATGAGTGAGGAATAAGGATGTAGTTACAAGGAATAGGGATGATCTTAACAGCATGGGAGTTGCAAACGAAAGAGGTAAAGGTGTTCTTGATTGTGAGTGAGGACGGAATTGGCGAAATGCGTGCGAAGAGTTAGGAGAGATAAGGGAGATCAGGGAATGCGAAACGACGAGGAGAGAAGCCACTCAAGTCCCTAAGATTAAACACTGCCTAAGCATCCTGCAAGTCACTCTCTAAGATTAAAAGGAAGTCACTCTCTAAAATTAAAAGGAAGTCACTCTCCAAAATTAAAAGGAAACTTCTCCCTGAGATGAGGTTCTGGTTATAATCATAGCAGAGTGAAGCAATGGTGATGGTAGGTGGTGATAATTTGAAGGGTGTTGGTGGAGGCAGGAAGATGGTGGTGTATTTAGATGTAGTATGTGGTAGCAATGGGTTGTAGTATGTTGTAATAGGTTTTTGTTCTAGGTTATTGTGTTTTGTTCTACTGTTGTTGCAGGATAATCCATACTAATATCTAATATCGTCGCAATTCCACAATAACTGCAATCATTGATTCCCTTTTCATAATTCCTTCTCTTTTCAAAACTTTCCCTATCTCAATCCTTTCCGTCTCCTATTTCCACCATTGTTTCCACCACTTCACCTCGTATTTCCTCATACCTTCTCATAACTCAATTTCACGTTGTCATTCCTCCTATCCTATCACATCCGGCATCTTTGAATCCGGCACGACCCACACACTCAATTTCACAACCACCAAAATCCTCTCCTAATTTGAATTCTCTGTCCCCTAAATCTCCAGTCAATCTGATCCCAATCTCTTAGTTTCCCACCTCCAACTTTCCCACCCCCATCTCACATCCACAGTTTTTCTTTTAGCACCCTCCATCTCTATCCAATCACCACCTCATTAAATTTGGGTGCGCACTTTTCTTTTTTGGGCCTTCTCTCGCAGCCGTTGGGATTAATGCCAATAACCACCACAACTTGACCCCAGGAAGTCGATCCAACTTCAGAAGTCCCCCAAATCCATTCTCTTCCATCTACTCCCTCCCCACCCCACGCCCCCTATCGCCTGTTCTCGCCAAGATAATCCCAAGACGTATTCTCGGAACGGCCCTGTGCACAAGTCGCAGCTGTTGGTTACTTTTTTTTCCCATATAAGTGGCCCGTTTTCGCATCCATTCTCATTTTCACCATCTCCTAGTTTGCCCACCCTCTCTCTATGGCTCAGGTTGCTTCCTTGTCGTCGACCGCCTCTGGCGCTTCGTCCCGCCCTTCCGTGCAAAGATCCGGAAATGTGGCCTCTTTCTCCTCCAACTTGACCGCGTTGGATACTTATGGAACTGAGTTCCAGGCTCCTGATTTCACCATCAAGGACATTTTGTCGGCTATTCCCGTTGATTGCTACCAGAGAAGAGCCGCCGAGTCGTTGTACTATGTCGCCAGAGACATTGCGTGCATGGTTGCCATTGGTTACGCCGGAAACACTTACATTCCAACGTTGCCCAACGTGTTCTTGAGATTCGCTGCTTGGACGGCGTATTCCATCGTCCAGGGCCTTTTCGGAACCGGACTCTGGGTGTTGGCCCACGAGTGCGGTCACCTGGCCTTTTCCGATTACGGCTGGCTCAACGACTTTGTCGGATGGGTGTTGCACTCGTTCTGGATGGTGCCTTACTTTTCCTGGAAGTATTCCCACGGAAAGCACCACAAGGCCACCGGCCACATGGATAGAGACATGGTGTTTGTGCCCAAGAGAAGAGACGAGTTCGTCGCCGGCAAGAACGCCCATCGTCTCGAGGAAGTTGCTAGCGATTCCCCAATCTATTCGTTGTACACCGTTGTTGTCCAACAATTGGGAGGATGGATTGCCTATCTTTTCACCAACGTCACTGGCCAAAAAGTTTCCAAGAGTGGCTGGGGAATGAACCACTTCAACCCTAACTCTGCCATTTTCGAGAGAAGAGACTACTGGTTTATTGTGCTCTCCGACTTGGGTCTTTTGATCCAGACATTTGTGTTGTACACCTGGTACAAGAACTACGGTGGATTCAACTTGCTTGTCAACTGGGTGCTTCCATACTTGGGGGTCAACCACTGGCTTGTGTTCATCACGTTCTTGCAACATTCCGACCCAAGAATGCCTCACTACGAGGCTTCTGAGTGGAACTTTGCCAGAGGCGCCGCTGCTACTATGGACAGAGAGTTTGGATTCATTGGCCAGCACATTTTCCACGATATCATCGAGACCCACGTGTTGCACCACTACTGCTCACGTATTCCCTTCTACAATGCCCGGGAGGCATCCGAGGCCATCAAGAAGGTCATGGGTAAGCACTACCAGCACTCTGACGAGAACATGTGGGTTTCGTTGTGGAAGTCTGCCAGATGGTGCCAGTTTGTCGAGGGAGACAACGGATTGTTGATGTACAGAAACGTCAATGGCAATGGAGTTGCGCCAAAGAAGTCTACCTAGATGCAATTGTATTCACTATTGTCGGCGTCTGCAATTAGAGGTGTGCCATCGATGGCATCTTCATTAGAGTATATATATAGCGGATTGGAATAGACTATGCGATAGAAGGGATTCTGACCGGAGTAGCTTCTGCGTAATCATCGTAGTCAGGAAAGAATGTTCGGAGAAGTTCCTCTTCGTAGTGGATGCGAGCCTTGAAGAATGCAACGAGTTTGTATGTTCCCAACCCGGCCATCAACCAATTCTCAAGCACCATCTGCATGCCGAGATACCACCAAAAGTAGCCAAAATAGCTGGGATGTCTTAGGTAGCGATAGATACCCCATGTCACCAATTTGTGTTTCTCGACACGTTCCCTTTGCACATAGTGGTTGAATGACTCTCCTGCGGTATACATTGCTATTGTTCTGCAACTTTGGCCAGCCACCACCACCAACAATCCAATAACGAGAGAAAATGACGAGTAGTTGAAATAGCTGTGCACAATAGTAGTTTCTATCACAGACGCTGCTGCCACATAATATAAATCTCTATCGGTAAGTATAAACGAGTCGTCATCAACCTCTGCAGTGTTGTAGTAGGCAGTGGTGAGAAACTCTAGCATATGGAATATTGAGGTAGTTAGAGTATATAGTGAGAGTCTGAAGATGGTGGAGGAGGCCCCAGTGAACAACATGGCAGCTAGTGAAGCCAGATACACCGCTCCGAGTGCAAAGGCTTTGAGGGCCACGACATGTAAGCGGAGGGGAGATTTCATTGGAGATGATGAGTGGGTATGTAGGAATGAGATTGTGGAGGTGAATGTGGAAATATTAGGTGATAAGAAAAGATATCGAAAATAAATGAAATCGAAATTAAATGAAATGGAATTAATTGAAATGGATTGAAAATTGGATGTTGAAGTGGAAATGTAATGGAAGTGGAAATGGAATCTATCTAGTGGAAGGGGAAACTCAAGTGGTATGTTGGAACATGCGGTGTGTTAGGTTTCGAAAGATTCTCAAAATGTCCATGGGAAGTTGGGATGAATATGGGCAAGTGAAGAGAGAGGAGACAAGTCAATGCCAATTATACCAAATACGGATGCATCGAAAAGGCATTGCAAGACTGCTGAACCAAACTAGAACCTACCATCTGCTCTTATTCGTGATCTTCAAGTAGTAATGTAAAAAATTACGGAAGACTTGTTCAATTGTATGCTGACATGTGGAAGGATGAATTCCGAGAGCCTCACTTCATTTCTTCTGTAGTTCTCTGAGAATATCATCTCTAGTTCTCTAGTTCATTGTCATTTCTTGCAAACTGACGATTCATTGATATCATTGTGATTTCATGATTGGCCCCGGATTTCCGTAGAGTGACCCCATTTTAGTTAGCTCCTTTAACTGTTCCTATTTTTTTTTTATCTTTTTTTGGTTCTTGTTGTTTTGCCAGATCTCTCTTTTCCTCACATTTGACATTCCTGTCAATTATCACGAACAGTGCGACCAACCTACTCATCTCAACTAATTCTCTACCTGTCCAAAACGTCGTTACTATTTCTCATCCCATATACACATAATGCTGGTTATATTCTACCAATGGCTCATTCTCATTCTGGCATTCCTCCTCTCCATCTTCGGTCTACTATACACCCGAAGCATTCTGCTCTCCACTTATTTGCTACTTTGGAGCATCTTTCATGCCAACGAGTATCTAGTCACATTCTATTGTCTGCCTCGGACACTCACGCCCTACTCATTTCTAATATATGGAGCTTGTGGCTCCGTTCAACTTGCTGGGTTCCATTTAGCCAGCATTGTTGAACATATGCTCACTATTCGATATTGGACCAACCACGGCAGTAAGCTCGGCGTACCATTGGCAATTTTGGGGATTGTGGTCCGTGCAGTGGCCATTGCCACTTGTGGAAACTCTTTTTCCCATTATATAGAGACTAGAGCCCGTTTGAATTCAGGGGAGGTCCAAAACCTGTTAGTTACCCATGGAATCTACTCATGGTGTCGACACCCAAGCTATATGGGGTTTTTGGTTTATGTAGTGGGAATGCAGGTTGTATTGGGGAACATTGTGCTTTTGTTGGTGAGTATGGTTGTCTTGGGGCGTTTTTTCGTTCGGAGAATGGACGTCGAGGAGTGGATTCTCGTGCATGAGTTATATGGAGACGAGTATTTGGAGTATCAAAAGCGGGTAAAGCGAATGATTCCAGGTGTCTACTAACGATGCAATGTGGTATTCTAAGGCCTCAGGTGTAGATTAAGAAAAGAAACTGGTAGAATTAATTTACAAGAACGCAGTTGAACGGAGAGTGTAGAGCAGAATCACCGAACACTACCAGGTACTCTTCATAGTGATCACGAACTCTTCCTCTCATTAACTGAACACCGTCATGTTCCTGAGATCACTTCCATGGTCCTGGACATTCATTCGATGACCACGATGTCACCGATCGAAATGCTTAATTACCAGCATAGGAATTATCGTCTTTCTAGAAGCCAAAAGTCCACCAAGTCGACGGGTACACTTTCCATGCCGAACTTATTCCCAAGATGAGACCTAGAAGTTCAAAGTTTCTCGGATGGCCGATCTGGCCGTTATGAACCTGACCAATCCATTGATGTAGCACATGAAGAATAGTTATGATATCGCCAAGTTTACCACTTGATAGTTCAAGCAAAGTGTTCTTAGTCAGCCTTGCAACAAGCTGTTGCATTGGCCGCAGATTTGACGGCAACATCTCGATGTTTATTTGATAAAGCCTCCATTTAATCATTCAATATGTCGTCGTCAACACACTCGTCATTAACGCTAAGAACGCCTGTCTCACCGGTAATGTTAGAATCAAGGCTGTTAGCACAGTGGCCGATTGCTCCCTATCATGTACACCCAAAACGAGTCAGTTTGATCATTAATATTGAATTGAAGATCTTCAAAGTTTTAAACATGTATCCATTCATGTTATATTCACCAAATCCTGGTTGAGGGTTCCTATTCACCAAACCCTGGTAGAGGGTTCCTATTGTTGTACCCTTTCACAGTGAAAGTCATCTTGAACGAACTGTTCTTTGGTTATCAATAAAACAGGTACCCCAAAATCACATAATTCGTGACACTTCGTGATCTAGGTAGCATTGAAGCCTCCTAATTCCGCCTGCGTGATGCTGTGTGTACTCGCTTACACATCTTGATTATTGAAGCCGTTAGTAATTACATAATATAACATTCTAAAAGAATGATTCTATTAGGGTCATTTTGTTCACTCGCTCATTCATATTTCGATGATATGTCTGTCAAGTTTCTATTCGGTGTGTCTCGTTAATTATCATCACTGTAGATGTGGTAGTATACTTTAGTGGTTCCAGCATTCGGTTTGGATCTGGTACGACTTCCATGTAATAGTTTGACTAGGAGGGTCAATACCAAAGATCATGGATTTCAAATAGACGAATGCAAAGGGAGCTCTTTAGGTAGCCAGAGGAAAAACAGTGCTATCGTCCATGGGCGGAAGCTAACGATTGTTGCGGTCCAATAACTGGGGGCCCAACATTATCATTTAGGGGTCCTATGGGGCAAGCTGGGGGTCTGGCGGTCACAATTGGGGGACTGATGAGCAATACCTAGGATGAAACAAGTTAACTAATAAATACACTCATTGGTGTACCACCTACTACTCGGCTCTGTAAAGATTAACTTGATATACTCAATTAGGTCACATTGAACCTGAGATACTCAGCTGTTTCACATTGAACTTTACTCGATTGTGTCAAAATGAGACTTCACATTCAGTTCTGTTAAATAGATATCTTCAACTGACTCAACGTTATTACCTACAAAGTATCCATGGGAAACGATGAAGGCAATATCAGTCGAATCTCCACTACATCGCTCTAATAACTTCTCATTCCTATATCCTACAAGCTCTTGTTCATGAACCGTCTTCTCGTAAACGATAACCAGTACTTGCTGGGAACATTCTCGTCGTCGGCATAAATGCGTTTTAACAAACGGTCAGCTAATTCCTGGCGGAATTGCTGCAAGTAGCCACGCAACAACTCAGCCTCATTCTTGTTGGCAGGGGGCTGGTAAAGAGCATTCAATGGGAAGCCAATGTCGCCCGGCAACGCAAATGAGTCCAATGCTAAGTTATTTAGCACTCGCACTGCCTCCTTGTAGTTTGTTCTAGCATTCAACTTGGACAAACAATCGCTGACAAACAAAATCCCGTAAATGAGTAAGCGATCGGCAGGTCCCTTGATGTCGAAGTTCTTGAAGAAGGAGTTTGCTCTGAACAAGTCAAGTGTTTCCTCGATAATGTCATACTCGGAATTTGGCGGATAGGAGGGGCCACGGTACTGGGTGTGGATAGGCAACAACACGATGTTGCCCACGGTTCTCTCCGAAGATTCGTTGAGAAAGGTAGAATGATAGGCAGGCATTTAGATGTGGATTATGGAGGTATTTAGTTGGTGACGTTTGGCTGAGGTTAGTGTCTCCATGTTATCTGCAGTATATAATCAATAAGACGGGACAAGATGGGAAAGGGATAGAGAATGGTGGATGGTGGAATAGGTGGTGGATAGTTGGAATAGATTAATTAGAAGTTCATTAGTTTGGGGTTGTTGGCGGTTTGGAATTTTGTGGGGTTTGGCGGATATTAGCGGAAACATTCTAAGCAACAAGATGAATGCGAGGTACAGACAAATCATGGAGTTATGGAAGAATATCATCTCCAGAAGGAAATCTGCCTTCTACGATAGTACAAAATTCTGGAATTTCCCAAGTTATTTGATTCTGCTACAACTCCCAATGTCACTGTATTACGTTTCCTCGGTGATAGGACCGAGAAGAAAAGTATCTCCGAGACACCATCGGTATCGTAAACACATCAGTACACCAAGAGGTACTCAGCTCTGATCCGCCCTACCGATCCATATCTTGATTCGTTTCTTTTTTTCCAATCAGTAAGCCGTACCGTAAAGTTAGCGGGGTGCTGGCTACACACCCGTACACCAGGAATATGCAACACCACTAACCCATCTTCATTGTTTCTGCGTCTCCAAAAGCTTTTCCCTAAGCCAGACACTCTGCTTCATCATCCGCAAACCTCCACTACCATCAGTGTCTACCCCATTCCCCTTCTTTCCTCTTTACAATACTTAACATAGACTCCGTCCTGCAGGCAGTCGCAGCACCACTCCCACAGCAACATTTGTGCCTTAATCAGATTTGTTCCACATCCAAGAGTTTCTACTGGTAATAGATTCCGTCCACCAACACATCGAACTTGGATTGGATTGGTCAACCATCTTGGAAACCTGTACCTCCCGTGCCTCCCGTGCCTCCCCCGTCACACCCCTCCTTTCCTGGCTCCGCCCGTCGGCCGTCACTCCACCTCCTTACTATAGGCTTTTGACCCAAATCACCACATCTGGAGATTTCTGGTGGAATCCTTCACTCCTTCTGTTCTGGCCCCGCCATTCCCCGCTTTTCCGGTCCTCCTAGTGCTCCATCTGATCCACTATGGGCCATTATAGCAACGGCTATCAGCCCGAAACTGTGAACGTTCCGGAGCACCTAATACCGAAGGGAATGCTAGACGGCCACCCCGAGCAGGGATATTCGGAAGAGCCGCGGCCTCCCACGAATTATCTGATCCCCAATCACAGTAGTCCCCGAGGAAATGCTCAAAACATGCATCTCCACGGTGTCCATGGTCAACAGGCAAATTTCGAGAATGGTCAGCATGGAAATGTCCAGAATGTTGCGAATGTGCAATTTCAGCACCATGGGGTCCACATGAATGGGCCTGGCCGCCCAAGAACCCAGGAATCGGGCCCAGGAATGAATATGGCCATGAATCCATCTGGTGATTCCAAATTGGACCCTCGCCAACAAAAGTATCCAGATTATGCACAGCAGCAACAGTACTCTCAGCAGCAGCAGCAGCACCCCCAGCAGCAGCAGTGCCCGCAGCAACAGTACGCCCATCCTCAGTATCTGCAGCGATTGAGCTTTCAAGGTGCTCCAAGACCCGAGATCCAGCCGAACCCATCTCTGTATCTGGCTCCAGGAATTTCCAATGGAATTTCCGACAGAAAAAGTCCCGTTTCATATGCTCCACAAATGAAGTATCCAAACTCTGAGTATGTTGCAAACGGGATGAATCCGCCATATCCACATGGTGGACAACCTCCTTTACAACAGGGAAATGTTCAAGTTCCTCTGCAGCAAGCTCCCCGCTCCACCGCTAATTATTCATTACTGGGCCCGAGGCTGAACCATCCGTACGCCCAATCTCCACCTGCTGATTCGATGCCGACTGGTGGAATTCGCCCCAGTCAGCAAGGATATATGCAACAGAATAACTCGGGGCCAGCCAATCACTCCAGAAGAAGACCTCCTCCTTCTTCAGGATTTTCCCAGGTTCCTGAAGGGCGCAGAGTCGTCACCACGTCAGCCACTGATCTGCAATTGGGTATGTCGACACAAAACCGTAAGGACTCAGAACAATCTGACTTTCGCACACGGTCTTTGTCCAGCATGCCGTTGAAGAATAATGGTATCTCAAACACGGCTCAGACGGTGACTCCCCAGGGCCAGAGATCGGTATCTTCTGGCAGCAACTCTTCGACTTTCTCGTTATCTTCGAAATCTAGATCCTTCAGCTCTTTGGGAAAGTTATCTTCTTTGTCCATGAAGAAGTTTTCCAGTTCTTCCTCATTGCAGAAAGCAGAACGCATTGTTTCCTCCTCAACTTTGGCGTCGCTGAAAACGTTGACCACCTCCCATTCGAGAAAACCCGTGGTGTACCCTGCCATTCTCTCGAAGGTTGCAAAGACATTCAAGGAACATATGGTGTTGACCATCAACATGAAGGATGGCTTGGAGTATCACGATACATTCACGGGAAAGCATGCTGTGGATGTTCTTTGTAACATTATCCGAACCAATGACAGAAACTTGGCCTTGTTGTTGGGCCGTTCGCTTGACGCTCAGAAGTTTTTCCATGATGTGACATATAATCATAGATTGAGAGACTCCAAGAACGAAGTCTATACCTTCAGTCGTGTGTACAGCGAGGTGGACTACTATCAGGAAGATGGTTCAAACAGCAATAATAATTCAAAGAGAGGTTCATTTGTGGGAAATCAAGTTCAATCCGCCACACAACCTTTGGGTAATTCCGCCCCCTACCCCATGTCAAATCTCCCTCCAAGTATTCCTGGAAGTCCAATCGAGGGTTTCGCTGGAAGTTTCACTAGTCTTAATAAGGTGGCTGATGAAGAAGCTCCAGTTTCAGGTTTGAATGGTGTGTTCACCATTTTAACTGATTGCTATTCTCCAACCTGTACAAAAAATCGCTTGTGTTATTCGATTGCATGCCCACGTCGTTTGGAACAACAGGCAAGACTCAACTTGAAACCCCGAGGCGGGTTGAAGAGAGCAGTTTCCAAACTTTCCTTACACGATAATGAACCTGCCCAGGCAAAGACCTTATGGTATGAAACAGTTGATCAATCAGTTCTAGACAAACTCGATAAACTGGAGAAGATGAGACAGGAGTTGATTTATGAGCTTATCTACACCGAGAGGGACTACTTAAAGGATTTGGAGTTCATGACAGATTTTTACATCATGCCTTTAAGAAATCCGGCTGCTAATATTATCCCTGACAGAGAAAGAGAAGCATTCATCAGAACAGTTTTCGGAGGTGTGAATAACTTGCTCAGACTTTCCAGAAGTTTGAGTGAGACTTTGACATCTCGTCAGCAAGCCCAGAAGCCAGTCATTGATACCATCGGTGACGTTTTCCTTCAATACGTGGGAAACTTCGATCCCTTCATGGAATATTCCGGTAACAAAGTTTTTGCGAGTTACGAACACGAGAGACAGCAACAAGTTAATTTCAAGTATGCAAGATTCTTGGAGTCCACTGAAAAGAGACCAGAGTCCAGAAAGCAAGATTTGTCGTCTTTCTTGATCAAGGGTGTTCAGAGACCAGCAAGATATCAATTGTTGTTGGGTGGTATTTTGAAGCATACTAAAGAGAGCTCACCCGACTACAACAACCTTGTTCAAGCCAAGGAGGAGATTCAGAAAGTGTTAGCCAAAATTAACATCCAGACAGGAGAGAGTACCGATCGTTATAAGGTCATGGTGTTGCATAAGCTTTTAGGAAGACAAACCTTGGAAGAGAGGTATAATTTCAAGTTGACCTACAACAACAGAATCAATTATCAGGTAACGTTGAGCAGAAAGAGGGACAACGAGAAGATCGACTTGTACCTCTTCGAGCATGCATTGTTATTGGTCAAGCACAAGGTTCAAAACAAACGGGAGGTCTACAAAGTTTTTGAAAGACCTGTTTATTTGCCATTGTTGTTTATCAATAGTGGATATGAGACTCCGACTTTCAAGACCGTTCTCAACTCGAGGGAAGAATGCTCGATTATTTCTGATCTGAGTTCGAGAAGCAGGCCCGATGTGTCAGCTTACAATCCCGTTTCTTCTAACCAGCAGAAATTCCAAATCAATTTCTTCGGCTTGGGAACGAACTCTATGCATGTTTCCTTGTTTGCAGATGACTTATCGAGTCACAATCAATTGTTGCTGCAAGTACAAGCCCAGCAGAGGAAATTGAATGAGAAGCATGACATCTTTTCCTTGAGTAAGTATGAAACCCGAAGATTCACAGGCAACAACAAAATCAACTGCGGGGTTCCATGCTATGGAGGGAAAAAGTTGCTTTACGGTACTGATTCTGGTGTTTGGGTATCGACAGTGCGTTCCATCAGCATGACATCTAATCAAAAGATTTGTTCCGATCCTACATTGGTGATCAGTAAATCTTACGTGACTCAGATGGAGGTGTTGGTTGAGTACTCAAAGTTGTTAGTGTTGGCTGACAAGACGTTGTTTGAGTTTGACTTGTCATGCACAGATTCTCTTGATCACGTCAAGAACACTAGAAGTGGTAAGGTTATTTTGAATCATGTTTCCAGCTTCAAGACTGGTGTCTGTGTTGGAAGATTACTTGTTTGTGCTGTCAAGGCTGGAAATACTAGGGCCATCAGCATCGTGGAACCCACTAACCCATTTGACAGCAAGAATAAGAACAAGAACAAGCGGTCGGAAGTGAAGGAGATCACGTTCACGTCGGATCCGATCTCGATTTCTTTCTTGAAGACCAAGTTGTGTATCGGATGCACTAAAGGGTTTGAGATTGTGTCGCTTGAAGATGGAAGAAAAGAGCCGATTTTGGATGAAGCAGACCCTTCGTTGGACTTTGCAACCCAGCGAGAGAGCGTTACACCGTTGGCAATCCATCGAATTGACAAGAAGTTCTTGTTAAGTTACAGTGAATTTTCGTTCTTGATCAATCAGAACGGATGGCGGACCAAACAGGACTGGGGAATTTTCTGGGAAGGTTCGCCGCAAAACATTGCATTATTTTATCCGTATCTATTGGCATTTGACCCAGGCTTCATCGAAATCCGTGACCTCGAGAGCACCACATTGATTCGTGCACTTGTTGGGGAGAATATTCGGTTCTTACACTCGAATGAACATGAAGCGCTTTATGCGTGCGACGAGAACGGGTGCGATATCATTGTATCTATTGACTTCTTGAACTTGAAGCCGAAGGCTGCCAAGAAATAGCGGTGTCAGAAGGCGATGGCCGAAACGAATCATTACAGTATGTACTTAATTAACCTCAGATCACAGTGTTGGGTCTATATTATGAGGTGAGAACAGCAGCGTTTTTCGACAGCAAGAATCAGCTTATCTTGCACAAAATTTACAAACGATCAAACCAACCGAAGCTGGACCTAACAGACAAGAGCAAAAACCCAACCATGACTCAACATGATTAGAATTAATCAATCCCGCCTGCTCAGGTGCATGTGACTACCCCAATTACCTGCACTCCGGCGCGGTCGATGAGGAATACTTCAACAATCTTCAATAATATTCTCCTCCAAGAACCATGGATTCCGTCTTCACGCCCGTTGAGCCACTTTTTCAGGTCGGCGTTCCCTCGGTGGAACGTCCCTTTGGTGTGTATTTGTGGCCACTTTTCTCTGCCTCTTTCGAGAAAATCGTCGGATATAAAGCCGAGGATTTTGAGTTTGTCCACCACAAGACATTTTTGGCCAACGGCTGGCACGCCATCAGTATTATTGCTGTGTACTATGTGATCATCTTTGGTGGCCGTGCGGTGTCCAACGCTGTCGATGCGCCAGCGTTGAAGTTGAACTTTTTGTTCCAGATTCACAACTTGGGATTGACATTGGCTTCTTTGGTTCTCTTGCTCTTGTTGGTGGAGCAGTTGGTGCCCATTTTGTACCACCACGGCTTGTTCTACGCTATTTGCAACAAGGAAGCGTTTGCCTCAAAGTTGGTGACGTTGTACTACTTGAACTACTTGACTAAGTACTGGGAGTTGATTGACACGGTGTTCTTGGTGTTGAAGAAGAAGAAGTTGTTGTTTTTGCATGTCTACCACCATGGCGCCACTGCGCTCTTGTGCTACACCCAGTTGACGGGAAACACCTCCGTTGAATGGGTGCCAATTGGCTTGAACTTGGGTGTGCATGTTGTCATGTACTGGTACTACTTCTTGAGTGCCCGTGGCATCCGTGTTTGGTGGAAGGAGTGGGTGACGAGATTCCAGATCATCCAGTTCATTTTGGACTTGATCTTTGTCTACTTTGCGACCTACACCCACTATGCCTATGCCTACTTCCCTTCGCTCCCACGCATGGGCGATTGCTACGGAAGTGAGCTTGCTGCGTTCTACGGCTACTTGATTTTGACTTCGTACTTGTTGTTGTTCATCTCCTTCTACATCAAGGTGTACAAGAGTGCTGGCAAGAAGGCCAAGACTGGTGCCAAGAAGACTGACGGTGCGAGTGTGGGTACTGGAAGTGGAGCGGAAGTTGCAGGATCGAAGGCTCGTTCCAGAAAGGCCTAGAGGGGGGCGTAAGAATTATTAAATAGCATCCGTCCATATATTAATAAGAAGTTTTAGCAAAGTTTAGTGAGTAGCAATGATTAATAAGATGTTGTAGCAAAGTTTAGTGAGTAGCAATGATTAATAAGATGTTGTAGCAAAGTTTAGTGAGTAGCAATGATTAATAAGATGTTGTAGCAAAGTTTAGTGAGTAGCAATGATTAATAAGATGTTGTAGCAAAGTTTAGTGAGTAGCAATGATTAATAAGATGTTGTAGTAATGATTAGTGACTGGCAACAATCAGCGCACTCGGAAAAAATGTAGCCGACAAATGGCTCATTTGGTGCCGGAATCGACCTCGGGGAACCGAGGATACAGAATCGACAACCGGGATTTCGACGTGGCTAAAGCGACCTGAAGCACAAACCTCGAAAAGGGCCAAATCCCCATTTGCGTCGTGTGGCCAAAATGCCGTGGTGTAAATGCCATATCAAACTACCCACTGCAAACAGTAGCTCGGCAATATACCCGACACCACGGCATCCACGCCAAAATGTACGAGTGCGATCGCCGCACAGACACAGCAACGGCCATAAGCCAGCCGTGCGTATTGCCAAGTCACCCCAAGCTCCAGAAAAAATAACAGTGATTAGCAACCACAGCCAACCGCCAAGAGTGAAACAAAAACACCCCACAAAGTGAATAGTGTAAAACACAAACAGATGAAACTTCACCGCAATCAACTAAATCACAACGAACATCAAAATCATAACCATAACCAGAATGAATTTCAAATAGTCTAACCACATCAGAATCAAATCCACGACCAACCAGACCGGTTCTCCGTGGTATCGCACCGCTTACAATGGGGCCACCGCATGGCCCCAACATGTGTCTGGTTTCAGCGTGTCCGCCCCGGGCTAACGTAATAGTGCAGCGCAGGGAAGTCGCGGAAAAGTCAAAATCCCGTCATGATGCAGCCTCAGCCCATACCCCAGTGCAGTGCGGCCGTGGTCGGCTCGGGAGGATCGACGCAGGCGTCCCGCATTTACCTCCGGAGCTTACCACCGCATATGCGGACTTTGTGGGTAGCGGAGCCGGCAAAACAGGGGAGCCGATTAAACTTTCAAACCATCCAGCATTTTTGCCTTCACCAATGCGCTCCGCCATTGCCTCCCACCCCCACCGCCGCCGCTGGTTACCGTCGCCACCGCCACCTGCTATCGCCGCTCCACCGGTCGCCCCGCGAACATAGGGGTTCCACGGAAAGATCCAATCTCGGGGTGCATAGTGGGCGGTAGGGCTAAATCTGCCGAACATGTCAGCCGTCCACACCTGCAAATAATGCTTCCGGAGATGGCGGAACTGGTTACCGACGAGGTGTGGGATCCTTCCGAACGGTTATATAGACTGGCGGTGCCGTCGCTGAACACCACGACGAATTACATTTTTGCATTTGTTTTTTGTCTTTGCTTCCCATTTTATTTGTTTGCCTCCTACTTTCCTCCGAATCTGTTCTCATGGGTAACGACCTTGCCTGCCGGCTTCCCTCCATTAACCTGCTCTCGTTGGACCTTCCGCTACCGACTCCGCAGTACTATCCCGTCTACTACGATCAATATGTGCCACGCCAGCCGCTACTGCTTGGGGCGCATCTGCAACCACTAGTTCATGTCCCGCCCCAGAGTTCCGAGGCAGCTCCAGTGGTTGGTGGGTCGTTCGTGGACCCACCAACTGCGACTCGCCAGGCGTCGGTGGCTGCGACTTTGGCCCCGGCCCCGCTGCTCCCCCACGTCGCCGACATTACTGCCCGCACAGGTGCGCGCGCACTGCCTGAGGCTCCATCTGGTGGCACGGCTGCGTTTCTGGCGGGGCTCACCTCGTTGGCTGCTGCCGCCTCTGCCAACGATTCATTGGCTCCCCACAGCCATTATCTCCACCAGAGCCAACTTCAAGCAAGTCTTCTCCAAGAAAGTCATCTCCACGCAAACCACCTACAAGCGAACCACCTACAAAATCATCTCCAGGCGCACCATTCCGACCATCTCCACCCGGACGACGACATCCTCCACAAGCGCTCGCGCCTGACTTCCAATTCAGTATCTGGGGCCTCCAGTGCGGTGTCGCTGCCCTCAACTTCTGCACTGTCGGTGGATCTCGCCGGCCACGACATATCTCATGAACACTCGGCTGGTGAGGCCAAACCCTCAAAGCAAAAGGCCCATGAAAAGGATTGGAAGCCGCGCAAAAAGCGCCAGTGTCCCGAATGTCATCTCTTCTTCTCGAACTTGGCCACTCACAAATCTACCCATTTGAAGCCTACATCTCGTCCCCATGTGTGTAAGTTGTGCCATCGGGGCTTTGCCAGGCCAAACGATTTGTTTCGTCACTTCAAATGCCACTGGAAGGAGATGGGTGCTGACAACGGCCAGTACCGGTGCCCATTCAAGAACGGGCCCCATGGCGACCACTGCTGCCATACACTGGGGATTTTCTCGCGGTGTGACACTTTTAAAAACCACTTGAAGGCTATTCATTTCCAGTATCCGAGCGGAACCAAAAAGAGCCAGCGGAATCAGGTTCCAGGAAACTGTCGACTTTGTCACGCCCAGTTCCGCAATGTGGACGAGTGGATCGCTACTCATATCGATGCTAACCAGTGTCCGTATGGGACCAAGTAGTTGCATTATTTATTCATGATTAGTGGTGGCTGGGCACTTAAAATTAGGTATATATGGTTAAGGATTGTTGGTGTTGAAAAATGTAGAGAGTCTTGACTAGGCACGCGGTGACAAGTACTTCCCTGAGTTACTTCAAAAGTTTACTTCTGTTGCTTCAAAAGTTTGCAGGTGAAAGCTTACTTGAAATTCTCGTTTCCATCATTTTTGTGGGATTTTCGCTTGGGCTCAAATGGCAGCCCTCGGTGTGCACCTGTCGCGCACTCGTATATATCCATCACTCATCCGTCCACATGAGCATAGCTGCAGCTATCCGCACCTTCCATGTCAACCCTGGCCCTGTCCACCGAATCTATCGCATACGCGGCCAATATCTAGGGATGTCACTGATTCCCAGCTACTGCCCACTCTCTGCCGTGGTGTCGTTCGCCTCGAAACTACCACACGGAAACATTCCCCAATAAGGTTATCTACGGGCACCCGCATTTTCCGCCGCGGGATAACTCCGAGCGATTAGTGGGGATTAGTAATGGGAGTGGTTTACGATGCATGAGGCTATTTCCGGGATGGGGCGCCGAGGGGAATATTTCAGACGGGTAAAATATTTTCAGCCCTAATCGGCGCAGGTTCTTCTCCCTCGGTCATAATGTGAAGTTGGAGCCGAGGATGTTCCGGAAGGGCTGCAACAGCGTTAGAGGGAAGTGTTCCTGGAGGCATTTTTCGAGGGATTTTCCGTACCCCGGTGATCTTTCCGTCGGAGTTGCCGTCTGGTGTGAGGATACGGTTCGAAAAAAGGAAAGGCTCAGGGTGGTCGCTATGCGTTGTCTCTTATCATGTTCCACATCGGAGGATTATCTAATGTTTTCCGAGATTGATTAATAATTTCATTCCGCTTCTGTTCCACTTCCTGTTTTATTTTGTTTTGCTATCTTCTGCTATGGTATTGAATTCGTATTCTACTCAATCTTAATATTCTAAGCATTATATTTCTAACACCTTTTTTCTTTCTATCCTATTCTTATTCAGGTCCATCTCTCATGTTTATTGTTCGCGCACATTCACACTCATCCGAGGTCAACTCCATCTCACACTTATAAGATCCTACGATCGTTCATTTGATTTCCTTACTTCACCATCATGTACCTCCATCGTATATTGAAGGTGCTAGCAGCTATCTTCGCCTTATCCACCTACAAAACGCTTCCCTTTGCCTACATGGCCCGCTTCTACTTCCAAGTAGGCAAACACTTGGTGAGGAAAAGAAGACAATACATTAAAACCAAAGAAAACACTTATGGCGTGGGTAAGCACAAGCTAGACATCTTCCGAGCTGTCAAATATTCCACCTATGCTTCCCCGATGGAAATCGACATGTACTTGCACAAGTCGAACTCCACGTACTTGGTGGACTTGGATATTGCTAGAACCAAGATGGTGGTGATTGTTTTCCAGAAATTGTTTATGCGGTACTGGGGCAACGAAAATGGTGAGTTCAAGAAAGAATCTCTTCAGAACTCTCCGTTCATTCCCGTTGCAACCGTAGAGTGTGTATTTGCAAATGAGATTCTTGTCTTCCAACGTTACGATATCATCTCCAGTGTCATGGCGTGGGATAACAAGTGGCTCTATGTGTTGCTGAAGTTTGTCACTCCCAAGGGAAAGTTGTGCTGTGTTTGCGTGACAAAGTATGTGTTCAAGAAGAAGGGAAGAATCACCATGAGACCTCGTGAGTTCATTGAGGAGATCGGCTTATACAATGACGACGCGGAGAAGATTAATGCAGAGAACATCAAGTTGGTAGATCACCTTGGCTCTTCTGAAGGATTGAAGGAGTTTGCAGAGAATATGAAGATTTAGATATAGACAACGACGTTGGTAACGTCGACATTGAAATATACACACCGGCGATAACTCATGCAAGCCCAAATCCTTCGTGGCCCTCAGTGATGGCAAGAAGCAACGACCCCCGGAGGGTCTCATACGAATTGTAGGCGGGAAGATCCACTTGGTTGAAACATGTGTGTGAAGAAGGTAACCGGTCGGTGGTGCCATAGTCTCGGTGGATGCTGAACTTGCATCCTCCGTTGGCACCCCGCAACTCCTTGAATCCATTAAGAGGAACTTTGGAGGTTCCTGTGGCAAACTGTAGAAGTTTGGCTCTCTCTTCGTTGTCGAATGACTTGACTGCTCTCCAGAACCATTGGATCTGCTCCGAAGATGGTGAGTAATTAATGTATGTGCAATTGTTTTGCCAGTCGTTAACATCAATATCAGGCAATCCACTGATCAACAATTCAAGCTCCTGCTCGTCGAAAATGGCGATTAAGTCTCTAGGAATAATCTCATGAAACCCGGCAATGAAATTGGTCATCTGCTCGATAACTGACGTCTGCAATCTGTACTCAACAACCAACCGCACATATTCGTGCTTATTGGCCTCTGTAACTGGGATATTGCGTCCATCAGGAACCAAATCGACGATCTTGTGCTCACCGTAGTCGTCTGTTTCCACAGAGAAGTCTTCAGTGATGATATCGGTGATGTCATTCTCAAGCATCCACATCAATGACTTGAAGTACTCCAAGTCCAAGTTTTCCATATCTTTAAGCGAAACTGGGCGGTCTAGAATCTTCTTGTAGACTGCTCTACTGAAATGGCAGTCCAAAAAGCAGCCATCAAATATTGCCTTCCCAATGATGCGTCCAATGAACTTGAAGAAGCTCAAATGCTCTGGATTAATGTACGAGGTACGGTTTGGATGGAAAGTGGTTTCATCACTTGCAACAGCTGTGAATAAAGCATAGTCTGGGTTGAACATTTGTCGAGACAATACTTGATACCATTCTCTAGTAACTCCACCAGCGTCAATTCCGGCTTCGCCCTTGAAATTGACCTCCAACCGAGTATTCCGAAACTCTTCGACCGACTTAAAAAACAAAGACCGGTACGAATCAAGGAACACTTGATCACGACGTACATTGATCGTCAATTTGTTATTGCTGACATTCTGCTCATGCAATTGACGATCAAAATAATTCTTCTTGTTGTCAAATTCCAATACCTTCGGATTCCGAACCAACATACTGAATGGACCACTCATCAAGTTAGGGTTAGATCTAACCATCAGGTTCAAGATCTTTTTATGCTCATCAGTAAAAGAGAAGAACAAGCTTTCAATTGGCTCTTTGGTGAAGTCAATCTTCTTGACCTCGTACTTCATAACATCTTTTATTTTGAGTTCCTTAACTCTGCTATGCTTGCAAACAACCATGAGGGCTTCAATCAAAGGAAGCAAAGCAGTTGCAACACTTAATAAGCTTGGATTCTCTTCCAATACTCTCAAACAATCACTGAGTGCTTCCCAGAGCATTCCTAACTTGAGATGCTTATAGAGCCCTCTGAGCTCATCAATTTCCTTCAGATCCTCACCCACTTGTTTATTCTTGGTCTCGAACATGTAGTCCAATGCTGTTAAAATGCGAAGTAGTTTGGACTGATCCGAGCTGGCCGCAGTGAACTTGCTGACCTCCTTGTTGTTATCGCTCAATTCCGAGATACCATCTAGTCTCAAAGTTAAGTTCTTCAAGTCTTTGATAATCTTGTCACCCAATTCTGCAGCTCTCTCAGATAACTCCTCAGAGAGCACCGTATGTACATTCAGCAACAAGGAAAGATGCTGCATAGCACTGATGGTTCTTCTGAAAGTTGTATTGGCACATTCATTGGAGGTGAGGATGCGTATGATCAGCCTCAAGTTCCTATCAGGTATGAAGTTAGTGTCGAATGATGCTGGGTGTTGCTTGGTTTTATCACGAAGAAGCAACAACGGCCGAGTTCCAAAATGCAAAGCATTTGCTAGTAAGTCAATGAAAAAGTTTTCCAGGCTGAGAAGTGGATTATTCAAGAGGTTGAGCAAAAGGTTGATAGGATATCTCTCTTCAAGCTTAGATGCTGCCCTCAACTTGTTTTTTCGGCGACTCTTCTTTGAAATGAAAGCATTTTCATGTTCTGTCAACAAATAGTAACGCAGTGCACTGTTATTTTCAAGAAGGTAGTAGACAGCCTCAATGACCTGAACTCCAACGGTGAGAGGAGTACTTCCAACTGGAAAGGTGTGATCAATGTCAATCTGCAGCGGTTTCAAATTGAGTGCCCTAGCAGAGACATGCCCAAACATCTTTTCCAAAGTTTTCTGACTGTGAAGTGCTTCATGCAAGACAGCAATAAGCAACCCCATAACATCCGTTCTTGTTGTCTTGTTATTGCACAAATTGTTAAGAGTCAAAGCAATATGGCCCCTTTGATTAAACGGTCTTGGTGCAAACAACAACCGCACCAAACCAGCAATACCAGCTCTGTCAATTAGGGGAGAACTGAATACTTTCTTCTTTGCCACTTTTTCTTCAGCAACTTCTTCTTCTGCGGGAGACTGTTCTATTGCATTAGATACATCCAGCATGTAATCTTCTGCTTCATAATCTTCCTCTTCCTCATCGTGTTCTTCATCAAAGAAGTCTCCGTAACGGAATTCAGAGTGGGAAGAGAACCGGCGAGTCATAGATTCCAGCTGCAAAATCTCATCTCTGATGCTATCGGGCAACGCATCAAGGAAATCGGGATCAATCTCTCGAATTTCACTATCATGAACTGAAGCATTTGCTCTTCTTTCACGTACGTGCTGTGTGAATACTTCTTGACGCATATCCTCAGGCAAAGCCTCGAAAAATTCGGGGTCGATGTCGGTACCACTGATGTCAACTTCACGGTCACCAATCCAAAGCATAACTGGCTCGCGCGGCGGCAAAGGATTGGTTTCTAGCTCAAGCTCTCTCCGCTTGGCTTCCTCGTCCCTTTTTTTCTTCAATTCTTCTTTGCGCTTTCTTGCCTTCTCCTGACGCTCCTTCATGATTCTTTCCCTTTCTTCTACCTTTTTTAAGTGGATTTGATAACTGTCACCAGAAATATTCTCAATGATTTTAGTTCGTGTAGCTTCAAGGAGTTTTGTCTGGAAACTGTGGTAAAAGATTGCGAATGCTTCGTCCCATCTTTCAGTTGTTGACCTCATGAACATGTTGTCAAACGAGTTCTTCATTGAGAGTCCGTTTCTGTCGTTCAAGATAACCTGAAATGCATTTTCGAAACGTGGCAAGAAATTATCGCCCATACTTGAATTAACAATCTGAAGTGACCGACGGCTGTTACCATTTCCACGAACTTGAACAAGCCCATGAAGAAGTGAGTTGGAATTTTGCAGTGCAATTGGCCGAAGAGCATTAAAGAAAGTTGTAATAAACTCTCTACTCGTTCTTGAGCCAGATCCCTCACCAATGACTTCATCTTCTAAGTCTAACTCAAAGTTGCTTCCATCTTCAGTAGGAACAGACTCAGCATCAGAGTGATTCTCTGCCTGAGATAGGTCGTCAGGAACTTCAGTATACCGGCTATGAAGTCTTGATACACGATCATCCCGGTGATCTTCTTCACCAGCAAACGCCTCCAACCACTCATCCAACTCCGCATCGTTATACTCTTCTTCGTCATCATCTATTTCTTGTTCTTCGTCATCATCCATTTCTTCGTCTTCGTCATCAATAATCTCACTTGCGCTGATTTCTTCGTCCTCAAATCCATAGAAATCAGACAAATTCACTTCATCATCTTCGGAGTCAGTTTCATTTTCAGAATGTATCTCAAGCTCATCGATGATTTCAATGTCATTCGCACTGTCATCGCTATCATATCCTTCAAGATTACTTTCCATGTCATCTTCCATCACATCATCAGAATCCAATCCTGAATCATCGGATAGGCTATTCTCTGAGTCGACTTCGGAAAGATCAGATCCTGAGAGCATTTCATGAAGCAGTCCCTCGTCGTCATAAAACGTCTCTTCATCCTCAGTATCAAGATCCATATCGTACATACCCAAAGTAGAGTTTCTGAATAAGTCAGGAATCTCCTCCTTATCGTCAATTTCTTCCATGTCATCTTCATCCTTCTCAGCAGGAGCAGGATTGTTTAATTCAAAAATGTCCGCATACTCCAATTTTATTTTGGCCAAGTTCGACAAAGTCTTAAGTCCTTCCTTAATCACTCGGTGAACCTGAGGGAAGTTCAAATCCAAATCTGCAATAATAGATGATATCTGGTTTGGTAATTGATTGTCAATAAATGCTGAAGCAAAATAAAAATGATCCACCTTTGTGATAGACTCGCTCAAACTAGGATATCCAACGTCTCTGAATTCATCAGAGAGAAGGCATTCACACAAGTCGAATAAGTCATGAAGCTTGCTGTATGTAGTGATTGTCTTTGTACCAGTGGACAGTGTTGTCTTGAGAACTTTGGATATGATTCCCACCAAGAATTTGCGGACAATGGCCATATCTGCGTCCTCTTTCTTGGGATCAGGTGTCTTATCATTGGGAATAGCTGGAGTAGACACGAGTGCAAGGAGAGCAATCTTCGAAAGTGAAGAAACTGTGTCCCTCCTGTCAAACTCGGGAGTGTAGGGATCAACATAAGCTGGAGATGGAATCAATTGATGAATAAAGAAGTTAAGCGATGTAGCGCGTGGTTTGTTTTTATCTTCCACATCATGTTTCCTTGAAAACGTAATGAACTCCAACTTTGCTTCTTTGTAAGAACCTATCAATTCAGTGAGTGCCTTCAACAAAACACAAATTTGACCAAAAACTGGACAGTTAAAGTGAATCTCCATGGACAGATCCTTTTTCTTCTTAGATTGCGCGTTCTCTTCAATTTCGATAGGTGGTAGTGTGGCCCAATCTGTCTTACTCAACTCCATTAACTGAGATAAAAGTAAATGGACAAGCCCAGTAGGACGGACAGTTGGAGATTCGGTTGCATCTTTCATATCAACATCTTCAGCGTGGATCTCCTTATTCGACTCTTGTGGAACTAGAAACACCAAGTCGCCCGCAATGGACTTGCCATTAAAATTTTCGAGGCGTAGTATCTTGGAAGCAGTCTCAATATATTGTTGAGGGTCACGGGCAATTAAGTTCTTCGTATCTTCCAACAACCTAGACAAGTCCTTCTTGCGTCCTTGCTGTTTCAGAATCGCATGTGATATCACATTAGCGATTATTGCATCTATGAATGCTTTGTTTTCAAAACATGTTCTGTTGATCAAGATGAGAATATTTTGAAGTTCAATGTAACCCTGATAATCCTTGGCTTTGGTGAAAACTGATATTCTCAGAGTGATTGTTGACAAAACTGGTGAAGTAGCAACTTGAACCTTGAATATATCGTCCTTTGCAAACAAGTACAAAAACCGACAAATTGCAATGGCTGCCTTGATGTTTTCTTTCGGATCAAACTCTGAAATAGCATCCAAGATTTTTCTCTTTAAGTCATTCGAAGCGACAAGATTAGGAAAATAAGCCTTCACATCCTCCAATAATGATGGTGGAGTTTGACTGAGAATCGGCTCAATCAAGCTTAATCCAGAGACGAAATAATCAGAATCTGCCAATTCCGGTTTCGTAATAAGCTCGTCGACGAAAAAGTTCAAGAAGGCATCAAATGCATACTGTTTCTCAGTGTGAACTTTGCTTGGAGAAACAAAAGGATCATGACAAATGAGAACCTCAAGTAACGCAGTTAATCTGCACATCCTAGCGTGTTTGCTGGAAATTTCACTCTTGGCTAATGACTGAATTTCATTTAGCAATGTGTCATACACCGATTGATTTAATCCCCTATCTTTCAAGGTTTGAGCAATCGACTTGTCAACATCTTTTGTGAATGAACACAACTTCAATATCGTAGAAGAAAACAATAAGTCACCTTCTCTGCTCTTGATCGCGATAAGTTGCTCCCGGGCATCAGTATGAACCGGCTCATGCATGAACAGGGGAATGTTTTCAATTGAATTAAGCTTTGAAAAACAAGCTGGCCAGTCAGGATCATTCTGGAGATCATCTTCGGCCATTTCTTTCAAAGTTGCTATAGATTTCGCAACCTTGAAAATCCGGAGAGCAGCAGCGGTACTCAATCCAACGGAATCTGTGAGATACTGGATTTGATCAAACGGAGGCGACATGCACATAGGGTTCAAAGGGTAATAGTAAGCGACTGGGTCAACAGCCCAAACTTGACGAACGAGAAAAACAAGCTTTTCAGTAACGGCAGGAGGAAGCAGGTCAAACACGGAGAAATTTCCAGAGGATAAGAGTTTGGATTTAGTTCCAAGTGTATGCACAATAAGGTTCATAATTTGATATGAAGCTTGAGATACAATTCCTTCAACAACGGCTGATTCACTTCCACAGTATTCCTTGTCGTAGAAGAGGAATGTGAAAGGCAACTTAGTGACAAAGCCATGTGTCAAAAACCAAGAAAGAAAGTTCAAGGAGGTTTTCAAAACAGCTAACTTAATAGAAATAGGACTATTCCTCACAGTTTCCTCATCCTTAAGTTCATCCAAATCCTTCTTGGGTATTGTGATTAAGTCGTTGAACGCCCTAATTGAACAATCGACTATCATCTCCATCACATTAGTTGTGTAAAAGAAGTACAGTATTAAGGAAGTCGAATAGACTTCCCTTCCTTTGTCCTTGCTTAATGAAATGAATTTGATGGTGTCGATGACCAATAAGTCGTAATTGTCTGCCTCGTCTGGAGACAACTTCGCACTAAACTTCAACAAATCTTGAAGACCAATTGCCAATGTTTTCGTTGCAATAACGGCATTTCGTCTCCACTCATCAGAAAAGTAATCCTGCCTCCTTTGCATGCAACTCCTTGAAATGCAGTTGAGAATGAATGCGGAATTGAGCTGGAAACGGTACATGAGGAAACGCAACTGAAGCGTGTTATTGAATTTCGCGGTTTTTGGAAAGTTATCCTTGTCCAACTTTGAATGTGTGGGAAGTACCTGAATTGGACAGTTACTTGGTGGAATATCCAAAATCGCCGCAGTGGATGCAATCACAGCATCCGGTAACTTCGAGCGGATGAATATTTCTTCTATTGTCGAGCGACGGAACAATTTCACCAATCTGTCGATAAGGTCCTTCTTTCCTTCGAAATAATTTATGAACGCCAAGTAACGCTCATTGAACATGATATTCGGAGTCAAGTAGATTTCCGTTATGGTGAATAACAAATTGGCGAGAACATTGAAAGTCTGGAGTTGTTCATTCGAAGCATTCACATTCGCTTCAAAACTGCCGAAAAAGGATGTATTCAGAACATCATTGATGAAAGACAAGACAGTTTCCAGCCGCAAAAGCTCATCCAACATCTGGAGAATTCTTGGAAAGCCATATGATCTGTCTTCGTCATCAAAGTACTTCAAGATGGACATGAAGTTCATCATACCATCAGAGGCCAGATAATCAAAAGTAGCGTTATTCAAAGTCACAAAGTTTAGGAAGGATCGGAAGTTGATTTCTTGAATACAATCTTTACCCCACTGACCACCATCTTGAAGTAGCCCACTCATGAAGTTGTAGACATTATCAAGAAGGTTTGAGCCTTTATTGCTTTCCCAGTCGTCAATTTCATCTTGACCATTCTCAGCCATGGAAACCTCCTCATCTGGACTTTGGTACATGCTTCCATTCTGCTCGGACACATAAAAATGAATAGGTCTGAGGTGCTGATTGGCAAAACTTGGGAAATTCTCTACAAGGTTCTTCAACTCCGAAATAATCACTGGGCGCAAACTTGGATAATGTCTTCCAAGTTCATCCATTGAACATCCAATACTCGTGCTCATATCAGCGCGCATTAATTCTTGCGCGTAGTCAACATTGTAGAAGGATTTGAAGTAGATTCCAATTGCGTTTGACTCAGTAACACTCTTCAAACCATCCTTGTTCAAAGAAATAGCACCTAAAACTTCGAGAAGGGACACCAACAATTCTGGAGATGGCATGAAGAGATTCTCATAGTTGGATAAGATGGAGTCGATGACATGCGCCTCTCGCAAGATTGGGAAGGCTGTGGGTTCATTGTGAATGATGTACAAAACCGCGTCCAACGTTGAGGAAAGCACGAATGGACCAAATGTCTTTGGGTTCACGATGATTTTGTTGAAGCTGGGCAATATGGATGAGTCAAATAAATTTCTCAACCGGTCACCTGCTTCTGATTGAACAAGGTGGGAGACAAGTTTGAGTAAGTTTCTCAAGTAGTTGACTTGTCTTAATGTGATGGAATAGTAGACAATGACATCCTTTGGCGGGCCACCACCAAAGTCAGGATATTCTAATGCAAACAGAACCTCATAGTTTATGGTGTCGATGAGCATCTGGAAACCATTGCTGTTAGCAAATTCCAAAACCAATTCAGGAGATGTAGTAAGGAAAATGGCAATAGTGTTGACTGCTGCCGAACATGTCCATCTGAACTTGGAATTCAAATTGAGGAAAGCCATCAACTCGCCTAACATTCCTCCAGAAGCAAGTCTGGCGGTCAATTGTTTCGAGTCCACGAAGTTTCCCAAGAGAGTAAAGAACGTGAGATATCCCTTCTCGAAGCAGTCATCGTCCTCATTCCTGATCTTCTTGTTGATGTGTCTCAATAGCTGGTAAACCATACCATGGCTGACGTTAGCACCCAAATGGCGAATAAGCTCAGCATTCCAAAACCGTTTCATGGAAATGCATTCAAGTGCTTTTATAGACGCATAGAATACATCGTTGGTAACAAGCTGCGAGTACTCTGGCGAGATAAGATCTACCAAGAAGCTCAAGGTGTAAGGATCCGCTTCAAACAAGAGTGAAGACGTATACTCAGTGGAGCATACCGAGCACACAAACGCAATAGCGCAGCATTTGATTCGAAGGAGCTTAGCACGCAACCTCATAGCCTCGTACAGTCTTGTGTTGAAAGCTTTAGCGTTCAATGCCGACAACGAGAAGGTAACTAAAGACTCATGGGGCAACTTCTCGTTTGCTCTATCGTAGATCTGCTCCAACGACATTTTCCGAACCTGTTCTTCGCTCAAATTGAATGTGAGCAAACCCTCAGCGTGACCAGAAGCTTCTTTTTTTTTTTCTTTGGTCCTCGTTTCGGTTTTCTTTGCATTGTAATACTGAAATGTTAAGGATTTCCACTTGGATGGATATCTCTTCTTGTGGTCAAGGGTATCCACTAGACTGTAGTGGCTGTCTCTTTCTTCGGATTCAGTGTTGGCTGGATCATTCTGCGTCTTTTTCTGGAGAAAGCTGGTGGGGATTGGCGGCGGAAATGCCCTGGCAACCTCCAAAGCCTTAACTCGGACTGCTTTTGGAACAGCAAACCTTTTGCTATTGCTGGAAAGAACATATCGTTCACCAAGAAGAACCGCCACCTCATACGCAGCCAACTTGACATCTACAGTTGGAGAATCGAGCAATTGGTAGATTCGCTCCGAACTCGAGTAAATGCTCCTGTTCTTGCAATGGTGCAAAAGCATAGCCGTGAATTGCAAACACGCAACAAGAAGCTCGACATCTTCAGGCAGAATATCCTGGAGCTTACACACTTTCTGGTCCAAGCCGTAGTTAGCGATCTGTTTGGCAAAGATCTCGTCAAATAAGTTCAATACTCGAATCCAAACGAATAAATCACCACTAGGTTTCTCCCACTTCATGTTGTCGTGGAGTTTGCGGGCCAAAAGGGAGTGGTCCAAGGAGCATATTTCATCAATCAAAGGCAAGAGCGGCCTCTCCCGCTCGAGCTTGTGCAACTTGCTTCTTTTCGATACGATCATGGTCGGTTCAATACCCTATGGAATTGTCAGAGTTCTCGCTACCTTGGATTGACAGAGCGGGGAAGCAAATCAGAATATCACTAATACCCAGTAGTGGCAAAAACAATTTCAGTAAATCTGGTGGATGGACTCGCCCTCTGGATATAATGGATAATTGCTGGGAGAACAAAAGCTGATGGGAGGATATAGCGGGAGGCAGAGGTGTGGGGTTATGTGTAGAGCCATCATCAACTAGAGTTAGAGCTTCTACACAATACAAATATCATTTACACAGATATTCCAGTAATAAATTGGCTCATCGGAGGAGAACAACTTGGGGAGATTCACAGATTCTGGTTTAGTGATAGCATTATTAAGTTTAATTGCTAGATTTTAGTAGCGTTATTGCCAGCTTCACACTCTAAATCATCTGTTCACGATGTCATCGGTGAAAAGCAAAAAGTCCATGCTCCCGCCCATCAACTTGATCTTCAAGTACTTGCAGCAGCAATCGGTGGTGACGATATGGCTCTACGAGCAAACTCAACTGAGAATCCAGGGGAGGGTGCGTGGTTTTGACGAATTCATGAACATCGTGGTGGACGAGGCGGTAGAAATCTCGACAAAGGACGGTTCAAAGGAGCAGTTGGGGCGCATTCTATTGAAGGGCGACAATATTACCCTTATTTCGAGTTTGGATATGTAATTTAATAGACGGGGATTATCCGTAGTATATACATTTGTGTAGTGTATGGGGCTGGTCGAAAATACTTTGGCCAGTTAATAAAAGTTCATTTCTGTTGATTCCGTTAACTTTGTTGTTGACTTTGTTATTGACTTTGTTGTTCACTTTGTTGTAGTCGGATATTTAATGTCCGTGACTGATGTCTCTGACTAGATTCCTCCTCTACTTCTAGATTGATCTTCGTCACATCTTCGCTGTCCCATGTCGCCTCTTTCCTTTATCTTTCCTTCCCTCTTCACTTCTCGCCAATCCTTTCCCCTCGAAACATCAAAACTGACTCGCTTCTTCTTCTTGGGCGACTCCTCTAGATTATTGCCTTGACGTACTTTCATTCGCAACTCACGTTGTTCCTTCAGAACCGTGGTTTTGTACAATTGGATCTGCTCCTGTCGGAGAAGATGATTCTCGTCTTTCTGGAGACTGGACTTGCGTTTGGGCTCGACCTCCTGGTCTGGGCCTGGAGATGTCATGATGGAGCTTAGCACTGTGTATTGTGAGATGATTTTGTATGAGAGGTTGAATGTTCTACAATGGGGGAGAGAAAATGGAAGAAGCAAAGTGGAAAGTGTTCGAAGGGATTACTTTGAAAAGAATTGTAATAGGTCCGAATATATAGTCTAGAGATTTAGATAGGTGTGGTTGCAGTGGAAATCATTAGGTCAGCTACTGAATAGACAGTCTGCTCGTGGGAAGAATTGATAAAGACGATAGCATAAGAAATCACACATGGACAATGTATCATCGATTCACCAGTATTCTCTTCGAATACCATAAATCTTCTACCAATGACTTCCCTTCGTTTTTTTTTTTCACGTTTTCATTCATAATAGTACAGCAGGTACTCCTCTTGTCCATCCAAATACCAATCTCACACCCGTGCATCCCAAGATTAAAGTACATCTTACTACTACTATTCACTTCAAACTTACCCACACTCGCCATGCTACTGGCTAATCGGGATACGCCTCTTTTCACGAGGAACCGCTTGCATTACCGACCACCTCTGGTCAATCGAATGACGCTACCGGAGGTTTTGTATGACTTTTCGTGTCAGAATAATGACAATTCGAAAAAGAAGAGCCACACCACATCATCTGATGCCCATACATTCGTATCTGCGTCATGCGCTCTAATCATTGTTGCATTTTTCAAGTCATTATTTGAGAGGATAAGTGCTTGGGCCATTTTCTCCGCAGAAAAAGCTCCTGGTCACCAAGAATCCCTTCCTCAGGAAGAGTTTACAGATCTACTACATGGAGAGACAATTCCAAGATCTCCTGAAGTAGTCGAGAAAGTAGAGTTGCCAATTGATATTTCTCCTCGTCCAATCAAAATTCTCCCTTCAGAGTTAAGCTTTTCCCTAGCGGGACCTCCTCTAGATAACCTCTATGAGTCGATCTTCCAGGTGGACTCCGAAAATGAAATCGATGGCGAAATCGATGGAAACGACCAGTATGGTACGAATTTATCCATTGGCCATAGAGATACAGAGTGGCCAGGTAATACGACCCGCACACCAGGATTCTCGTCGTATCCAATTTTAGACAATCTGTATACGGAAATCTTGAAGCCTCTCGATGAGTACGAAACCGTTGTTTCCAAGTTCTATACGCCCTTCCGGCCAATTCCACAGGCAAAATACTCTGTGACCGATGCAGCTCTCTCGGCAATCCCTTCCACGCTTCTCACAAGTTTTCTCAAGAAAGAGAGAGACTCCATCCAAGATCTCATAACCAAGGAGAGAACCGCTGTCAGGGCAGTGGTGATACCATTGACGAAGGACCAACTTCGTGTAGTGGAACAGTACTGGCGAGGAAGGTCCTCCCAGCATATAGTCTCGGCATTCTCTATTGATATCACAACCAAAGATCTACAGACCCTCGCGGATCGCCAATGGCTCAACGACAATGTTATTGATTTCTATTTGAACCTCGTCACGGAACTGACTCAACTGGTTTACTGCTGGACCACTCATTTCTTCACCACACTAAAGAAGAATGGTTACAAGGGAGTCGCCAGATGGGCCAAAAGAAGAAAAATCAACTTAATGGACATGAACACCGTTGTGGTCCCCATCAACAGCATGAACACGCATTGGTCTGTGGCGGTGATTGATAATGTTGAGAAAACAATTGGCTACTACGATAGTCTTTCTTCAGGTGGAAATTTGCATGCGGTTCGACTTCTTGAACAGTACATGCAAAGTGAGGCTGATAGATTGAATGTCCCGGGTCAGAAATACAGTCTTCAGCCGAGTTTGAAAACTCCACAGCAGCAAAACGGATTTGATTGTGGAGTTTTTACATGCACAGTGGCCAAGTTCATTGCACAGAAAGCTCCACTTCAGTTCAGTCAAAAGGATATGCACACGATCAGACGGAGAATGGCATACGAAATCATCCAAAAGAGTTTGCTACCCGAAGGAAACTCGGGTCCAAACTTATAGTTCACTATATACATTAGAATCCAAACATCCCGGCCTTCTTTTGCAGGCTGCCCAAACTTTGGATATCCTTAATCTGTTGCTCGTAGCCTTGGACCTTCTCGGTGGAAGCGCTCACCTTCTTAGCCACGTACTCCAATCTTTCTCTCATCAACTTGATATCTGAGAGCCCCCCGATCTTTGCCATCTCGTCTTCCAACTTGGCAATTTTGGTGTTCTCCAACTTGATGAGTACATTGTAGAAGTATGTTTCATACACCTTGAAGATTTTCTCATCGGAGACCAACTCCACAAATGCCGCCTTATACAAAGGTCTTCCTGTGGTGATGGTGCTGACAATACCCTTGTCTCTCTTCAAAGAAATTAAATCGTTCTTCTCTAAAACAGACAATGTGGAGAGAGTGGCATAACTGGAGGTGAACAATGGAGACTTCACCAACTCATCGAGCAGAATCGCATCTTTCTTGGCCAAAGTTCTCATTAACGACCAGATCTGCGCACTGTTCCAAGTGATCTCACTAGCTTCGGAAGGATTCTCACTAATGTTCAAGAAGAAAGTGGTGATCTGCTCTGCAGCCTGATGAATCATTTCTTGCAAGGCATCGTTTGCACTTTCACCGGATTTCACACGTCTCACGAAAGCCTGCAAATCAAGCATTCTTCCACCAATTGGCTCCAAGCACTCGTCAAGATTGATAATGTCTTTCTCCTGCTTAAGCTGTAGAGTGACATATTGCTTAGCACTTTGATGCGAAGCGTCAGCCAAAGAAATCGACTTGAACACCTGGTTAGGAAGTGCATTTGTCAAGTGCAGCGTACTTCCCGAGTCCAGAGTAATGAAAATAACATGGGCGGTGTTGCTTTGAATGAGCTGTCCAGCCCACTCAGCAAGACTTTTGTAGATGAAATCGTTGCTGCCATCAGACTTCCTCAAGAAGTTATTGATGACAATCACTGGCTTGGCTTCAGGGTTCAGTTGCAAGTAATCCTCTTCCTTCAAGTCAAGGATTTTCGAGTCCTCATGGGCCGCTTCGTGCTTTTTCTGCTGCTCGCGCTGGTAATCACACTTGAAGCTGTCGTAATTGGACAAAGCAACTTTCCTGATGGCAACTTGCGTCAACAGTAGCATGTTCTTGAATTGGGTTTCCTTGGACTCACTCAACCCCGACTTTTGGCCGGTCAATCCTTGCAAACCTAAATCAACAAACGAGGAAACGGTGTTTGTCCACGTGAATAACGGGAAGTAGCCCAACTGGCTCGCAGTAGACTTCAAGAATGCCTTGTCACTTCTAGCCTTGACCAATTTGTCGCAGTCGATTTCAAGCATATTCTTCAGGAACGCATCGTTAAGTTGCAAAGCGTGATCCACCACAAACTCTCGCTTACCAGAGCCTTTAGGACCTTTGACAATGATGAAGGTATTGGCGTTTTCACATACCCACAACTTCACCTGATTTGCTTTTTGCATCCGCTCGGTCCAGAACATGTCCGAATCAAGTTTTTCAGGTTCATGAGAGCTTCTCTTTGTTCCTCTGAGCAGGTCAATAGAATCGTCGAGGAAATGGCGTCCATCGTTGATTCTGGAAACAACCATTCTGTACGGAGTGTAAAATGCCTTCAAGAGCCAATGGTCCTTGTGGGAACCCCATGAATATACGTGTCTGATCTTGAATTCAATGAATTGTTCCCTGATTGGCTCAAAGATGAACACAGCAAGTGTGGCAAGAAGGGCAAGAATGATGGGGATAGCAATCCGCTGGTGGTTAACGATGAAATCGGTGAGGTGGTTGACGCTTTCCCTGGGAATGTATTGCAAATGCAAGTTTGTTTTCCCTTCATTTAAGACCATTCCCGTCAAACAGTTCTTGGCCCTGATGCAAGCATCAGTATTCTTGAATATGATGGTAGCAAATGGAATGGTGGAAGAATAGGGAACAATATCAACGATTAGACCATAGCGTCTGAAAAGGAGATATAACTCCTCCTCGGTCAATGGCTCGCCTTCAAACTTGACCTTCAATTTCGAAGATGGGAACCTGCTCAAATCTTCAATCCAGGGGGTACCCTTCACTCTGTAAGCCCTTGGATACGAGCGCCAAAGAGACAAAAGGCCGCCAGCAAATTGCTCGTATTGCGCCTTATTTTCCTGAATGTTTCCTTCGATTGTCTCTGTGAGCTCCTTCACACTTGAAGTGGGAGGAACAAGAAACTTGACAAACGCACCTCCGTCCCGTCTGAACGAGACAAAATCCTCACATTTAGTACCCAATGGCAACGGTTTCTTGTCCGACTGCACCAATTTGTCGACTCTTTGCCTCAAATTCTCGTCTGTGAACAGATTCTGGAACCTTTTGAGGAACGAAAAGTACCTGGAATAGCTCAACTTAGCCAACCAACGAGGATAGACATTGTCGAAGAACATGAACACTTCGGTCAGCTTCAGGTAGTCCATGACACCGGTGATTTCTGCAGATTGTTTAGAGTCATCTGCGTCGGTCTCATTCTTCAACTTTTCGATGTCTGAAGTTATCAGAGACGAAGAATTGAATCTTGTACTGGTGAAATTGAAGCTAGTAACAGTGCACCTGACATAGAGTGGGTAGGGCTGTGGAATTAAAATACGGGCAGAATTGGGCCTCATGCGGCCAAACAATGCCAATCGAGAATTCATAAGGAACTGGGGACAACAGAAGGAACTCTGGTAGCAACTGAATGCGTTGCGGCGACCTCTTCCTTCATAATTATCTACAACTTGTATGCAAGAGAATGTCTCAGATCAGCCAATACCGGTAGAAAGAGCAACTACCGATTTGCTCCACCGTGTCTGTTTTCCTAGTGACACTTGGAGGAGCTAGTGATCGTGAAGGTTGCTCTAGGCTTCGCTTTGAATCACCATACCATCTGGGTCGGTAGGGGGATCTTCGAAGAAGCCAAAATAACAGCATAGTCTGCACGCGTACAGCCATATCCATAGGAGAACGTGGATATGGCGGAGCACATGTAGATCCTGTGTTGAGTTTAGGGTAGAGACAGAAAGAAAGTGGTATATAGTTTTGATTTTGGCTGAGAAGATTTTCGTGAAGATGTAGTGTACATGCAGGAGAAATTGAGTTAGGGTTACTGACAATAGATTGGGAAAGGCAGAAATCAAGAAAGTGAAATTCGAAGGAGAAAGATACTAACTGAGTTAGAAGTAACAATATTTGTGATATAAACGCTGATGAAGAGGAAATACTCATCTGGTGTGAATATTGGGACCATCAGATAAGCGAATAGCTGGCCGCACTGTTTAAGCAATATATTCGATCTTGTCGATTCAAGTCACTAATATGAATACTTTGAGTACTTCAAGAACCAACCTGATATGCCGAATCTAGGTCAACTCTATCGGTTTTGTGTTCCTACTTAGTGTCACAAGTCTCGATTGCCGTAAATCTCAATAATTGCTCATGTCTAGTTTCAAATTCCTCATTGTTTGACAAGTATTCTATCACAGATCGTATCTTTTCTTATAAGCATTGACAAATTGGAATCTTTTAGTAGAAGTATGGTACGACCACAGGAGAAAATCCAACGATTTTTTATTTTAGATAGTCAAATGATCAGAAACTGGGAAACAACTCCTAAGAAAAACAATGAACATTAACGAAGCGAAGGACATGAACGAAGCGAACCATTATCGAACAACCCTGATTGATTTCCAATCGATTACACGCTTGCTTCCACCTTAAACTCAAATCTCGTTCCACTGATACATTCCCAATTATTAACCTTCACTAATCTAATGCCTCCGCAGGTATGTCAAGCTGCTTGAAGAAATCACTCGTGCGGAGCGGCCGAATCTTTGTGGTAACCACATCGTCAGACTTCTTCCGTCCATTCTTGTAGTTCTGCCGAATATGCTCCTTCATTGAAGCAATAGCAGCCTCTCGGCAAAGCTCACGGAGCTCCGACCCAGAATATCCCTGCGTAGCAGTCACCACCAAGTCAAGGTCAAACTTGTCATCAAGGTCAGCACCTCGGAGGATCTTAGTGAGAATAGCCTTTCTCTGGATCCTGTCTGGTTTGCCAACGGGGAATCTTTTGGGTAATCTTCTCATGAAGGCCAGATCAATGTCATTTTCACGGTTGGTGGCGCCCATCACCATCACTCGCCCGTTGGCAACCAATCCATCCCATAAAGTCATGAACTCAGCTTTCATCATCGCACTCACCTCGTGATCACTGGAGGATCTGTCTCTTAAGAAAGAGTCGATCTCGTCAATGAAAATAATACACGGCTGCAACTTGTTGGCCAAAGAAAAAATCGCATCCACGATCTTGTTGGACTCGCCGTACCACTTATCCATGATGGTCAGCATTCGGATCAGAAGGAAATACGCTCCACTCTCTTTGGCAATGGCCTTAGCCAACATCGTCTTTCCACATCCCGGAGGCCCGTAGAACAACACTCCTTTGGGACTCTCAACTAACGACAGATATGCCGTGAATAAATCTGGCTCTGTGAGGGGCAAAATCACCGCCTCGTGCAATTCGTCGATGATGTTCTCAAGGCCACCAACGTCATCAAAAGTGACGGTGAGATCGTCCGGAGATATCAACGAGTTGAGCAAGGATTTCTCGTACTCGTTCAACACGAGATCTTTGAGACTGTTGTTATTAGCTTTGAGTTTCTTCAATACATTAGAACTGTTCTTCTTCAGTTCCTTATTATTTCGGTTATCGATCGACTCATTTAGTAAGTGGTTGATCATGTAGTACATGGAGAGACCTGCTCCTGTGAGGAAGAAAAAGTCTCCCAAAAGCTTGAAATTAATCTTTACGCCCCATAGCTCTGCTTTCATCATATCTGGTGGAGTGGTTAAAGAGGCAGATGTTGAGTTCTCACATGGCCATTGGTGCACGGATGCAAGACAAGTGATAGTTAATGGGTGATGGAACTGACAAGATAAAATAAAGAGAAAGTGAAGGATATTAAACCGAGAACCTATTCAAAGTGATTATATCCCAATTACTTCCGCATTATTTTTTGAATATTGTTATTCTTGATTGCATTTGCCCTGGCAACAATATGGCGGAGGTACGGGTGTCTCCACATATACTCGATCTATGGAACTTTTAGCACCCATCTCATCTCAAGCATGGCCGGGTTTAATTCACAGGAACCCCACGGAATTCGACTTCCGGGTCAGGTTTTAGACCAAATTAGATCGAAAGAGGAAAGTGGCGAATATAAAGATGCCAGGTTTGGAGGCACCAAAAGGAAAAAGTCCCAGAAACCAGTATCTCGAAAAGACAAGAGAAAGGAAGAGAGAAAACTCAAAAAACAAAAGCGTCTGACGCAACATGAACCTGCAAAACATCAACAACCTAATAGAAAGCAAACTGCAGAGTCAGGAAACGGAAATAAAAAAACAAAGGCTGTTGCTGATGATCCTATGGCTGCTCTTGCAGCATTAAAGGCTAGGAAGAACAAGAAGCCCAGTGAGGTGAGAATTATCAAAGAAGATGAGCTTTCGGAAGGCTCAGAAGACTTTGGAGATTTTGATGAGGATCATTTGGGAGATTTCGATGAGGAAGCCTTGGATGAAGATGATAATGAAGATCCTATGGAGAAGTTACGTGCACTCAAGGCAAAGAAGACAGGTAGTCAGGAAATCAGAATCGTGAAGGAAGACGACCTCGAAGATGAGGTTTCAAGTGACAATTTCGAGGGATTTGATGAATTATCAGAAGATGACCAAGAGCAAGAGGATGAGGAAGATCCTATGGAGGCACTTCGAAAGCTCAAGAATGGAAAGAATCAGAAAAGTGAGGTGAGAGTAGTCAAGGAAGATGAGCTTGATGATGAACTCGATCTGGAAGATTTTGAGGATTTTGAAGAAGCTGAAAATTGGAGTGGTGATGAAGACGGCGAAGAAGACGTTGAAGTGAATTTCGACGACGAAGATGACCTCAACGAAGATATCGATCAAGACGATTTTGAAGAAGATATCAGCGATCTCGAAGAAGAGGAGGATCCTCTTGCAAAATTCAAAGCTCTCAAAGAAGCCAAGAACGGCAAGAAAGCCAAGAAGGAAAAAGTCATCGAGGCATCGTTTGTGGATCCATTCGAAAATGACATGGAGTTCTACGCTAAAAAATTAGGGCTCAAGGATGGCAAAAAGTCAAGGTTGTCCAAAGCAGGCGACGACGACGCCATAGGTGGTTTGCTCGATGGGCTTGACTTCGACTATCTTGACGGGTCGGACGCAGATCCAGAAGAGGAAAATGGAAGTGAAGATTTCGAGGACGAAGAGGAGGACCAACCAAAAGAGAACCCTTTTGTTGCACCTGTTGTTGAAGAAAAAGAGTCCGATGAAGGTTCTGGAAGCAGGTACATTCCTCCAGCATTAAGAAGAAAGCTTGCGTTGGAAAAGTCCGAGTTGTCTGCAGAAATCGTTGCCCTTCAGAAGTCCATGAAGGGTCCCATCAACAAGTTGTCCGAGACAAATGTCGGGTCAATAGTCAACGAGATCAACGGTCTCTTCTTGAATAATGCCAGACAGCTGGTGACAGAAAACTTGACTTCCATCATCTTGGACTCTGTCATCCAACAGGGAAGAATCTTGGACACTTTTGTCTACTTGCATGCTGTTCTAGTCGCAGCCATCTACCGTCTACAAGGAGTGGATTTCGGTGCCTATTTTGTGCAAACATTAATTGAAAAGTACGAAAAGCTCAAGATTGATCCCTCCAAGATGAAGGAAACGATCAATATCATCTCGTTGTTGTCTTCGGTGTACGCATTTCAGCTTGTCTCATCCAGACTCTTATACGATATCATCAAAGTTCTTATTGATGAGCTTTCTGAATCCAACGCTGAACTCTTATTGAAAATCATCAGAACATCCGGAAATCAGATGAGATCCGATGATCCTTCTGCTCTCAAGGAAATTGTGTTGCAAGTTACCAAGAAGGCTGCTTCTTTGAAACTGGATGCCGTGAGTACCAGAATGCAATTTCTTATTGAGACCATTGCTTCGTTGAAGAATAATAAGCTCAAAGATGTCAACGAGTCTACTCACCAATTGACTATTCGTTTGAGAAAATTCTTGGGCAATTTCGGTTCAAGTAAAGCCGTAGATCCGCTTCAGGTCAGTCTTGACGATATTCACAACATTGAAACAAAAGGAAAGTGGTGGCTTGTGGGGTCCGCATGGAAAGGTGACGATGGTGCAACGAAAGAATTGGTCAATACCGATGTTATGAATGACATTCTTGATAGTGCCGATGTTAACTGGATCGAGTTGGCCAGAGCCCAGAGAATGAACACAGACATCAGAAGAGCCATTTTCATTTCCATTATGTCTGCTAATGATTACATTGATGCCGTAACCAAATTGGACAAGTTGGCATTGAGAAAGTCTCAGGAGAGGGAAATCCCACGTATTGTCATCCACTGTGCTGTTGTCGAGCCTGCCTGGAATCCGTACTACGGAATCTTGGCGGCTAAACTCTGTGAATCGCATTCATATAGAAAGACGTTTCAGTTTATGCTCTGGGACTTGATCAAGGGGTTCGAAGGTTCGTCGGGGGATGATTCTGATGAAGAAGAAGATGTCTTTTCTGGGTTTGATGATAATCAGGACGAAGACGACAAGCTCAAGAAAATCTTGAACTTGGGAAGATTCTATGGTTATTTATTTGCTGAAGGCTCGTTGGCATTGCATATCTTGCGTACTGTCAACTTTGTTACTGCCTCGGCTGACAACAAGTTATTCATGGAGGTATTGTTGGTGACCTTCCTTGATCAAATAGGAAAAAAGTCTCAGGTGAACGCAATTGGCATTGGCTTGGTCGGGAAGAAGAAGATGTCCGAGCAAAAGTTCGATGACAGAACCCTCATTGAAAGACTCCTTAAGGCTAAGGAACAGCCAGCACTTCTCAAGGGAATCCAACACTTCATCAATAAAAAGTTGAGAAGCAGTGATTTTATCACTGGCAAGAAGCAGAGAAAAAGAATAGAATGGGGTATTGGCGCCATGGGCGACATTATCGACGAATTCGTAAAGGAATATAACTTCTAAAAAGTTTAATGGGTACTTATAGAAATGCAAATTACACTATATACAATTAACCTAGCCGGCTACTCTACCAACTCGAGAATCGCCACCGACTCCACATGCTTCGTTTGTGGATAAAAGTCAAATCCAGTAATGCTTTTCACTCTGTACTTTGTCGAGGACCGATTCTGAAATCTCTCGAAGTCAGCCAAATCCCTTGCTTGAGTGAAAACATTGCAACTGACGTAAACCACTGCTTTAGGTCTGAACTCTAAGATTTGTCTCATGAACTCTACAGTCGACCCCTTTCTTGAAGGATTCATAAGGAGAACGCAATCCTCACCTTTGACTCCCGAATTGAGAAATGTCTCGTCGGTAAACATCGAGTCGGAGTTTCCATGGACAAACTCGACTTTGTCTGGAACATACAAACCGTTGATTTTTGCGTTGTGGTGAGCGTAGTCGATGGCTTTTTTGGCAATTTCAATTCCAAATACTTTTCCATCTTCTGGGAGAGTTTTGGCTAGCGCAATCCCAAGAAACCCAGATCCACAGTATGCATCCACCAAGTACTTATAACCTCCTTTCACCAGACGAAGCTGGTAGGTTATGTAGTCCAAGAACGTGGGCAAAATGGACCGGTTGTTCTGAAAAAACTCGTTGGCCTCAAACTGGAAAACAACGTCGTTGATTTGCTCAGTGATGACGTTCTTCCGATCGGTGAGACACACATTCTCGAACTCTCCCGTATTATGATCGATTCTGATACTGTCCCTTAGAATGAAATTGGAGTTTATCCTTTTCGTTGGTCTCGTTTCAATGTAAGTTTTCAAATCTTCCTGGAATTTATTCTTGACCTTTGAAAGCATTCTGTTGATGCTGACGGCCGCAATGGGACAATGATTCACATCCACCAACGTTTTTCCCGGACTGACGCTATCGAAACCCACCGGGAGAGGAACATCCAGCAATTCTAACTTTTTATGTACGGAGGAATGTGGAGTGATTTTCGTCCGATAAGAATATTGCATTGGAGACTCGACGATATTGCCAAAATTGGGAATGGTGGAAGTATCCAAGTCTGGGTGGAAATACTGAAATGCCCTATTGATAACGTTACGCTTGAAGTCGATCTGATCCTCATATGTAAGCATCTGGAATTGACATCCGCTGCACTCGTTGAAATGCTCGCAGATCACCAATCTATCATTTCTATTACTTGTCTTGCGAGATCTGCGAGAAACACTCTTCAACTCCGCCTCGGCATAGAACTCGTGGTGTCTTCTGAGAGTCACACTGACAATATCGCCAACGGTTGTTTTGGGAACTTTCACCACTGTCAATTCTTCTCCACTCGTATTATTGTATGAACTTCTGGGAATCAACCCAAGACCATCGCCTTCGCTGGTGACGGCGGTGATCACCACATCCTTTGCTTCAACATTTCCACTATCTTTCGTGAAAAGAAAATCATGGATAAGGTTTTCTGGGATTTTCACTTGATCTAGGCTCACTGAACGTTGCGCTAGGGCAGTCTTGATATCGAGATGGAGAATATGGTCACGGGAAGTTTTGTCAACGGTACCTCTTTTTGTTTTTTTCTTAAGGATTGATGCATATGTGCTCTTGCCATACAACCGAGAAAAGGTCAAGGGTATTCGGGATGGTAGACGGTTGATCATATTCGAGGTTGATACATTACATTGCGCTTCATCGCGAATTATATGTTGAGTATTGTAAGCACTGCGAAGTGCGCCAGTGGACCATAACTCATATGCTTGGAACACCAAACTATGCGGAAGCGGTTGCTGGTTGGGTGACCTCTTCTGTGTAATTTCTCAAGTCGAGACTAACGGTTTTGGAGCTGTTTTCTCTCTGCTCTCGGTAAATTCCAACTAGTGCGTCTGAATGCTCAAAGAGCTTACTCTTCAATGAGATAAGAATGAACTGGAACCCTGGACCAGCACACTTTTTGATGTAGTGGGCGATCTTCATGACGTTCTTATTGTCCAAAGCTGCGTCGATTTCGTCAAGGACAAAGAACGGGGAAGGCTGGTAAGAATGGATAGCGAACAAAAGTGCCAACGCGGCCATGGTCTTCTCTCCTCCTGAAAGCAAATCCATATCTCTAAACCGTTTCATTGGAGGCATGGCATGGTACTTGATTCCAGCACAATATGGCTCATCCTCATCTTCTAATGTCAAGTAGGCGGAGCCACCCGTAGGAGAAGCAGCGGACTTCGTAAGCTCCTTATAGACACTATCGATCTTACCAGATATATGGTTGAATGCTTCCATGAAAAGCTCGGTACGACGCAGTTTGACCTGGTTGAATCTATCCATGGTTTTCTTTTCTGTTTGCCTGGCCTTTGTGAACTCCCTATCGAACTCCTTCAATTTTTGATCCACTTCACGTAATCTTTCCATTGCCTTGGTATTGGGTGTCAACTTCTGAAGATCCTTCTCCACATTTTCAATGCTCACCTTGATCTCAGCTTCTGTTCTGCTGGAGTAGTGGTCTTGATACTTCGGGTCTAACAAACCGTAGTCAACATGAATCAGATATGCCGCCTTAGATACATCTTCTAGCCCTTCACCGAGCGAGATAGAGTCAAGGAAGCCTTCCTCCAATGGCAAATCCACATTCTCGATCTTACAATTCTTGAACATGTTCAAACGCTCGGAATCAACTCTCAAGACAAGCTCTTCGCTGTTCATCAATTCTTTGCTCAATCCCTTCAAACTGGTTTCGATTTCTTTCATCTCAGATTCCTTGATTTGAGTCATTTTCATCTTTTGGTCAATGCTGCTTTCCAATTTTGCCTTCTCTTCAAAAAGTGACGCGCGTTCAGTCTCCTGAAGCTCGATATCTTTGTCTGTCTGCTTCAAGTCCGCTTCAATTGCCACGATTTCTTGTTTCAAAGTGGGGAGTTCGAGCTCCAACTTCAGTATTCTTCCTTGAGTTTCTTCAATGCGCTCCACGTGAAACTCTAATTGATTCCGAAATGAGCTGATAGCCTTAATGAACTCTGCCCGTTCCCTCGCTCTGATTCTGATTGCAGAACCATGAGTGTACTCGTATTCAGCAATGCTGGCCAAATTATGAGCTGCACAAAACTCGGTGTAAACCTTCTGTTGAAGTTTCTCAATCAGGACTTGTATCTTCTTGATGTCATTATCGATAGTCTCGATGTTTCGTGTCTTCGCCGTAATTTGTTCAGACAAATTATCGATCGTCGTCTGATGGAAACTGATTTCCTGAGTTCTTTCGTCAATCTGTCTTTGAATGCTGGATTGAATACTCTTATGCAATGGTATCTCATCATTAAGTAGCCCAATTTCCTCAGTCAACACATTGATGTCAATGGAACTTGGCTTCTCTTCCCTAGCTCTCGCTAATTTTCTGGCGAGCTCCTCCTTCTTGAGATTAAGTTCATTCCATTCCTCCTTGCTCCAGCGACGAGTTGATTTAACATTCAGGTTACCTCCAGTCATGATACCGGATTTGTGGATTACAGAACCATCAAGCGCCACTAATTTGTTATCCAAATAGTGCAGCGAGCCCCATTTCAATTCCCTTGCGACATCCAAAGAGTCAACAACAATGCTGTCACCTACTGCAAAGCGTACCGCTCTCTCTATGGACGGGTCATCATACTTGACAACATCGATTGACGGACGAGCACTCTCACTCAAAGTTCTCAAGTAATTCAAGTTGACTTGGTCATTTACAACCGAATCCAAAGGAATGAACGTAACAGTTCCGGCCCGACGTTCCTTTAAGATTTCAATGCACTTGTATGCGACAGCTGTACTTTCAACGACAACTGCATCATAATTACGCCCAAGAACTGTCAGTAATGCCGTCTCGTACTTATGTTGAGATGAGCGAACTAGTTCACACATTATGCCCTTGACGGAGCCATCTTTAAGGAGATTCTTCAACATGGACACGTTTTCACGGAGTTTTTTCTGCTTCTTAGACTCGTTCTGTTCGGATGAGAGCTCATCTAGCCTTATCAATGTTGACCTGAGATCTGAACTAAGATCAAGTTCCAAGTAGTTGACCTCCTCCTTTTTGGCTAATAGTGCCTCTTTAGCTTTCGTCTTAGAGGCTCTTTGTTCGATAACATCTTCTAACCTTGAGTTGACATCTGCGAGCTTGGGGTTCAAACTCAAATTAACGTCAGCCTCTAAGTCGGAAATCTTTGCCAAGGCGTGATCTTTCTGGGAGGTGAAGTTGCGTAGAGACGTTAAAAAACCTTCTTTATCTCCCAACAACATGGCCAACTTCTCTTCGTACTGAGAGCCGGAGTTGCTGAGGAATTGCTGTCGCAAAGTTTCATACTCCTTCACATCTTCCGGAGTGAGTTTGATCTTCTCGTTCATGATGCGGACTTTCTCCTCGAAAGCAGCCTTTTGCAATTCCATCTCAGCTAGCTTCTCCTTGAGCTCCTTCTCGTGGTCTTGCTGATTCGCAATATCACTTTTCAAGTCCTTTATTTTCTTCTCATTCAATGCGATCTTGTTCTGGAAGGTTTTCTTCTTTGAAAGAAGAGGAACAAGGGACCGTTTCGATGACTCGGAGGCTGACCGCAATTCAGCTATGGATGCATCAACTTTCTTTGCTTCCAAGGACTTTTCCGAGAAATCTGCCATCAGGGCCCTATAGTCAGCATCAGACTCCGCTAGTTTCAGTTTAGCAGATTCGATTTCGCTGGTGATTCTTCTCACATCTCCCAAGAGCTGGAAATGGCGTTTCTCGTTGTGAAAGATCCGGAATAAGTGCAAGATCTTGCCCAAGTTGTTCTTTTGGTTCAACTTCGACTCGAATAACTCTCGCTCCTTCATCTGCTCTTTGTATTGTTTCGATTCGAAGTTCAAGTTTCTCTTACGGGAAAACACCATTGCCGACAACTCATGGGCCTTTTCCTGCTCCTCTAGAAGCTCATTGTACTCAGCCGCATACCCTGCCGAGCCACTGATGGTTTCAATAGATGCAGCCAAGTCTCTAGCAGACTGAGAAGCAATATTCTCTATATCGCCCTGGAACACCAAGAAATTCCGTGCTTTGACGAGAATGCTCTCTGCCTTCAACGCCATGGTATACTGGAGTGCAGTCACCGCTTTGTTATTAATTTTGTATTCTGACATTCCCGAGGCAGTAATGGTTCTTTTAAGATTCATCACCTCTCCGTTGTCTTTCTGGTACATGGCCATTACGTGGGCGGAGGTGGGATCATTTGCAGTGGAATCGCCACTTTCCGACGCGAGACGGCCTCTATAGATCAAATCCTTCAAGTTCTGGGACCTCAATTGAGCGGACTGGACGCCTAAAACGAATGAGATCGCGTCCATCATATTGGACTTGCCTGCTCCATTGGGGCCGATGATGGAGGTGAATGACGAGTCGCCAAATCCTAGTTTGGCTGTTCCACGGTACGACTTGAAGTTGTGGAGCTCTAGTCCTATTAGGCGGCCCATAGTGGATGGAGTTTGGGTTTATTGGGTGTTTGGGTATAGATGATTTGGTACGCGTTGGTAGTGCAGGACATTGTAGTAGGAAAGAAAATGAGAAATTCTGCTGAAAGACAGTGAAGATTGGATGGAACTTTCAAAGGATTTATAATGTGGCTCCTTGTGTTGCATTTCTTGAAAGTTGATATGATGCCGTTTTTATCCTATTTTGCTATGTCCTTTTTTCTGTGTGCTATGTGTTGAAGTCTTTTCGGGATATTGGCTGCGAAAAGAAAAATTCATGTGAAAAGTTGTCACCCATTAGTTTTTAATGAAGATTATGATGCAACTCACATGACTTTAAGAAATTCTTGGAAAAAGCATGCTAGTTCTTATTCTTTTGCAAACTTGTAATGTGCGTAAGTTTCATGTGTAAAAAAAGTCATTATCGTTGTTGGAACTGGTTAGCATGATCTTCATAGTTCTGACAGACCGCATTTTTAATAAAACTGAACCAGTGCAGATGAGGAATGTAGTACTTACTATCTGTATTGAGCGCACGCCAGAGAGTATGTTGGCTATTAAAGCATACAAAGTTGGAGAGAAAAATGAATCATCTACCGACAAGAGCCTAACAGAGAAATGGATGTGGAGTGGCGAAACCGAAGCAAGTGAGTGAAATATCAATTCAAAAAACAACCAGTCTACTTCCACTGTCCCACAAACTCACAATTACTACTAATAATCGCTTGTTTCCTTACACGGCTATGTTTCCTACATAATGGCCAAGATTTACCAGCACACAAGTACATACAACTGAATTCTCCATAAGAACCCCTGAAAAACCCCTAAAACTCTCTAAAATACACTACAGTTCCCTAATATCCCCATCCACCAAAATCAACACCCCATCCCAAAATTTTCCAAACCATTATCTTATCTCCACCCTCCAACGATTCCGTGCGACTATCTGCACATCCTAACGGCTCCAACTCCACAACTCCGAATTCTCTCCACTTTCTCTTATATCTTCTCCAACCACCTCTTTATCATGGAAAAAGATCGCTTGCTTGCACCAAATCTGGACGATGAAGCTGTCATTACACACAATGGGCCCTCGTCGTTGCTCTCGGGCCTCCTTAGCTGCCTTCCCGGCTTTAACAAATATGACCACTCTCAATTGGATGAAATGATGGCGGAAATCGACCCTTTGGACGATGAACCGCTTGCTGAAATGCCTCCGAGTCTCAAAGTGGAATCCGCATTGTCCGCCAAGGAAAAGCTCACCAAAATCCGCCAATTGATGAAGAAATATGGCATTTCTGTGTATTTGGTCCCCTCAGAAGACGAACACCAGTCTGAAGAGACGGGACTCTCGGAGAAGAGAAGAGAATTTCTCTGTGGATTTACAGGCAGTGCTGGAATCTGTGTGGTGACGTTGGACTCCGCTGATTCCTTAGAAGGTGAAGCTGCCCTTTCGACCGATGGTCGGTACTTTCTCCAGGCAGAACAGCAGTTGGAACCGAAATATTGGAGATTGTTGAAGCAAGGAATGGCTGGGTATCAGTCATGGCAACAGTTTGCGTTTGAAAAGGCAGCGCAAAGTGCCTTCTCGAACATTATATCTTGTGACCCGAAGTTTCTTAGCTTATATGAGGGAGAATACTTCACCAACATGCTGAGACACAAGGGGGTACAGTTTAAGCCTTTGATAGAGGTCAATTTGGTCGACGAGGTCTGGGGACCAGAAAAACCTACTCGTCCAATGGATCCAGTGTACATCTTACCATTGGAGTTCTCTGGAGAATCCACTATGAGCAAACTTTCTAGAGTAAGACAATACCTCCAGGAAAAGGAGGCCACCCACTTGGTGATAACTGCGCTTGACGATATTGGATGGCTCTTCAACTTGCGCAGTGACGTGGATATTCCGTTTTCTCCCTTCTTTTACTCGTACGCCATTGTCACTCTTAACGATGTCGTTCTTTATGCTCAAGACGAGAAGTTGGCTAATGTCCGTGACTACCTATCTACCATCAGTGGTCTTGTTATCAAGCCCTATGGTGAGTTCTATGGCGATTTGGGTCTGCTCAAAATGACGGTCACCGAGTCCAATATCAAGTTGGTGCTTCCATCCAAGAACGCATGCAACTATGCCTTGGTAGACTCTATTCCACAATCCGCTGCCAAGAAAAATATTATCTACGACTCTGTCGTTGCTACTATGAAACTTTTTAAGAACCCGACCGAGCTCTTCAACGCAAAAGTGGCGCAAAACAAGGACTCCCTTGCCTTCATTATATTTTCTGCTTGGTTAGAGAGCCAGCTTATTCACAAGAAGGTCGAGGTTGACGAATGGCAAGCAGCACAAAAAATCTACTCCATAAGATCCAACCTCCCCAACTTTAAGGGCCTTTCTTATGAAACCATCTCCTCTACCGGTCCTAATGCTGCAATCATTCACTATGCACCTTCTCCCACCCAGCATTCTGTCATTGACCCGACAGTTCCCTACTTAATTGATTCTGGTGCACACTACTTAGAAGGAACCACTGACATCACCAGAACCTACAAGTTTGGCTACGAAGGATTGACTGACCGCTACAAGAAATTCTACACGCTTGTTCTCAAGGGCCACTTGGCAGTTGCTATGGCAAAATTCCCAGCCGGTTCCACCTCTACTGGCACCATTCTCGATGCATATGCGAGACAACCATTGTGGAATGAAGGTTTGGATTTCAACCACGGCACTGGCCATGGGGTAGGCAGTTTTGGAAACGTTCATGAAGGTCCCCTTTATATTTCGACCACAGCGGGAGGTGCAAATCATCAAGATTTGTTCAAAAAAGGCGCTATTCTCACCGATGAGCCGGGATATTACGTCGATGGTGAATGTGGATTCAGAGTGGAAAGCGAGCTTGAGATTGTGGAGACTGATGCATCATTTGGAAAAACTAGAAGCGGAGGTAAGTACTTGGGATTCAATTACCTCACGAAAGTACCTTTCTGCCGCAAGTTGATTAATACCAAGTGTTTGACTCCAATCGAAATCACTTGGATTAACGAATTTCATTTGGCCATCAAATCCGAGTTTGCTCCCAAGTTATTGAGATTGGGAGACAGGAGAGCATATGCCTGGCTCATGAAGGAAACAGCACCTATTTAGAGACTATCTACCATAATGTAAAAGTAACCAGTATATCCATTAGTATAGAAAATATAGTACTAAGCTTAGTTCAGCTTGAATGATGGCGAGTAAAGAGTAGGAAAGCCCGAGCTATTCCCCTTGGAGATGGGTTTGGAATATGCTGGTCTCTGGAAACTTCCAGGTTTCCGCAATCCCACATTAGCTGTAGATGTACCAGAACCTGTCAATCCAATTTTGTTGGAAATGAAAGGCGAAGGTCTGGGAAGCAAAGGACTTGGAAATTCCTGCTTAACATCGGACCACCCATTATTTGTGTCTGGCTTCTTATATTGCGGCATCTTGAGGCCATTGGTGGCACTCCAGAGGTGGCCCGAAGACGAAGACGAGATGGAGCTTCTCAATTTGTCAATTTCCGATTCAATGCGTGACATCGACGATTTGTCCTTCTCAAGGAACAGTCCAGTCGCTAGTTCAACATGCGGTTTCTTGAAGCTGCTGGTCAGAAATTCTAATCCAAGTCGTTTTCTGGAACTTTGTAAAATCTCCAAGGCAGATTTCAGTCCCTCAGTAACACTTCCACCTCCAGTGAGTGACGATAGCCGACTCATGAGTTCGCTATTCTCAGGTTGCAGTGAAACAGAAGTGTTCGATAAGTCGTGGACCTTCGAAAGGAATGGGATTCTCATGAAAGACCCTGAGCGTACCGTCGAGTCAAGAACGTTTGTTAAAATCTGTGAGACAGCGCTTTGCACCTGCTTATCGTCAGTGATTCCTAACGATTTTGCATATGTAGAAGCAGCAACTGCAGTTGCTGCTGAAGTAGCCTCCAAAATTGTTTGAGCGTCATCATCCAAACCAGTCTCAGCAACAAGGCTGAACATATCGGACACTCTCTTCACAAGTGTTGGATCCTCAGCGTATGCGCTGACCAATGGCTTTGAATCCGTTGTATCTGAGGCATGCGTGCCCAAGGGTTTGTCCTCTTCTTTCTTTTGCTTTGCCAACCGCTTTTCTCGCCTCTTCGTGAACTCTTCCTCTACCCATGCTTTCTTCTCTGGGGTGGATTCGTCACCGAACATGTTGTTGGCCCTCTTGATAACTCTAGAGCGGAGATCATTATCTTTGTTTCTCTCTGCATTTTCCTCTCTCCATTTCTTCTTTCTTTCTCTGTTGTCGATTCTGATCTTCTCCTTATACTCTGAAGAGTCGATTTTCGGCTTAATACCGGCTAAAATGCTTCTCACGCGGGAATTGCTGAAGCTCGAAAGCGTCGATAACGTGGACTGATAAAAGTCAGAAAGGCTTCCTTCGTATGTCTGCATCGGCTCAGATTTCTCACCAGTAGATTCTGCCTCATTCAACAAACCCATCACATTGTCAATGAGAGTCACCGCACGGTTTTTGATATTAGGAGCATTCTCATCGGTTAAGAACGATTTGGTAGCCAATAGACTGTCCAAGAAGAATTTTCGCTCTTCTGGACGACTCTTGGCCCCTTGTAGAAGATCCTGGGCCACAGTACTCACAACATTAGAAGACTTATTTAGCATTAGAGCGTTAGTCATCTGACGGATCACCAGCATTAAGTTCTGAGATTGGTTACCTGACTGAATATGATGCGACAATGAGGACAAGATACTGGACAATTGGGGGTTCACGGTAGGCAATCTTTGCGGTTCAGCACGCATGGACTCCTCGAGAGACTCAATGGACGAGTAATCTCTTCTGGGAGCTTGGCTCATAGAAGATCTATGCAAAGCCAAGGTTTCTGCAATTGACAACGACTTGGTTTTCCCAGATTCAGAGGTATCCGTGGTGGATTTCTTTTCTTGACTCACGTCACTCTTCTCTAACACTTTCTTCATTGACAATGCTGCAATGGCAGCTGCTGTCGACAAATTCTGGGAACGAGAAGAGGATTCCTTGATTTCTGCGTCGTTCAAAGATGTGAGCAACTCTTGCGGATTCAGCATAGCCATGCTAAAGGCATTCTGAAGAATTTCGTTCATCTGTAACTTCTCAATGTCCTGCTCGGGCTGGTCATCTTCAGTCACAGCCTTCATTATATTCTTCAGCGTGGACCCCTTATCTTCATCTTTGTTTGCTTCCATCTGGAAATGGGCAAGAACATTCTCATCTAGGTGTGGAATCTCCTTCTTTTGTTTCTTGGCAACTTCCGTGTCCTGAGAACCTGCCATCTGCTGAACCACATTCTGTACAATACCTGCTAGGTCAAAGCCAACATCACTTTGTCTTCTGTCTGTTTGTTTGTTTCCCATAATTTCATTGAACGAAGCAGTGATTGCAGCAGTCAAGTCGTGATCTCGGGTGCTGGCATCAGCTTGCTGATGCTGACGCAGTTCCTCTTGTACATTCTGCTCCTGCTGGGGATCTTGTTGCTCGAAATGATCGTGGTGTCCATTATGTTCATGTTCATCATGTGGCTCAGCATACTCTGAAAGGGATTTGAATGCTTCACCAATCGCATTCTCTAGCTTGTCATCTTCGGGAGAATGTGAGTTGTGAAGCAGTTGATGAGCAGAGTTTGGTTCTGTTTCCGCATGTTCTTCTGTGGTTACCTGGGGTAGCTCCTGCTGATCGGTGATGCTCTTGAATGCATTTCCGATGGCAGTCTCCAAGTCCAATTCGACCTGCTCAGCTTCCTTTGCTTCCTGGTCGTCTTGAGATGTCTCTGCCTGCAGAGGACATGGATCTTCTTCCTGGACCAGAGACTCAGTGTGTTGGTACAGATATTGATATTGGCCAGAATCTTGGTCTTGATATTGACCAGAATCTTGGTGTTGGTAAGGATCTTCATTGTTATTTCCATTGTGATCTTGATTATCATGTTGATTGTCTTCTTGATTGTAGTCCTGATTGTGATCATTGTAGGTTTGATTGTAGTCCTGATTGTGATCATTGTAGTTTTGATTGTAATCTTGATTGTGGGCTTGATTGTCATCATTGCAGTTCTGTTCACTCAGTTCATTCTCTTGATATTGATTCTGAGGAGCCTCTACTTCTTCAACGTACTCCTCCTTGATCTCCTGGGTATGCTTGGTCTTATCCTCGTACCCAGAATGTAGTCGGCTTTCTAGCGAACTAAATGCATTACCGACTGCTGCCTCTAAGTCAACTTCCTCATCATTATTGTTGTTGTTGGCCACGTCATTTTCTGCCTCTTTATTGTCTTTCTTTTCTGGCACAAATCCAAACTGTTGGAAAGCATCGCCAATTGCACTCTCCAACGCGAAATCGTCCAACCCTACATCGGCATTTTCCGCGGTTTCATTGTTCCTTGTGAAGTTATCGTGGTCAGGATGGTGCAGATCCAGCTGGTCTGGGGCCATCGCCGATTGTCTGGGGTAGCGTTGAGTCACAAGGTCACTGTGACTGTTTTTTTTGGATTCGAGATGGCCGTGCAGCTGTGTGCAGGATATCAATTAATCTTATTTGTTGATGGGGGGTTTATTGCAGTTTAGTGGGGAAAGTGGAGGTGATGACGTTCTTGAAGCTTTGATTGGGTAGGATTTGTGGGAAATGGCTGGGTTCTGGTGTTTTGGAAGAATGCGATATTTGTAGCAAAAGTGCGGATAAGATGTATGGTTGCAAAATTGGCTTTCGAAGTACAAAGGATTAAACCACTGGGAACAAAGCAATGCGGAGTAGTGAGATTGGAAGGGAAGTGGAAGCGTAGGAAGCTTTTGAAAGAAGGGGACAACTTGAGGTTAGGCATTTGCAGGTAATTAGCCGTTTTCATTTAGCATCTAAGTACCTTTATAATATAGAGTAGCCAAGGAAGGAGACAAGGTAGAGTGGATGAGTATTGGCATTGACTTGAAGAACACTGAGCTTGTTACAGAAGTTGAAAAACCATCGACATTGATGAAAAGTCTACATCATTTTGAATTTAGTTGGGAGATCCGCATTAACTATAGATGTACCGAGATTGCGTGGTACAAGGTCAACTGGCTGTGTATTCTTTCAAGACAGAACACATTATTTTCAGAAGTGCTAGGGTCCTTGCTAACTAAGCACCTATTGACTGAAAGTGAGACTATTTATTCTTTCACACCATACCAATTCCCATCTTTAGAATCTGAACACTCACAGCTCTCAATATTACCAAAATACCGGAGTTAATTGATGCTTGAACTACACAAACTGCTACCCAGCCTCTACTCGTCCATACCACTATACTGCCTCCATAATCCCGTATCAGTATTCTGCCTAATTCTCTATCTACTCGAGTTCTGCAACCACTAGATACTAAGTTCAAGCTTTCACTTTATCACTACTAACATTAAATCTTGCCCAACCTCTTTAGTTCGTGCACCTCTTTCATATCCTACCTATTTTATTCTTTCCTCTTCCACATCCTAACTACCCCCATTCTCAACACGTCCTATCTGCCAGAAAAACAAAAAAGTCAGAAATGGCACCAAAGTCCCTCTCCATCCACCTTGACGTAAAATTGCTAGTCTTCCCCAAATACTAATGGCCTCTATCCATCCAATATATCCTTTCTTTTAGCCATCCCCCCTCCTTTTCCTCTACCATTGTCCCTCTCTTCGTTCCCCATTTCCCCCAATGCAGGATACCCGATATCACTTGCCACATCCACACCTTTTCTTGATCCCCACCACAAATGCACATCACATTCAAGGATTTGAAGAAACAAACGGTTCTGGTGGAACTCGAGCCCTCAGACACAGTATGTGAACGATTTCTCCCGGCGGAAACGCCTGCCAATTGGTATTTCTTCTTCACCCGTCCATCTACTAATATTATAGGTTTTGTCCGCCAAAGAGAAAGTTGCCGCCGCCAAAGATGTGGATCCGTCACAATTGAAGTTTGTATATTCGGGAAAAGTGCTCCAGGATGAAAAAACCTTGGAAGAGTTCAAGGTCAAGGACGGAGACTCTGTCATTTACATGATCTCCAAGAAAGCTTCAGCGCCTAAACCCGCTGCTGCTGCCCCGCCAGCTGCTGCTCCATCGACTGAAGAAACCGTATCTGCCGCTGAACCCGCCACTGCTCTTGCTGAAACTGCCGCTGCAGGCACAACTGTGGCAGAATCAGTCGAATCTGAGGCTTCGGGGTCGGGCGACTTTTCCCTGGGCCCTGTGCGGGAGGCCGCCATTGAAAGCATGATGCAGATGGGCTACGAACGTCCGCAGATCGAGAGAGCGTTGCGTGCTGCGTTCAACAACCCCCACCGGGCCGTAGAGTACTTAATCACGGGAATTCCCGACTCATTGGCTCCTGCTCCAGCCCCAGCTGCTCCAGCTGTTGCTGCTGAAGAAGGAGACGACGATAACAATGGTGACACCGGTGACGACACCATGGAGAACGCCGAGTCCAATGTTCACGAAAATATGTTTGATGCGGCGGAAGCTGCTGCTGCTGAAGAAACTGAGGGAGGTGGAGAAGTCGAGTTGGGAGATTCCGAGGAAAATCAACTCTCGGTGCTCCGCGCAGCCATCCAGAGCAACCCTGAGTTGATTCAGCCGATGTTGGAGCAGATTGCTGCATCCAATCCTCAGGCAGCCGAGTTGATTCTGCAAGACCCAGAAGGATTCGTTAGAGCATTTTTGGGGGCCGAGGGCGAGGATTTGGGGTTTGAGATCGAGGGTGACGACCACGACCAGGACCCGGAAGGAACCGTGAGAGTGTTGTTGACGGAACAAGACGAGAGTGCCATTCGCAGATTGTGCGAGTTGGGGTTCGACAGAAACTTGGTGATCCAGGTGTACATGGCGTGCGAGAAGAACGAGGAGGTGGCGGCAGACATTTTGTTCCGTGATACGTGATGGTGCACCTTTGTGTTTGCGTCTGCATTGTCTAATTTTTGTATATTAGCGACTAGAAGTGGTCGATGCACTTATATGTGGCTCTGTCGTGGCTAGTGAGAGGAGCGTTGCCGGGCCGAACAACGACAACTGCATCCATGCCCGCCTCCAACGCGGCGCTGATCTCCCGGACGTTGTCCGAGTAGAATACAATGTCGTTTGGCTGACATCCTATCGAGTTTGCTATGTTGATGTAGGATTCCTTTTCTTGCTTGAACCCAGAGGTTGTGATGTCGAAGTATCCCAGCAACTTCGGGGTCATATCTTGCAGCTTCCCGTTGACATTAACATGGCTGAAAAGCAACTTTTGTGCTTGCACGCTTCCCGACGAGTAGATGTAGATTTTCTCCCCACTTCCGAGCAACTCAATGGCATCGTCAAAGAGTGGAGCCTTCAAATCCCCTTTGTCATAGCCTAATTTCCATACTGTTCCTTGAAATGCCTTGAGCGTAGGGTCCTTGATGTCATTTTTGACGAGATTATCGATATGGGCTACTAACGATTCCTTTGTCTGAACCACTTCCGCAGGAAATGCCAGAAGCACTTGTGCTAGTTGGTTCTGGTGCTTAACTATGGGGAACCGCAAGGGTTCCAAGTAGGAGGTGTATTGTGCGAGAAAGTAGGGGAAAAGCTCGTTTTTCACGAATGTGATTGGACATATCGTACCCTCGATGTCTAGGAGAAGGATCGACATGGGTTGTTATGGATCTTGTTGCAATTGTAGATCGTAGAATAGTTGGAGAATCTTGGATTATATACAGGACGATATGAACAATCACTATGGCATGTGTTTCCACTGAATTCGGAGTTGCGGAGCGGAACAGCAAAGTGTCCAAATCAAGCTATTTCAGCTCCACTCTCACTTTCTTGTCCAAGAAAATTCCGGTTATCATTTCCATCTTAGGCTATTCTTATCGCTCCCAACAGTCTGCATAGGGACCCTCTACAATACACATTGCAGTGATCAATACCACTATTACTGTTGAGATACAGCAACCGGAGAAAACTTTGGACTTAGAATACTACAGAGCTTTGGCCAGTTACAAGTTCTCTTATATAGATACTACATTGTCATATCCCCCAGATTCTTCTGTTCCACAATGGGGGCTCTATATGATGAGGACAATGACTATGTGAATGAAAACCACATCCATTCGTTTGCCAAGGCGTTGCTTTGGGACGATCAAGATGACACTGATCAGGCCAACGGAGTATCTACTGGATATTTGCTGCCGAGCTATCGCTACACGAAAGGCGAGACCGAGGCCCTCCAAGAACATCTTCTTGGCCACAATGCATTTGGATTGTCGCCAGTGGCATCGGAAAATGTCGCTCAAGCTCCAGGAGATGAAGATATTCCTTGCTCGCCGACATCCAAGCTGTCAGAATCTTTGCGGTCGAAGCCGTCGTTGATTACATCCAAGAATGACTGGTTCCCCGTAGGTGGCTCGAAGTCAAGCAATAAAAAGCCACAAACAACCACCACGGAGCGGCTCTCCAATGAGTTCCGGCTGCTGTCATCGTACTTTGTTTTTCGGTGGCCCGTGCTTTTTTTCGTTGTGATTTGGGTGGTTTTCCTAACGATATTGTATACCTCGGTTCGACTTTATGTTGCATTGCTGGAGTATTTCTTTACGTGGATAGGCCAACGGAAGGTGCTCCGAGACCGGCTCCGTGCCTCGAAAAGCTATGAAGAGTGGGTCGCCAACGCCATCAACCTCGACAAGTTTTTGGGATTGGATAAATGGCTGGAAAACCCTCGGTTTTCCTACTACGATTCATACACGGTGCAGAAGACGATACGAAGACTTCGTGTTCTTAGAGAACGTGGGGATGTCGGTGACTTGATGGTGCTTTTGCAGGGCTGTTTGAAGAGTAACTTTGCGGGCATTGAGAACAGACAGCTCTACTCTCACAGATACTACGGAACAAAAAAATTGGTGGAGCAGTATATCCACGAGGTGGTGTTGTGTATTGACGCAGTGACTGCGGCGGACGATACGGTGATTCCACTAAGAAAGAAGCGTCGTTTCTTCCGCACGGTCTCCAAAAACTATGGAACGTCTGCGCTCTGTTTGAGTGGAGGTGCCTGTTTCGCATATACTCATTTTGGCATTGTCAAAGCGCTCTTAGACAACGATCTCCTTCCGCAGATCATCTCGGGAACCTCCGGTGGTGGGGTAGTTGCAGCATTGGCTTGTTCGCGTACCGATGACGAGTTGCGCAAGCTCTTGGTGCCTGAGTTGGCTCACAAGATCACCGCCTGTGAGGATCCGTGGTACGTCTGGATCCCACGGTTTTGGCGTACTGGCGCCCGATTCGATTCGGTGGCATGGGCCAGAAAGTCCAATTATTTCACCAAAGGCTCCATGACATTCCAAGAAGCATACAGAGCCACGGGCAGAAAACTTAACATTTCCACGATTCCCGCTGAACCACACTCTCCGGTCATTTTATGCAACACAGTTACTTCTCCGAACTGCATCATCTGGTCGTCTTTGTTGGCGTCTTCTGCTGTTCCTACAATCTTGAATCCTGTTGTTCTCATGATGAAAGATCCGACCAGTGGAGAGGTGGTTCCGTTTAGTATGGGAAACAAGTGGAGAGACGGGTCTCTCCGCACAGACATTCCTGTGGATGCACTCAACACATACTATAACGTTACATTCACGGTGGTTTCGCAGGTGAATCCCCATATTTCTTTGTTCTTTTTCGCTCCGAAGGGCACTGTGGGCAGACCAGTGGCTATAGCGAGACGCAAAACAAGGAAACAAAAGTATGCTTCTTTGCGTGGAGGATTCTTTGCTACAGCATTTGAGCTGTTGCTCAAGTTGGAAATCAGAAAGTGGCTCCAGATTGTGAAAACGTTGGACCTATTACCTAGATGGCTGGAGCAGGACTGGCTGAATGTATTCTTACAAAGATTTACCGGCTCAATCACCATTTGGCCGCGCAACAGATTCAAGGATTTCATCCATATTCTTCTGGATCCCAACGAGGCCCAGATGACCGAATACTTGGAGAAGGGTCAGCGGAGTATGTTTCCCAGGCTTTTATTTGTCAAGCACAGATTGAGCATTGAGAGGGCCATTGAACGTGGAAGAAAAGCCACAAAGGCTCCGCTTTCAGAAGCGGACTTTACCTCTCGATCTCCGTCGGCTGGTCTCACTAGCGACCCTGATGGAATCAACGTTGTGGGAGGTACCGACCACACAGCAGAGCATTTCTTCGAATCAAGCGAAGATGAAATGAAGAGAAGGCTGGTCATCTCTCCATTTGATACCGTGTATCACGAAAAAGATTCCGATACAGACGAAGACGATGATGACGATTATGATGACGACAACGATGAGAGCGAACATGAAAATCTCGATGTGGAAGATGCAGAAGATAATAAGGCGAAGTTAGACGAGGAGATCTACTCTAGCGACAGTGACCAGAAAGTCAAGTTCAGAAGGAACACATCCTTATTCTAGATTAGCCCATACTCATCTCCTTGGTGATGCCAGCATTAAGCTTGCCACAATCTGCTATTTCACCTTCGTTTTCAATTACCTTGTGGACATATTTGTACACATATTCCATGGACATTTCTAGCATTCGCATTTCTTGTTGGGTGAACTTCGAAAGAACCCACGAAGCCATCATATTCCCCAGTGGCTTCGGGCCAATACCTACCCCGAGCTTATACCCTTGAACCGCCAGAGCATTCAAAACTTGGGCCACGGATTTGATGCCGTTGTGAGATTCGTTTTTTCGGAACGTTTGGATTCTCGCCTTGGGCATGCTCAACTCAAAATCGTCGTACACAACTACAACTACGCATGGATGCACGCGTTCTCCTGCAAGAAAATCTCGGAGCAGAGCACCGGATTCGTTCATGTAGGTGTTGGGCTTGACAAAATAGACATCATCGACGTTGGTGATGGAGTACTTCCCCTTTTTGGTCATCGGAGGCCCCTGGAAGGCCTCCACAAGGTGCTTGATGACGTAATGTCCAGTGGAATGTCGGTTGATCGGACCGGGATTTCCAAGGGAAAAGAATACAATGTTGACCATGTGTTCTGGATATGTGCTAGCATTCAATGTTCAGATACGTGAGTGGAGAGCGCACCCGTACATCCCATTTATGCCCACACGTTAGCTGGAGTACGTAGATATATGCCATGGACGAAATAGACAGTGAAAGCACTGAACATATGGCGGACTCTCCAGTAGATAATACTATGGAGGATGAAGTAGCCGCTGAACATGAAAGCTCACTCGAATTTCTTCCAGAGGAGCCACCAATCCATGGTGAAGCCGATAACCACGACCAACAAGATGAAGATGACGATTTCGGTTCCTTTGACGAGGCATCCTTTGAAGAACTTCAAGAACCAGAACCAAAAGAAAATCTAAACAAAGAGCAGCTGAATACCGCTCTACGTCCACTGGATTTCCACCACCCAGAGCAGTTTCTTTCGAAAGTAGATGAATTGTTGGATACGATATTCCCAGTGTTTCCCGACACCAGATCAACACCCACGACACTTTTGAAAGCTGAAGCTTCAGAGAAGCTCGACACACTTTCACGAACTCCACGTCTCAATCCTCCAAACTGGATCAGGCTGAAAATTCGTCACAACCTATTGATAAAGCTCGGTGTGCCCATAAACCTCGATGAACTCGAATCAGCCAACTCAGTGGCCATGGCCTATGCTAGCATATCCCATAATAGAAGAAAGTCTATTGATGAAAACGACATCCAGTGGGAGGGCTTCACCATTCCCGAGGTGGAGACGTTCAACCTTACAGCCGAACAGAAACAGGAACTACTTGGGAAGACGGGGGACACGTTGTCGAGAATAGAGGAAGACAACTTGAACAATACGTCACAACTATTTTTGGAAAGTTCGCTGGAAAGTGCCCTAAATTCCAAGTTGGCGCAGATGAAGGCAAACTACGACCAGCTCATCAAGCTTAGTGCCGTTTGGCAAGACCAGATGAAGGAGCTTCGAAACAGCCAGGAGATCTACGAGTCGGTGGTGCAGAACATGGTTGGGTATAGCCAGAAGCTCCAGCGGAATGAAATCATTGAACATCTCCAGAGGACCAAGGGAAAGAAGGGAAAGCGAACGTTCTAGAAAATACAAGCATTAACTCTTAACATTGAAAGTAGATATTTTGTCCCAGATATTCTAGTTGGAGGGCAAGTTAAATAAGGTGCTGATGTCGTCGTTCCAATTGCTGTCTTGGTCGAGGTTCGACTGGAAGTTCATGTTGATGTACGAGCTGTCCATGAAATTTGTGAGCAAGTCTAAGTTGGTCATGCTCGAATTGTTACCATAGGCATTACCCTGGAATTGAGTTTGTATGTCTGGCATGTCTTCCTTAGGACGATTGTAGTCTTGATCTCCCCCATGAGATGGCGATTGCACACCAGAAGGAGGTCCGCTTGTGATGGCAAGTGGGAACAACTGACTTGGCTCGAAATTATCAAAGAAGTTCTGACTCGTTGGCATTGACTCTGTAACCAACGGTACGTCAGGAAAAGAATGTTGAGAAGATGGTGAGGTGTCTTGGTTGGAGTGCCGCCCAGATTGGATATTCCCGTCACCTTGCATTTGAGGACTCGCATTTGATCTTCCACTCTGTTTATACTGGCGAACTAACTGCTCGATATCAGGGGGAGCCTCATTAGCTGGTTGGACATTTCCAGAATTGGGACGAGCATCATAATAACGGCCACCACGTGGAGAAATACCAGAAGTCACCAGATTTGGAGATCGTGCCATGTGTATTCCACCGGTTCCATCTGAATTACCATGTTTACTCTCTTCCATCTGATGTATTGCAGAAGATCTCTCGATGATCTTGGCTCGTTTGATCTTGTCATTGGCCTGCTTTTCAAATAACTTCATGAGCACACTGACAATTGCCCAGTACTTACCCAATTCCTTAAACACCGCCCGTGAAATGAATAACGAGTCCGAAGCAGTGGATGCAATCACTTGATTGGATGAGTCAACATGGTACACCAACATAATCAAGGCACTGAACACAATGTAAACATACATACATGGACAGTATCTGATCTTGTCGTTGTCAAGTAGAATCTTGGACACGATGGAAATCATCCGGGCAGACTGGAATGAAATACCCCATGAAGGATACTTGTAATTGTTCGGATTTGTGGAAGCGGAACGAGCCATGCGCATCAAGTTAGCTCGGTGAATCAAGTACAACCGATTGTAGTACTGGGCGTTGAGGAGACATGCAAAGAAGTTCTGTTTCAGAGTGTCAGTAAGGGAGAACTGAAGTTCCGGAGGCAAGTTTGTGAACCAGATACCCATCAACACATCGCATCTCTGGATAACAGAATATTTGATGGTGCGCTTCATTTGTTCCGCCTTGACGGTGTATTGGTGCTTGATAATAATTCCGGTGATTTCAGCGAGTTTGACAAGGTTGATAAAGTACAAAGCATGAACTTTGTTGACGGGATAAGGTGACACGATTCCCTGCTCGGGATCATTTTCGTCAAAGTCATCAAATGTCAACATTGGAACATCGCAGTCAGCAAGATCGATGGAAGTTGGCCGACCAAATGCGATAGACACATTGCGGTCTTTTTCAAAGAGACACCACCAGATTCTGCGCCAGATCTTTTTCTCTGTGGCGGAGAGCACATCTGTGTTGGAAATGTCTCTGTGAAATCCAAATCCTTGCGCCAAACTGACCCCCACTCTAGTCCAGTAGAAGGAATTACGAGTCACATCTTCGGGCCCATCCCAATAGAAACCGATTAAGATGGCCGACTGCACAATCGAGGTGGGATCGCTCTCGTAGTTTGTCTCGTAGAGCGCTCTTGCTCTCCTGAAGAGGGTGAGGGAAGCCAATTCTCGCAGGCCGTTACTATCAAAAAGTAGCGGGTTACTCAGTACTCGGGAGCCACACAACAAAACTGCCTGCAACAACATCAACGAGGGGCTATCGTTGGGATCCTTAAACTTTCTCATAAACTCTTCTCTGTTGATGACAGGCATGAGGGGATGAACATGTTCAAAGTACAGTTCGATGAGGTCGGTGGCCAACTCGACTCCCGGAAGCAAAAACGCCCCCCGCAACTTCAAAATCTCCAACTCCACCAGGTCGAGAGTCAGATCGGGGTTGTCGAACAACTCCTGCGACAACTCCACATGATTTTGGCCATGCAGATACAGCATCACTCGGATAGACAGGTTTCCTACAAACGTCAACAGCGCCCGCTTAGACTGTCCGTCCGGCTTATGCATAGACGGTCTGGTCTTGTATGTGGACGTCAATGACGGCGGCACGCTGATCTGCGAGATGTTGTGGATTGGATTCAGCGCCGGAGCAACTCCAGAAGAAATAGCTTGGTCATGGTTTCCGCCGTATTCCGAAACCGACAGCAATTTCGACGTGTAGGGTAGCGCAGTACCTGCCATCGTCATCTGTGGTTGGCCCTGTAGCGGCTCCTTCAGGGGCGACCCCAGTAGCGGTTTCCTTTTAGCCACCTCATTGGTGTGACGTCTCTTTCTGGTTTCCGGAAGCAAGCATTCGCATCCAAAGGTGATGCAGTTTGTGCACGGGATGTGGATTTCGGCGTCGCACCGCACCTTCCGAGCTCGACACACCTGACATGCTCGGGACCCTCGGGGTCGTTTGTACTTGATGGTGTAAGCTTTTGGCCTTTCAGCAAGCTTGTCATTTTTGAGGTGAGGCAGCGGCGGGGGCTTTGCGAGGGCCGAGGGCGTGCGGTCGGGTGCAGGACCAGGAACAGGGTGGGTTGCGGGTCTGCTCGGGTCGTTTTCTCTCTTCACCTTAGCCATGCCCATATTTGTAGATGGAGAAGAAAATGTTAAACTGAGTGTAAGTTGGAAAGGTGTGGCTATCTGCAGGATTACGTGTGTGTAAGACGGATACGTGAGAAAAAAAGCGGGGCACCGTTAGTGCGGCCAGCAGTTGCAACCGGATAATGGGGAGGAGGGGCCAAGGAAATTTAGTGGAACTAGGAGTATTGATGGACTATTGATGAGTTTGTGATGGATATTGACGGATTTTTGATAGAATTTTGATAGATTTGATAGATTTCTGCAGTGTGTCCTAGTTCGATGGGGGCGATGTATTGACGCTATTCTGTATAATCTGGATTCGAAATTAGTTTTGGATGTGGGGTAGGGGAGAATGTGTGGAGACAGGGGTAGTGGGGACATTGGAACAGAATCAGCAACGAAGAAACTACGGATCCGTATGGAAGATGTACGGAATTTCGGAATTCAATGTAGTACTTTATAAGTTGGGGAATCGAGTCTTATCGAGTTACGAAGTATTTTATTAGTTCGAATCGAGGATTTTTGCTGCATTTCAGTTTATCCATTCATTCTGTAACCACTCTGCCTAGCCCTCAATATTCTCAATAACTTTAGCGCGCTCACATTAGTGCTCTCACATTGGTGCACTTCGACCGTAGAGCTTATCTCTCATAGTTTAAGTGAAACGACCTAGGATAAATCTCTATCTCAAGCCCTCTTAAGATCAATCCTTGCACTAATTATCCTTCAGTGTGCTCCGTCACTATACTCATTACCGTAATCATTGCCATACTCATTTCCATGCTCATTTCCATACTCATTATGGTCATTGCCTCACCTCCAGGCACCAAAACGTGGCGTCAACTAAATCACCCGCGCATTCCACATTTCACATTTCCACCAAGCTCTTTCTTCGATTTCTACTAGCCAAAATCTATTTTCTACATCTTTCTATGAGGCAAGTTAATCTTGTGACCATTGAACTTTTTGGGAGTGTATGGTTAGAATGGTAGAATATCAATTCTGGAGTCTGTAGTTCTGAGAGAATATGTGGGGGACCTTGATACTTTAGAGTGGTAATGGAGGTGAACTGAAAGGTGGTCTGGTTTTTGTTTTTTTGTTATTTGGGTGATTTGTTGTACTTTGGTGGATCCCCACAGGAAATGGCAATGGGGGCAGATTGGAAGAGAAATTTAAAAAACGTAACAATGACGAACGAAAACCGATATTCTCTAGGATGAGAACAACTTCTAATTATAAATTGCAATCGCTGAGCTATTGTGTCAATAGTTGGATATCGTAGTTATTGATCAAGTGATGTAATTGACGGCGTTCGCATGGTACCATTGATCATACAGCCTACAGCCTGACAGAGGGCCAGGGATTATTAACAAGAAGCTTCTATGTGCGCTACAAGAAGACTATGAAGGAATCCTATTGGAAGCGATAAAATGAACTGATAATCAATCTTCATAATTTCTCTTTTCTCTCCGCATTTTGGGCTCCATGAACCTTTTTTCTCACCATTTGCGAACCTGGATCCGTATCACTATTGATTAATGTTCACCACACTTTTCTGTGTCTGTTGGGTACTACCCTGCGGGCAAGAGACCTTGTTTATGTGGTGCTTTTAAGGCAGAAACCAAAAAATATAAAATTGAAGTTCCGAGTTCTGAGGGATCTGTTATTGGCTGAGCGGAAAGCCCTGAGATAGTGCAACAAGCACCAGAACGGCTCAATACCACAAAGGTCAATGACAGAAAAACCAAGGATTCTAATTTATGATCCAATCTACATACATAGATAGAGAGAAGGCAATGTCAATAGAAAAAATACACGCTTCCTTTCTAAATTGATTACAGTTCTGACTCTCTTGATTGCCATGAGCCAAATGGGGATATCTCCGTTTTACAAATCCTTCTATTGCAACACAAATCATCACTTATACCGATAGTATCGCTAAAATCAATAATCATAAGCGGCCATATCCACCTAGGGCCTAATAACCGGTATTAGTATTCTGACTAATATTGTATGCAAATCTTGATGACAATCTTGGCCGATTGATTAGCATCCTCAATTGGTGCTAAGTCCGCACTACCAGGACCACGACATACAAATGTGAATTTGTCATCTGAAAGTATAAAACGAAGTGAAATTGAAGAAATGTAAAAGTATCATTCAATAGAATTACACAAGAACAAGAAAACAAAACAAAAAATGACCACCACTTACTTTGTTACAGGTGCCAATAGAGGAATCGGATTCGAGGTTACCAAAAAGCTCTCCGAAAACAGCGAGAACGTCGTTGTTGCAACGGCTCGCTCTTTGGAAAGTGCCGATCAGCTCAGAAACTTGAACAGAGACAACATTGAAATCATCCAATTGGATGTCAAGGAGCTGTTGGAAAAGATTAAAGAGTCGTTGACCAAGCTGAAAGTATTGGCCGAAAACGGAGTCGATGTATTTGTCCAGAATGCTGGTATCTATCTTAATGGCACTAACTCTTCGTCAACTGAGCCAATAGAGAACTACTTGGAACAACTCGATGTCAATGCTATTTCTTCTGTGAAAATTTACCAAGCCATTTACCCATACTGGATCAGAGAACATGAAGGTGTCACCAAGAAGGCGGTGTATGTCTCGTCATTACTTGGCTCTATTGGAGGTCTTGCGTTGGCATCGTTTGGCTATGGAATGTCGAAGGCTGCTTTGAACTTCCACACTAAGCATACTGCTTTTGAGCATTCCAACAGCGAAAACCCTCTGTTGAAGTCCTCTATCTCTGTCAGTATCAACCCCGGAGTTGTTACTACCGATATGGGATCTGCAGGCGTGGAGAAGTACAACCTTCACGATATTGCTATTACTCCAGCCTATAGTGCTGAGACCATTGTGAAGTTGGTGGAGGGTTTGAAGCCAGAGGACAACGGAGGGTTCCTTAACTACGATGGAACTAAACTTGAGTATTAGATTCGATAAACGAGATGTTTTGTTATTATTGAAGACAGTCAATTCGACGTTGATGTCAGAATGACCTGTAGAAGACATATCAATTCTATAGAAATCAGCTCTTAGGATCATTGTGAAAGAATTCTTGTTTCTACAAGTTGAACCCTCATTGTCTCATTAATATCATCGACTCATCTCAATCTCTCCTGTACACTCTCCATGGCTTACCACTGGAGAGAATGGGCATTCGCCTCTACAATTTCGCTAGCCACAGCGTATGCTGTGTGGAGCCTTGTATCGCCCAAACCTCCTAAAACTGCAATGCTTCGCCCCAAAACAAAGGGCGTCGCCTCCCTCATCGGAAACACTCCGCTTGTGGAGATCGAGTCATTGTCTAGACTCACTGGATGCAAAATTTACGCCAAGTTGGAACTAATGAACCCTGGGGGTCTGGCCAAGGACAGAGTGGCGCTTGCCGTCATTAGAGAAAACGAAAAGCTCGGCAAATTGAAGCCCCACAACGGCGACGTCATTTTCGAAGGAACTTCCGGGTCCACTGGAATATCCTTCACTGTTTTGGCCAATGCTCTCGGTTATACGGCCCATATTTGTCTTCCGGACGACACGCTGCATGAGAAAATGCAACTTCTCACGTCATTGGGTGCTGTGGTGGAACCAGTCAAGCCAGCGCCCATTGTAGATCCAAATCAGTATACCAATGCGGCACGAAAAGGTGCCAATGCGATCAACAACGATGTTCTGGACGGCCGAAACGCTATTTTCGCCGACCAATTCGAAAATGACTACAATTGGCGTATCCATTACCAAACCACTGGACCAGAAATCTGGAATCAGACCGATGGAGACATCTCTGCGTTTATTACTGGGTCCGGAACTGGAGGCACCATAGCTGGAGTATCGAGTTACCTCCGAGAGAAAAGCGAGAATATTCGAATTGTTTTGGCCGATCCACAGGGCTCGGGGTTGGCCAACAGAGTCAATTTTGGAGTTATGTATGATACGGTTGAAAAGGAAGGAAAGCGACGTAGACATCAGGTGGATACTATGGTGGAGGGAATTGGTCTCAATCGACTCACCTGGAACTTCAAGCAGGGAGAACGCAACATCGATGAGGCGATTCGGGTGTCCGATACCCAGGCTACGAAAATGGCCAAATTCCTCTGTGTCAACGATGGATTCTTTTGGGGGCTGTCGTCTGCGGTCAATTGTGTGGCTGCCGTGAAGACGGCACTCAAGTATGGACCTGGGCAAAAGATTGTGGTGATTGCGTGTGATTCTGGCGCCAGGCACTTGCTGAAGTTCTGGAAGGTTGCTGCGGAGGTTCCTTCTACGGTGACGTTGGAGGAGATTTTAAATGGACAATAAAGAAGTCGGAGATGACAAGCCAGCTTCTCCAGTGCACGGGCCAACTGAAGGAGGAGGTTGAAGGAGGAGGATGAAGACGTTGGGAAGAAGCAAAGAAACGGGGAGCCTGAAAAGGGGAGATGACCAACCTGGAGAACAGGAAGACGGACGGCTAATGTACTATTCTATTGCGTCCATTAATGAGCACTAGTTGAATAGAGAGTGCCGTTCACCTGTACATCATCAGTTCCCATCGAATCCATTTCCCATCCTATTCCCACTTCCCGTCATACTTACAAAACTCATCATTACACTTCCCTTCATACTTCCCTTCATAATGCATTACCCTATGTGACATTCTATAACTGGCTACTCCCGCACCAACGACCGATTCTTCTCCCGATACAACTTGATCGATCCTAACAATGACGCACTGATCCCCATCCAGATCTGAATAGTATCGAACGGGAGGGTGGCGTTGAACACCGTGTACGAATTAAACACAATGTCCGAGAGCGTCTTATAGATGTCCAACGTTGCGTTTGCCTTGCGGAATTGTATCTCCTTAAGCGCCTGGGTGTCCTTGCTATCTTCCTCAGGGCTCCCCAATTCCTGACTGTGAAGCACCGTTCCACCCAAGAGCTGCTTGGAGATGGCACGTGCCTTCTTCTTCACCTGGATCTGAATCTTGACATCCATTTCCCTGTGCGAGAGCGAGTTTAAGTTGTTCCATGTGTTGTATAGTGCCAACCACGAGTCGAGGTACCAAGAGTACGCATCGTGTCTGGAAACGAACTTGCGAAGGGTTGCATTGCGCAAGAACTTGAATTTGTAGAGAAGTAATGAGTCGTCATTGAGTGAGTAGTAGAGCGAAATCACTTCTCCCAAGGTTCTGTTGCAAAAAAACTTATCGTCGATTTTCCACGATTTCGTCACTGGATCGTGATATAACGCATCACTAAACTTCTTGATAAGCGCTCTTATACGGAACGGAGACTTACCGAATCGTAAAAGATGTCTGTATGTTCCCAACGCAGGCACCCAAGCTTCGAATCTCAGTGTGAATAGCGAACACACCAAAATCACCATAATCTTGGCAAACTGTTGCGGCTGCTGCGCAAAACTCACCAACAAGTCCATCATTCGGCCTGTTTCTCGGTAGGTCTTGTTGATCAGCCTGAGATTGACCAAATCGTCGCTGAGATAGTCTTGGGTTCTACGAGAATGGTGAAGTAGTAACCTTAACGAGTACTGGCCAAACTTGGCCATTTTATCCTTTCCAGCGATATCGTTGAGCATCGCCCACAAAACGTCCATGCTGTTCACTTTTTTTGCCGGCTGTCTTTCTGGAGGCGGACTAGGTTGTGCCAGATCGACTCTCGTGGTAGAATATTTATGTGTTGCAAGCACTCGGCCAATGGGAGAAGAGCTCTGCAAGACAGAGCCGCCGAGTGGTTTTGCCGGCGATATTAAATGGAAAGGGGCGGATTTCCCTTTGGATTTCGACGGGGTTTCCGTCTGGGTGACCACCAGGGCCATTTTCTGGGGCTGTTCGTATGGTTCTTCCCACTCGCTGGAGAACTGGAGCGGGCTGTTGGGGAATTTACCGTTGTAGTACGGCGGGAAAGGTGCTGACAGACCTGGAACGTTCAGCGGCTCGGAGTTGGGCTGGACCTGAACTGATTCCATCGTCCGAATGATTGCGGCGGAGATGGGGCGTATTTATAGGAAAATCTGAGGGGACTGCGTGGTGGGTTAACTCAGAGGTACAGGTGTTTCTTTGGCCCGGTGGGGATCGTAAATTTATTAAGGTGGAGGCGATCGATTATTGTGGTTTTTGATGAGGTTGTATTTTTCGATGTTACGAGTGGAGGTTGGTGATGTTGTACTGCATACGGTTGAGATTGCCATAGGGTTTTGACTCGATGCAACGTGACATTTTGGTAAGTTTCTGGCAATCAGGGAATTGCTACAACGTTGCTGAGCCAATTTTGACTTATTCTCTCTTCTTCAAAATCAAGAAATCTCCGGTATCTTATTTTTCTTCTCGAGGGGAAACCCTACGGAGGATGCGGAACTCGGTTGCTCAGCCGGAGGTACGGATGTAGGGCCCCACAGGACCTGTGCATCTATCAGAAACTGACAAGTAGTACTCAATAGTGTGGAGAAACCTGTGATTTACAGACGAGTTCAATAGTATTCAGAAACTCCAGTCTACAATAATTAACAGCGTATAGAAACTAGTCTATATATTCATTAAATATGCGAACACCAGTATACTGGAACTTTGGTGTACAGAAACTAGTGTACAGAGTATTCATTAGTGTACAGTTATAAATATCCGCCCTAGAGGCATGCAAAAATAAATAGTCGATATTGGTCGAGAATTGAAGTCATTATTCGTTAGCGGCGCCATTGGCAGAACCGTTGGCTTGTCCATTGGCAGCACGGTTGGCCTGTCCATTGGCATTGCCATTTGGTCCCATCATAAACGCACCAACACTGCCCAAATAGCCCTCGTGCCGTAAGAAATACGACTGCATCTCTCCATTGGACCAGAAGTCCAGCGCATAACTCAAGGTGTGGATGGTCTGGACATGGCCAGAAATGTAGCTGCCTCCGAAGTAGATTCGTTTCAACCCAAATCTTCGGGCCTGCAAGTAGGCAATTTGGCCAATGTTGTTGGACACCAGGTATAAGAGCGAGCGAGCAATATCTTCGGGCTTGAAGAGCGCCAACTTCTCCAGAGTAGTGAGCTTCTTGTTCAGCTGGTTGAACCGCAACTTCTTGAACACTTTAGCAAAAGAGGAAGCAATGTGGTTGGATTTCAATCCGATTTTGTTGTAGCTTGTTCCGTAGATATCTCCCACAAGCAAGTCGATGTTTTCGTTATTTCCTCTCTGAGCCATCTCGAGCATTTCGTTGTAGTCCTTGGCATCAGTGAGAAGCAGAAGAAGGCCCCATAATGTACCACCTCCCAAGGAGGAACCGCCAATTCTCTCGAAGCCATTGGGGCCCGGGCCAACCACCTTGATCATGGACACCCCAGAACCAATGTTAACCAACAAATATGGATAGATCTGATCCTTTTCCGTGTAGGGGCTGGTGATGAAACGGATATTGTCGTGTTTCAAGTCGTAGGTGAAGATCTCGTTGGGGATCTTGGTAATGAGCCAGTCGAGGCCCTTGATGAGACACTCCATCTCGTCCTTCTTCACGATTTGCATGGGCAAATTGTGTTTCTTGAACGTCAGCGTCATGAGCTTATAGAACTTGTGGGCACCTCCACCGGTAGCCATGATATATGTAATTGGCGGGTAATCCTTGGTGATGATGCTCTTGCGAATGAGCTTGATCATAAACGGAAGCACTTCGGTATCGAAGTTGCCGGTCTGGAAGTCTCGAAAATGCAACTTGCCGCCATTCTTGGTGGCTCCGTGTCTTGCCGCGGTGAAGTACACCAATTTGGTCAAGGTTCCGCCGATATCCACCGAGATGTGCACCACTTCCAGATTATGCTGGGGCAAGTTGATATTGTGGGCGACGGTGGAGTCTGCAGAAACATTATTTTTGGCGGGAATCGAAAACGCCGAGTCCTCGCCCTCGGATTCCAGCGATACATCCGATGTCAGCGGTGATGCTGAAGACGACGATGCCGGCAGCGGAATCTGGCCCCGAAGCAAGTCGTCATTGGCGATATTGGCGCCCAGACAGTCGATTTTGATGGTGCCCACGGGTACCGCGCAAAAGTCGATGTTGTCCACAGTCAGCTGCTTGGCCATGGAGACAAAATATGTAAAGAAAGAAGAGAGACGAGAGAAGTACGATAATAAGAAGATTACACGATGGATATGAAAAAGCTGGTGACAGGCGTGCACACAAATAATTTGTTGGGGAGGACGAGGTTAAGCCGAGCCGAGGGAGGAAGCGAGGAGGGAGACGCGGTTTTATAGTTTTTGACGGTGGCAAACGACTTTTTTGGCCGAGACTACGACAACTATAAATAGGCGACCATGGCCCACTTTTGCTGGGTCGTTGGCGCGTTTTTCTCGTCGTATAGATGCGAGTCAATTCGTGCAACACTAATGAAGACTTGCGGTGCGCGGTGTGCACCGGACACTCGGAGAGGAACTTGTGGGGTCGATAAGCGGGACCGGAGGGACCGAAAAAGAAAGATGGAGGAAGAAGCGTTGCTATTGGTTGGAGATCGCATCTCCTCGGGGGTTTCTTTTTGTCATGAACTGGTAGCTTTTGGAATGATTGGTGGTAGTGGATACATGGCAATAGACAGGACCAAATGTTCATGGGAATGAGATGCACCGGTCTGTCAAACGGGTACAGCAGGCGGACGATGTTGAATGCGAATGTGAAAATACCGATTGCGTACATGGATGAGAATATGGATGAGAAATGCATGAGAATACGCTTGATATGAAGGATATAGTATCTGCCTTACTGAAGTTTTGCACTAGATCGTGACAACGGTTTGAGTTTCTATAATTCAGCCTTGTGACCAGAATGAATGGAATCTGACTCCGGTGAATTATGTCTCTGGAAGAAATTTAGGAGATAGAGCTATGGACAAAGAGGATTCTAACAATCACAGTTTACATCTGCTGATTTCCATAAATCTCACCAGTTCTTCCACCTTGTTGTGGAATGGCTGCGAAACACCACGATCATCTATTAAGCTTTTGGATCTTCTCTATTACACAGTTAGATGCTCCACGCTGAATATTATCTTCTGAAAAAAGACTCCTCCACCGCTGATTTTTGACCAACTATCCAAAAATCAATCACTTACCCAGCTTTCTGTTTCTCTATGTGTCCTGTTACCCTCTTGACCTATCTGGGGTTGTTGATTCCTGTTTCCCCTACCTGTTCCACCTGTTCCCCCTCTCGCTCCATTTCCCCCTCTTCTCTCATTTTTGCCAATCTTTGCACTTTCATCCACCCGGTGCTCAAGCGCCTCCCTGTAAAATCTCCAAAGATCCCCATTACCAGGTATCTCCTTCACAATCGCAGAATCTTGCCCATGTAGAAATTTGAGAATCCTCAGGGCATTCTCCATCGACAGATGCTCGCTCAATGACATCTGGCGCGGAATATAGTGGGAATCTCCTTCGTTGGCCCCATCATACGGTTCAAACTCTTTAACAAATCGACTTACAATCATCTTGGCCATCCCTACATTGGTCAGCGACATGATTTGCTGGTGATTATCTCCCCGTTTTCTGATTCGGTCAAATGTGAAGTCCCAGAGTTGTTTTTTGGGAATATCGGCTGCCACGAATACGAGAGCAACTAGACAAACGTCTGGAGCAGCCAACAGGTGGAAAATTTCCGCTCGCTGTTTCTGCAACTGGTTATTTCTGTCTAGAAGCACAACATCTGTTCGATGAAGCGCATTAGTCAATTCACGATAAAAATCCTTCTTGGACGAGCAATTGTCGTTCTCCACATGGATCCATTCAGGATATAACGACGTGAGAATACGGAAAGTGGTAGATTTGCCGCATCCTACGGTGGAAACCGGCACGAGTATATACTTCATCGGGATGATTCGTAGTCACTGTGGATGTGACAGGCTGTGTGCACTCAAGGAAGAAATTCAGGAAATAATGATAAATATACGTGGAGAAAAAGAAGGGGAAAAGTTGTCAGTTGAGATAGAACATGGTTTGAAAGTCTAGGAGTGTCAGTTAATTTAATCTCTTGCTTTAATTGTGAACGAATGGATCAGAATTGGTCAACTTATGAAACAATGAAGTGGATCAAATGCGATGAATGAGGTTTCGTGAAGGTAGAATAGACATCAGCATAAATAATTTTCTTTATTTGGACATTCAAGATTATTTTTTATTCTTTGAATTTATTTTGGACATCACCAGGGTTCCTTTTAGAGCAACCAGATACATTTAATGGAGCCTAGAGGCTCGGTGGTGTGATGGGGAGACTTTCGGATACTCACAAAAAGAGCCTGACCCTGCTACTCGATTGGTCAGCTAATTGTGTGTGTTGCATTAGGGTTGAACACTTTGTGAAAAATTACTACTATTGACGAAATGATAAACGAATGTCAAGAAGTTGACCCGTACAAGTGGCTGAAAAGAAAGGAGAAATCTGGACAGACGATAGATGTAGTGCCAAATTACACAATAAGTAACTCCTACACGTATCCTCATCTATCCATTAATAGATGTATCACGATACCTGAATCCTAGCTAGTTGTCCGAAGACATTATGCATCTACCAATTAATCATTATCCAAAATCAATTCTGATTCATATTTTGGGAATCCCAGATAGGAACAACGCACCTCCTAGTTCATTCAATCAACCAGACCTACTAAGTGCTTCCTGTCCCGTAACAAATGGGTCAAGTTCAAGATTCAAGAGGCATTATTTTTGAGACTTCCACAAGATATATACAGATACTCCATAACATTAGTCATCCACAAGAGCACTCAGTTCTTTGGAGCTTCTTGCTTAAACCTCTTAAAGTGAATAAACACTGGCTGTTTCTCCAAAACCATATCCACATCATATACCTTCACGTCATTGTTCTTCCACTCGTATTCTCCTTCAGGAAGCCCTTCATACTCCTCGTATAACCCAGTCAAGTAAATGTTCGACTGCATTGGCGGAATATCTTTGTTGTACGTTCCCATGGTAATGTGCAAGTACTTGTTCAAAGGTTGCAACGCAGGGCCTTGTTTCGTCCAAACATCATTCTCTAATTTGTAGGGATCTGAGAGCTTCACCTTCAACACTACCAACTTCTGCTCCACAACCACGATCTTTTCAATTCGGATATCACATGTTTGGTCGCCAGCTATTCTCTGGCCAGATTTAGCATTTTCTTTTAACTTCCACACCTCAAACCGTCTCCCGAGTAGTTGCCAACGGTCCAGGTTAGCTTTCGGACTTTTCTTCTTTGTTGGCCCATTGGGGTCCTCTTTTTCTTCGTCAGCCGGTACATTCTCGTCATTTTTCAAACTGTTGATATGTCCTAAAGTGACGTGGAACTCTTTCTGAACTCTCTTTGCCTGCTTCAAATGATTCCAGGTGAGATTGTCTCCCAAAACTTCCTCAACATATCTAGTGAGGTGCCCTGGGTCTTGCACTCCTACGCCAAAATACTCTGGCCTTCTCGGGTCGCCATTTGCTTGAACCATTTGCTTGGTGAATGTTGGCTTGTATGCTTTGGCGGCGTCGTATGCCTGAATCCATTCACCCTCTAAAATTTCCCTGGTCAGAATATCTGGGAAGCGCACCATAATGGTAGACAAGATTTTCTGCGCAATTTCGAGAGACGAATTCTCCCTGTTGATGTCGACGTTGATGATGATATCAAAGGCATTATCTGGGTATTGGTGGTATTTGCCTTCAAGAACCTCAGGAACATTGTCGCTATCAAAATCTTCATTCTTCTTGACTTGAGGACCACCAGCACTACGCACGAACCCTTTCAAGACGTTTAAAGCATTGTCGGAATTGGTTTCTGCCTTGATTGACTGGTGATTGTCTCCACGAGCTAAGAGCCTCTGCTCGGAAATTTCCAGAAATTTTTCATCGACATTGGCAAGGAAATTAACTCCGATGTAGGCAATGGCAATATCTGGAGGAACAATGTGCTGTCTTGCAGAGTCAATGCCATAGAAGAAATCTTTTCTGATTCTGGCCATGTGGAAGTTCTTGTCAGCAAAGCATACCTGCGAGTCGCTCACTCCTCGGGCCACCTCCTCGTGGAATTTGCCGATTCTGGTGAAATTATCGCTCTGGACATGTTTCCATTGAGGATACAAATTGGTCAACGTTTTAAAAGCAGTGGTTTTCCCGGACCCTGGCACGGCCATGGGCATTATCACATAGTGGATTTTGGTAGCATGCATCAATTGCATTAATTTCTCTGAGAGAATCTCGTCGTTCTCAAGTCCCAAAAGTTCCATTCCCGATGTGGCTGAGAGGCCCTTGTAAGCCAAATACTCTTCTCTCATCTTGATGATGCCGATAGACTCACGGTAGCCGTTTGCCAACATTTCATCCTCATCAAAGCGACTTTTGGCAAACTGAAGGTAATCGAGGGTAATTGCCTTGTGCTTTCTGATTCCTCGCATGATCTGTGCGATAGGCTCGCCGATGAATTGGTCGTCCTTTTTCAGTCTGTTATCCCCAATCAATTTGAGAGAAACCAGGCGAAACTGTCGGAAAAGAAAGTACGGCTCCTCAAACTTGTACTTGAAGAAGAAAACAGAATTATTAATTTGACTGCGGATCACAAACCCTTCTAGTTCTCTGCCATTGTAGACTCCCTTGTCCTTCAACTTCTCAAGAAACTGCCACAACTCGTCAAACTTCTCGAACAATGTATACTCGACGTTTCGGAACCCCCACTCAGCGGCAAACTCCTCCACCTTGTCCATCGGATATGTCTTAAACTCTCTCACATTGAAGTTTAGTCCATGCAAGTAGAGTCCACACAATTCTAACGGATACTTGACAATATGTTCTTCAAAGGAGTCGTCACAAAGTTCTAGCACTGCGGTCACATTCATGTGGTATAGGGTTTTTGCAAGTTGTCTTGGAGCCTTTCCTGCTTTCGCCAAATGCTCATGGACTGCTTTCGTACCATATTCAACATGTTTGGAGGGAGCATTTCCTCGTACCGGTTTGCCAGTGGAATGCTTGGAACATACTAAAAGTGTGCCGTCTTCGAGACCGGAAATAAATATAATGCATCCGTTTTCCTTAGTAGCTGCATTGAACGGACCAGGCAATTCTCTTAGAACATCGAGCTGTGTAGCTTCAACCTCATCTACATTGAAGAACTTATCGTAGCCTCGAGCGACGATCTTTCCATTCTGAGTGAAGAGCCCTCTGGCTCTAATGGGAAAAAGCACGTCCGGCTTTTCGTAATAATATTCTTGAAACTTCCAGCTGGCCACTTGAGTAGGACCAGATACTCCATCAACATTGTAGAAAGACCTAATGGCCAAACTTCCATCAGAAGATTTGGAGTATGTTATGTTGGTATCTGTGGAGCCAAATAGAAGACTGTAGAGATACTCGAGGATATTGTAGAGCACATCTAGAAATAGAATTGGGGATAATGTTGCAGTTTTCGGCTCAGATGCTTCAGTTGCAGATGCTGTAGATGTATTTGGCTGTTGTGAATGAGTGCGCGGCACAATTTTTAGGCACTCTTCGAGACTCTCAAAGAGATCATCTAGCTCCTTCTGAGTATTATATATAGGAGGTAATGGCTCGAACATGGGAAAATCAGAATGATGTTGGAGTACGATGATATAAAGTGGTAAGTGAGATGACGAGTTACCTGCAGGATATTTCAATGTGAGTCAGAAGAAAGATAAAAGAGGAGTATACTTCGGGGTATGGAGGTGAGAGAGATATGTGGGGAAAGCAGATGGGTTATATTGTCTGTTTCTGTAATTTTTTTCTTCTGAGTTGCAAGAATCGTCCTGAATATTGACAATGTACCGCAATAGAAGTTGACGCCTAATTCCACGGAGGAGGAAGTCGATTAGAAAGTATTAAACTCTATAGAACCTTTTCTTTCTCAATTACCCGATACATTCCATTTTCTTCATAAAAACACCCTCATTGTATCGCCATTCCTTGTCATACCCACCCCCAAGTTCCCTCCTGTACATAGTCTAAGATCAACACTCAACTCTACTAAACAGAATCCCACAAATCATTATCTTACCCCCAATCTGGCCATTTGACTCCGTTACGACCACCAAAACTCATTAGTACCTCCACATGTTCAGTGTGGATGTTGACGAGGCCGATGTGGCTGTTCTATCGCAGAATCTTACCAAGTCTAAAGATCTTTTCAGAGATATCACCAATTCCCTCCACAATATCTCGTCTAAAACGCTGACGGCATCACGGAACATTCGCCCGGTTTTGGCCGAGTTCAACACACTCACGGGAAAGAGAAAGAGCGTGGAGGAAGGACTTCAGCTTTTGCAAGATGTCTCGGAGTATTCATCAAGAGCAGCCGATGCTCAGCAGATTCTTAATGGGCCAATTGAAAACGCTGGGACGCAAAAATACTTGTATACGCTTGAAGTGTCTACCCAGTTATTGAAGGAAATGAAGAAAAACATCCGCGAGTTCCACGGCGTGGTTGTCAATTTTGGCAATGCCGTGGATTTAGCAGAAATGGCGGTGGTGACCCATTTTTCAAAGATGGTGGCGAGCGTCGATATCCAGAACGGCACCGTTCCGCGGTTTTCCGACGCTGTCATCGTCTTGGGATATTTCTCCAAGCAGAGAAGCCTTCGGGCAGCTCATGAGGCCATGGAGAAGGCGTTTTCTCGCCAGTTAATGAAACAGTTGGCGCCATTGGAGGCGCCGTGTGCGTTGAAAAAGCGTTTGAGCAATATTCCCTACGAGAAAAGCTCCCTGGGACTTTATCCCTACACGGACGAGTTAATGCGTTGTGTAGAATCTATCAATAGTGTATGCGAACAACTTGGCGTCAGCGGATCGCCGGTGCTCAGAAATACTATCGCTGGGTACTTGGATGCACGAGTGGCTCCGATAATTGCCGGATACAACTCTTCCATCGAAGTCGGCGGGCTCGCCAATCAGGATATTGCCGTGTTGGATATCTTGGACAGTTTGGCCCGTTTGGAGAACAAGTTGAAGCCATATAGGTGCGGGTTTGACGCTAGTCCTAGCATCCAGCATGAGTACGAGAAGCTTGTGGGCAATGCTCAGGGTCTACTCACTGTTTGGGTCAAGTACATCGACCAAAGAGTGTCGCAGGTGGAACGGTTCAATGATCTTAGTATTCCGGAGGTTGTTGTGGAGGTTATTTCGAAGGTGCGCAAAGTGGCCGAGTTCCAGTCTTTTCAGGCGCTTTTCCAGGACCAGAAGTTGGGGTCTTGGCTTGCTGTCAAGCCGCCGTTGCGTTTTATCGGCGTTTACACCTCGGTGGTGCCTGGTGCCGAAACTACTGCCAGCAACCCACAGGCCTTTTTGATTTCGTCGTACTTCCTGGACTTGATCGACGAGCTCATGGTCAATATTGAAATGAACTTGAAGGATCAAGCAGGCGATAGCATGCGCAAGCTGACCCAAGGGTTTATGTTGGTGAAGAACGTTGTCATGATTGAAACAATCGTCAACCGGCTGGAGAAACTCTACCAGAAGTTGGGACTGATCGGCATGGAACGACTCCAGCGGTTGAAGAACCGGTTCCTCAAGTTGTTTCTTGATGACTGGAACTACGCATCTTACATCATTATTCGAGACATGACTCAGATCACAACCACCAATGCCATGCATGGGGGACAGAACAGCGCAAAGGAGAAGGACCAGATTAAGGATCTTTTCAAGAACTTCAACGAGTCGTTCGAGGAGGCGCTACGGCAATACGAGAAGTTCAACATCCAGGAAAAGGATTTGCGCCTCTACTTGTCGAGCGAGATCAAGAAACTCATTATCAATGCCTACAACAAACTCTACGACAAGTACGGCAGCGGGGACTTTACGAAAAACAGATCGAAATACGTTCGGTACGATAAACTGCAGTTCGAGCGTCTCCTCAACGAGAAGCTATAATTGGTCAATAAATCCCATATAATTACCACAGTTCTCATGGAATTCCGCCAATCTATGATGGAAACTGTCCTTCATATCAGTGCGGAACTCTACTGATGGGTACTTGCCCGCGTCCTGCAGATACCCTTCAAACTGCGAGAACTAGGCTGAGATCATCATCTGAGCGAACCTTTTCTGTCACATTGTTCGTTCGTTCCACGTGGCAATATCAGGTTTGCCGAATATGGCGAAAAGGTTGTGCGGATGGCAGGGTTTCTGAGATTACTCACAACGTGAAAAAGTGCAAGCGAACAAGCAAACGCCCTATAGCGTAGGGGATGATAGCACCATTGCATAGACCAAAGCAGGCGACTCCTATTGGCAAGTCGAATGTTCGAAAGTCAAATGTTTTGACATTGTCTCGCGCCAAGTAATCACCAACATACAGGACACATCCAAGAAAACATCGTGGACATAGCCCACATTGGCACCTGCATGGTGGCACATGTACAATTGACACATATCGTGCTCGTCAAGGGCGACTGCTATAGACGGACTTCAAAAGTGCCTACGGAGAGTCAATGCGAGCTTCAGATGATATTTGTGGCGGTTTGATGTCTGCAGACCTTGCATAAGGATTTGCCAAACAAGCCGAGAAAGTTTATTCATGCGGAGAGGAGCGATTCTTGGCTTCATGCCTACATTCCACTTCGCGTGCACATAACTGCCACAAAAGTTTAGACAGCATGTCAAGATTGCACTAAACAATCCTGAATAGTAGAAAAGCATGATTGTTTACACGGTCCAGTAGTGGCAACAAGTAGATCATAATGATAAACCAAAGGCACACAAATTTTACCAGCAAGAAATACACACGAAAAGAAATCCTCCTCGTCACTGGTGGGCCAAGTGATGGTCACTACGACCTGCGAAAGTACCTTGGCATCGCGAGCAAGATGACAGAATGCCTGCACAGTACCAGACTTCCGAGGGTCCAAGAAAAATTCGCTGCATCACTGGGCAAGAAAAGTCTTGGCATGCTGAGTTCGGCATTTTTGACACTTTGTCATTTCCAATTAGTGCTTTACGATATCCACGTACGGTCACTAGTTCTGGGGCATATCTTTTTTCACTTTCCGCTCATCTCCTTCTGATATTATGGGGATCAGACCCAAATGTATGAGGCTCGTAAAATGGTCCCGAATCTGATAATGTGCTGCATTAGGAACTATCATCAAAACCCGATGGCTGTCGCACCTGCCCCCCGCTGTCAAACTGCAGATGGCAAGCGCTCGCAACCAAGGTCCTCATGCAAGCGTGTGACTTGTTCGCCTACATGAATTTCCGTCCAATTCCACCCTTTGGAGACACTTGATGGATTATATCACCATCTTAAACAAAATCCTGGCTAAGTCATGGCATGCGGTTCATGTAATTCATAGTTGAAATCGAGTGTGCAAATGAATGACAAGAAAAGAATCTTTGCCTACCTCCAAGACTTTTTCCGCCATTGATTCCTGCTGGCGATTATGCACCCTGAATCAACCTAGGCTCGCTGGCCGGATCTCGCAACCGGCTTTATAAACTCTTAGCATCCCAGCTATTGCCCCTTCCTTACAACATTTATTCTTCTTCCTCATAATGAACAACAAAGTGACTTTACCTCCTATTTCAGACATTATTGCTGGCAAGGAGAACCAGAACTTGAGTCATGTCGCACCTCACCCACATCTCACCGCACTTCCTTATAATGGTTACCCAATGGTTCCGTACTACTCGTTCAACTATATGAATGCGGCCGCGGCCGCTGCCGCTGCAAAATCCGGTTTGCCTCCATTATATTCTGGCGCTAGCTCGCCGTCATACATGTACGGACCTAACTACACTGGCTACGCTGGCTACTCCGGCTACTCTGAACCGGTGGCATATCCCGGTGCACTTCCGATGCTTACGATGGCACCAGCGATGAACAGCGCAAGAATGCTGGTCGGGGCTGTAGCACGCAAACCAACGATGCAGACGCCGATATCGCCACCAATGCGGTCGCCAGTACTGGGACTGGCATCTCCGGTGGCCAGTAAGAGCGGTTTGCTGCAACCTCGGTCCAGAACTAGAAACAACTTGCCCAAAGAGACTACCTACATTTTGTTGAAGTGGTTGAACGATCATTTGAACCACCCATACCCAAACTCGTTTGAGAAGACGCAATTGATGATGACGACGGGGTTGAACCAGCAGCAGTTGAGCAACTGGTTCATCAACGCTCGTCGCAGAAAAATCAAGGCCTTGCGCCAAAGACACAGAGACTGGCATCGAGCTGAAGAGACAAGGATCAATAAAAATTAACGGCTACGGGCTTTTCTGACAGCGGCTAGTCCGCAAGGGTTCAATTCAAATACATAGGTGGGTTAATAACACGGAATATCAGGAAATGGTAGTTGTGAAGAGGAAGTAGTATGCATCACTGCAGCATGCCTGCAGCCCGCCCTCAGGATTCTGATCGTAATAGGCGGTCATGCGGATGATTTGTGCTCGGTAAAATCTTGGCATGCGTTATGTCACGGGCGTCGCTGACCATCTGCTCTCCTCGGATACCCTCGGGTTCATCACGGTCTGGTCTTGTGGCCCCACAGCAAGTCAGAATAAAAAGTCTTGGCATGCGCGCGTCCGTTCATCCTGCAGGACATTGGCCGCCTGAGACTAACCCACAGTTGACAACGGCGACAACAATTGCTGGGTGCTGTGTTTTACAATGACGGCACAAGGTAATTGGGCTAGAGTAGTGGACGACAAAGAACCATTTACATTGAGTTGTTTCTGAAGATCAATATGAACATGAATACACATGCACGTTTCTAAAAGGGGTACTGTGTGTGGCACCACTTTCTGCGCATATAAGTTGGCCATTTCTTTCTCCTACTTGGTACTGTGACAGGCTGATCTGCAGGAATGTAAACATTGATTGATGATACAGGTGCACGGATGTTTCAACCCAGTCAATCTCTAAGTTCTAATCACATCGAACTCCACCATGGCTACTACTTCTGATGCTTTGATTGCTGTTGCAGACGAGATCTTGGCACGTGTAGACCATCTTTCTGCCGTTCAAATCTCAAAAAAGGGCCGCAAGTACAAGTTCGTCAACAACAACTTTCAGAGAGTCAGAGAAGAAGACAAGCACTTGATTGTTTACCCGGAAGACTTGGACCAGCACCTCTCGACCGTTCTGGCATATGTAATTCTTAGAAGTATCAGCGAAGACATCTTCGAAACTCACCCGGACCTCTGTCTCTCGATTGTTGGTGCTGCACGTGAGTTGGAAGTGAATGGCTGGTATGAAGAACAGAACTCATCGGTGATCAACTATAAGGTTCTGAAGAGTAGTATTGATGACTCTGATCGAGAGAACGCGCTCCGATTTGCCCAAGATGTCACCCCGGAGCATCTCCGCAAAGCATACATTCTACTTTACTGTGCAAAGTTAAGTTTCTTCCACACAGACCACCATATTGGGGCCAAGCTCGAAGGCGCCCCTGTAAGACAATGTATAGAGGAGTTTTATGGAGCAGATGCATTGGAGAGTCCCAGTTTTCTTGTTGCGCTCAAAAGTTTTGTCCATTGGGCCAACATTAAGGGACTTTTGTATAAGTTGGAGGTTCCAAACATCGATTTAGACGACGAGGCATTGCAAAAATTCATGAAGTTCCCCGACCCACCAGAGGATCTTATTAAACATATTTACGACCGTTACCCTAGCGGCACATCCAAGTACTCGTTAATGAGGAAAGCTATGGACATACTTGGCGACTTTAAGTATTCCCAATTGGTGCCATACCCCGAAGGTGAGGAGTTCGAGTTGAAGTGGCTCTTTGAATTATGCCGCAACATCGAATCGGATCCTGCTCGCTACCATTTGCGGTCTGTGGCCAAACGGTTGTCGAAGGATCCGGTGAACTTGAATGATCTTGCCAATGACCATGCCAAAAGCTCCAAGAGCTTGCTTTCGTATCTCAGTTTGGTGTTTAATGTGTTCCATGATACTGGTGGAGACTTTTTGCTTCAAAACTCCAAGATCCCGCCATTGACTGATGAGCTCATCGGTCAATGGCCCGAATTGTATCAGAACTTGGTTCAAGTCAGCAGCAAGATCGATGAGTACGAGGAGAAGTCGTGGGATTCTATAGATATTGTGAGTCGACTTTCCGAGGGAACTAGGAATGTGTACGATGAGGTTTTTAAGATGAGAGAATTGTATGCTGACGACTACGAGTGACGATGAACATACTTGGGAAGAAAGAAAATAATCTGATTCTTTCACAGTTGGATCTATTTTGGGACGTTAGAGTTCAACTATTGAGTTCAAGATGTTAGACAAGGGAGTTGGAGTTGATCGAGGTGATTCGTACTGAATGCTGGGTAAAGTATAGGCATTGAATGCGATATTGATCGGCTAGACCGCAAGAACATTTTACTATGGAACAGTCAAGGACCTGAACGATGTGGAATCGATCAAGGTCAATGGAACATATCGAACCACAAACATGTTCTTCTAGGAAGGAACTACCTGATTGCCAACTTTTGTCAGGTCATAGGTCTAGTGGCCCAGAACAAACGACAATTCAACTTGAAAGCTGTATTACGCCTAATCACGATTTCGGGCGCCCTTCTCCATTATAACTGATGTTGGCATGCAAAGGAAACAATTGGAAAGTACAAGTCAAAATCTGAAGGTTTCGTCTATGAAACGCTACAATCGTTAGATTTTTCCGAACTGGCTCTCCTGACTGCTTCGGTAATTTGAAACTATAAACATCCAGCATGGGGCTTCAGAGTCACACATAGCATTGATACCACTTCTGGTGTCTGTGGCTAGTCGATGGCATTGTTGACCTCATCGAATGCATATTCCATTCTGGAACCTGACGCATAGAAATCTGTGCCATTAAAGATGGGTCAAGTTTGGCGATTGTAACCGCTTGCCTAAACATACTACTTCGTTGAGAGTCATTCCAAAACGTTTCTTGGAGTTTTCTACGATGCTGCTCTGTTCAGGTAGTTTCCTCTGCACCTTCCAATTATGTTGAGCAAGCGGCTGTTGATCTACAAAGAGACCACAATTAGAGATAGCCGTGATTAGAGCCTAATTCAATGCATTAATCACACTTCTTTGCTTTTATGGCTCATCTCTCGTCAACATCAATTCCCTTGAAGAATCTTCGTCAGTTCCGTACACTCTCGGGGAAGATGAACACCAATATTACTCTCAATCATCTTCGCGACAATCACAAGGTTTTCGCTCAGACTCAATCCCAAAAGGAGTTTACTTCCCAACTACGTTTCACCTACCTTGCTGGGCCAATGTCACGTTCCTACTGGCTCGGCAGACTCTGATTCTCCGACCTGTTCTGAAGTACACAATCCGGTGTACATTCTTAGCCCTTCTTCTATAGAACTCATTATCTTTGATACAAAGTTCTCCAAACTATTCCTCTTCCTCCTGAGACAAAACCAATAACCTCTAAACTTCTAATAAAACTGTCCTGTGTGAACGGATCCTCTCCAACTACTTATCTCCTCAAGTTGCCACAAGGCCATGCACTCTTCCTGCGATAACTTCCCGTTTAGGCAGGCACATCGCACCGTCCTACCGTTAGCTATTCACGGCTCTCTGTTTACTCCGTCACCTGCCGTTAGAGTATTTGACTTTATCTATATATAGAGGGCACTCAAGTATTTAGAACTTACCCCACTAAATTCTGTGACTGACCAGCTGTCCTTTTGATTGACTGTTGATATCCACTATCTAGCCACTACTAGCCACATATCACAATCTACATCTGATAGTACTTCTGATCACAACCTACTACAACCGATCACAAACTACTACAACCGATCACATTCTTCATCTGATCACACTCGACATACTTTGACATTTTCAGTCTACTTCGTTGCATCAATACCTCCGCTTTTATCCATGACAAGATCCAAAGAAGACCCAGCTGACTACATCTTGGAAAGACTCACCGACGTCCCCACCGTCGACTACACACGCGAACAGAATTCTGCCGCATGGGGAAAGCTCCTCACGCCCCAGGAATATGTTGATCGAGAACGCGTTTTGGGACTCTCCAAGATCGCATCTTCTGATATCAATAGATTGGTTGTTTTCGGCTTGAAAGCTAAGGATAACCCAGACACTCTTGTGAGCTCGCTGGAGTTGCTTATTCGTGAATCGTGGCATTTCCATTGCAGCGCCGATGGCTCAGTAGTAAAGAAAAATATTCTCTCTGGCTGTCTTGGAGGTGTCTACACTTATCCAGACTATAGAGGCAAAGGTTTGGCCACTATCATGGTGGATAAGTTGTTTGAAATGGCCAAGCAACCTGAGTACCTAGGACGTGACGGGTTTATGTTCTTGTACTCGGAGGTCGGGGAGTATTACACCCGAAACGGCTTCAAATCATTTGCTGTTCCATACGCGAGTTTCCCACTCAATCCCAGTGGTGTTGCCTATGAAGAACCGCGGGATGTCACATTGATCAAATACCACGAGTTTGGCGACTTGTTTGGCCAGTACAATCAGCATTTCGAGAAGGAAATGATGGCCAAGGTGGAATCAGACGGAATCGATAGAATTTCTATCAACCCCACGTGCCAGTACCTTGACTGGTTCCATTTGCGTGTGAAGTTCTTCAGCACGAAGTTGTTTGGCGACAACAGCGTTCAAATCGATCCTAGAACAGAAACGTATGAGCAAATCGTCGACAAATTGTCCACAATCGAACCTTTCAACTTTGGGCTTCTGATCAATTGCCCGACGACTGGCGCTTTGAAGGGATTCATTGCCTGGCAGTACGAATACGACTTTGATGGCGACAAAGAGGTATTTGAAAACTGCGCTACCGTGATCAAAATCTTTGTCAACACCCCCCAATTTGATCAGGCGGAAACCCAGTTGGCACTCATTTCAGCCATGAAGAAGTACCTTGAAGCCAAGCACGACCTGGCACAAATGTCCAATTTCCATAAGATTGTCATTTGGGAGTCGGAGATATTGGACAGTGTGATTGCATCGTTGAAGGTCAAGTATGGTGCGGTGGATGGGTTGGAGAATAGTTCTCGAAGTGCTATTCAATGTATTGACGAGGAACAAGATCGGAAGTTGAAGGAGGGTGAGATGTTGTGGGAAAACAACAACAAGTTACCATGGTTTTAGAAGGGTGTGATTCTGAAGTGGGGTGTCGGTTTTGTTCTAATAGCATCTTATTTTCCGGTCCACTCAATAAGATGTCGATTCTTTCGTTTTTGTTCAAGATAAAGTCCGTCAGCTACTATTATCTATGACCATGGGCCACCCAATTCATGGCATCAAATTTCTAGGATTATTTACATCTTATCATTCGTCATCGAAGTCTGTATTCTCCATTCGATATGTATTGAGGCATCCAAATAGAAAACCTTGCAGGATAGTTGTTCCAATATGGTTTCATGTACTTTATGTTCATATACTTAATGTTTATGGCTTGACTATCTTACAATCTCTTTCTTTCAGATTGTTTGTTTGTTAGTCCTTTTCTTACTCTCTGAGATTATGTAGTCCTTTTCTTCCCCTCTGAGATTTTGGGTTCCGTAGCATATTAGATGAGGTCAGCTTTATTAAATTCAGGATAATCGGTACTCAACTTTCACTCTAGGAAATGATTCTCTTTCGATATTACATTGGTTGGAAACTTCCGGTTCCGCAATAGATGAGAAATTATGATTCCAAAGGACATCGTATGCTATAAATGTAGAACCATGCATCAGATAACTAGCTCTCGTCCTAAGAACACACGGACTGGGAGGACGATTCAGAAGTAGAATCAAAAGATTTTTTGATAATCACTAGATTCACCCGCAGTTATAGCTGCTAAATGATATTCATTTCTTGAAGTACTGCGTACTACATCTTCATTATTCACTTTCGTTTGAATCTGTATGAAGTCTAGTCACCTTCTCTTCAAATAACTATGGAACTCCTACCAGAAGGCCAACAGAATACCACCGAGGTATTATGGGAAGATCAGCAGAAAATCAACAAATTCTCGTCGCTCATCAACAAAAAGGACTCATTGACAGCTAGTCTCGACAAGTTCAACACAGACAAGGAATACATCGACGATTTGGCATTGGAAATCGAACTTTTGGACGAGGAGGAACCAGTTCAGTATAAAATAGGCGACTCGTTTGTGTTTTTGCCCGTAGCAAAGGCTGTGGAAAAGATCGAAAAGGAGAACGAGCTCTTGGAGGAAAAGATCACTCTGACGTCGACTGAAATCGACGACATCGATGCCCAACTAGCGCAATTGAAGGCTCATTTGTATGGAAAGTTCGGCCACAACATCAATTTGGAACGTTGATCTAACGTACATTATTGTTACTTATACTTGTTTAATGAACGCCGCAAAGCGCATTTCCTGGTGAGGGAGGGCGTTACTCCAGATCACTCTCTTCTTCGTAGTCTGGCATCATATCCTGCAACATCTGCTCTTCCTGGGGTCGCGACTTCTTTGGTGGTGGCGCCTCATGCTCGAGACGACGCTCTTTGCGTATGTCCTTGGCGTGAGATGCCGCTGGAGCCCCATGGTGTGCATTGGCGTTGTGTGCTTGTTTGGCTCTCTGGTGCCTCTCTGCCTCTCTTTGCTTCCATGCCTTTTCAATAGCTGGACAGGCGTCGATTAGTTCTTTTTCTCCAACTCCGTCTTCAATACTGTGGAGAATCTTCTCTACCACGGTGTAGTGGTTTCCATTGCTCTTGTCATTTCTGAACCGGAGCATCTCCCAGTACGGTGGCTTGCTGAGTTTCTTTCTGCATTCCACGATTCTTCCCTGCAAAGGTTCATTCAAATCCTTGAGCTGTTTCCAGTCCTCCTCTTCAAGATCCATTTTGGCGAACGACTCGTATTCCCTTCCTCCTTTCCAAACCCTCAAATCAATGTCTTCAGGAAGACTGTCGTAGTCTAAATAAGTGGAGTCTGGGTCGCGTGGGTCCATGTCGGGGTCCTGGTACAGGCGGAATGACATTTCCATCTTAAAGTCAATGGTGTTTTCGTGTGCTGGCTTCCACTTGAACAAAGTAGCATCGGTACCAAAAACATAAGGCGTCTCTGCACAAGTGAAAATCAACCCATCCGACTCGTGAAACAACTGATCTTGCATCGCCAAAACCACGTTGGCTCTATACGACAGCTTCATCATCTTGAAACTTACCTTGAATGGGAAGTCTGGCGAATTTACAACCTCGGGGTGGCGTGCCTTGAATGCATCAAATGGCTTCATCACATGCTCCGTGATATAACCAAGTCTCTTAGGTAGCGGTCTGTTGGTGATGTCCTTCTCGTTGACCACCAAAGCATCAAATATACAGTATCGAAGAAACGCCTCCAGCACATTCTTTGTCTCTAGAACCAACTCTCCATCCAACAACGTCCCATGGTGGTATGTACGGCCTTGGTCTTCATTGGTTGCTAATGGGAAGTGGATATTTGGGATGAAGTAATACTCGTTCTCTCGGGTTATTAGGAAAACACCCTCTCCCTTCACAGGATCATTAATCAAGAACAATAGACACCGCAATCCATCCGACTTTTCACACACAAAGTATTCTCTCCGTTTGAGAACGTCGATGTGGTTCCGCTCAAACGAAACCGGTTGGGAACCTGGAAACTGGGTGTTTTTTCTTCTGAGCAAATCTGCTAGCATGAGTCGCAATTCCTGGAGTTCCTCGTTTTCGATCTTTGTACCGGGAATAACCGGCATATCTCTCTCTGAAAGTTTCAACATTTCATGCCGATGTTCAACTTTGTGTTCGCTTGACTTGCGAAGCTGTGTTCACTTCGTCTCGACATAGCGGCAGTCCAATCACGTGATTATATATCACGTGCGCATTCCGTTCTGTAGCCAGGAATTCCCATCCATTTCTCTTAACTCCACTCAGACTTTTGGAGACTGATAGACTTGGCTTATGTGATCAGATGGATCCCTAATACCGAAATTAATTCCGCTGAGCGGCTCATTGAGTTCCCGAGCAAGGACATCACCCTCACCCTCGGTGTTTTTTCCCTTTTCTCCGTCTTCCAGCCTAAAGCAATTCTGACATTGAACTCCAGTAGAGCCCTCAACGGGCCACCATTTAGGGGAAGATTTGATTGAGCAAAATTCGCAGAATTTGTTCCCAGTGGTGCTCTCTGCTGACTCGGGTCTTTCTGAAACTGATTCTCTCAGAAGCATGTACCGATCAACCATAGAAACGTAGTTATTTGCTCTCAATTGTGGCCCACTCAACTTGGAGGTATATGTCTTGACCAAGTCTTCGATGAACAAGCTGATGAGAGGCTTAAGCTCGCTGTTTTGTGTCCGACGACCCAACGTCCGCAAGCTGTGAACTGTATCTTTATGCTCATGCTTTGGACAAACCAAAACAGGCTCCAATCTGCCCAGTTCATCTCCGACGTAAGCATTTCCGATAGCTTTGGAAGCCTTTTGCGCAATCAACTTGAACCCTATTTTGAATTTTGGTGTATCTTGGGCACATGTGAGATGATACTTTGTTTCTGAATCCTCGCACAAATCACATTTGATCATGGCTCCATTGACAACGTTGCAAACTCCACAATGAGATTCGTAGTTCTCAATAAAATTCTTGCAAACACTCTCAATTACAGCTGCCATGGGCCGCCAATAGAACGCATGAGTAGCATCTTTTGCGAAAAACGGCGGGGTGCTGATGCTTCTAAATGACGTCTCCTTATAGGTGAAGAGGGCGCAGAGCAAGTGGCACCATTTTCTGTTCTCAATAATCGGCATCAAGAAATCCGGTTTGGCTTTCGCCGATCCAAGAATGGACATTTCTGTGTTCTTCTCGTTAGCAAGACATACACAACACAGATAGCATGTAGAGTACTGGGGACTTAAGTCGTTGACACAGGCCTCACATAGCCATTGCATGATGGGTCTCTGTTTACCAAGGAGTGTGATTCCAGCACATGAAGCATGGACATTGACTCCACAGTTGGAGCAGATGAGCATTTCCAGGATCGAATCGGCTCTGTCGTCATGCTCGAGGCAAATAGAGCAGTCCCTCTCGAATGTGTGGAACGGTATATCCAATTTAAGTGAACTTGGAAGTGAAACCCCGATCTGTCTCAAATCGATGAGTTGGCGAAGCTTAAAATTGCTAACAAAATGCTCAAGAACATCTCTGTTTATCTTTGCAAATTGCTGGTTATCAGTGTCAAGAACTGCGGGATCCACACCACGGTAATTAGGATTTAAGATCGGATTCAAGAAGAAGAAATCTTTACCGCTCTTCTTTTGACGTTTAGGCGTTGCTGCCTTTTCAACTGGCACCACTGGCTCAGGTTGCTTTTCGGCCTCAGCTGAAGCTTTTCTCTTTCTATTCGTCGTCGTCGTCGCTGGCTTTGCTGCCGGAGCGGGCTTTGTGGTTTTAGTGGTCCTTTTGACTGTCTGCCTTGGCTTCTTTGGAGCAGGTTTAACCATTTCATCTGTCTCCGCTTTCACTGTAATACTGCCATTTCCAGGAGCCTTTCTCTTCCTGGGTGTTGCTTTAGCTGCTGGCTCCTTTAGTTCTTCCTTCATCTCCTCTTTCACGTTCTCTTTGGATGGAATCGAAAGTTGTCTGGTCGTAGATCTTCCATTTGCTGGTGGCTCCTTGCTTGTCACCCGTGGGGTCGTCTTATTTGTTACTTTGGTGGACTTTGTTGAAGCTCTTGGTGCCCGTTTCAATATTAGTGGAGGAGGAACAAATTCTGTTCTCGTGAAGAAGTCTGTAGAGGATCCTCCGAGAGCCAGCTTTGTGTTGGCGGGTAGAAGCACACTACTAGTGCAGGCTTGCTTGTTGGAGTCGTAATTCAAATGTCCGCCGTCGGCCTCGGCCAACTTCAAAATCTGCTCTGCATCAGCAACTAGCTCCGATTCAACCTTTTTCTTGTATCCTCCTATGCCTCTTGCATTCTTTCTCTCCACCTCAAATGGATCTTCCCAGTAAACTGCGTATCTTCTCCAAAGTTTGGCACATCTGCAACATAATGCAGTGACTGTTTCTGGATCAATATCTTCGGCTTGGGAAGACTCCTCATACTTTGTGGTTCCATCAAACCCCGTGATCTTGAACCAGTATTGCGACTGGTATGACTTGCAATGCTTGCATCGGAACAACTTGTGGTTCTTGATGATCTTTTCGTTCTCGTAAGCGGAATCATCTTCACTATCAGCGAACTCGTCCACTGCTGGCAAGATCTTCATATCCGACTTGCCTTCCTTGTTCTGGCACTTCCTCTTTCGTCCAGGGTAATTGCCCCAAATTTGACGGCCCTTCTTGGTCTTTTTCCAGAGGTAGTAGAATCTCACCACCATTGCACATGACTGAGTCTTTATCTCTTTGAACGTGGGATACAATTCACTTCCGTGGTTCTTAACACCGGCCTCAAATTTCTTGATTTCTTCTTTTGTGAAGGTAGGCTCCCTCAACGACTCCCTGGTGAGCTTGTTTGCCAACTCGAGTGATTTCTCTACATCTCCATGATTGTCACTGTAGAACTTGACAATTGCATCCATGAAGTTTGGCGACGTTGGAAACATATCAAGACGTTCGGCAATAGGCTTGCATCGAGCAATATAATCATCCAAGGCCTTGAAGTCATCAGCAATATCCTCTTCTTGGGGTTTCCACATCAGTGTACATGTCTTGCCATCGCCATCATCCACACCTCTTTCTATGTAACCTTTTGGACGCGGCTGAAGCCATTGTGGGAACTCCTTTGGCGGAATGTTTTCGTATTCCTTCGGAATAGGAAGCTTTCTCGAGTCTTCTTCAATAGCAGCCTTCTTGGTGATTTTGCGGCCACCGGGGCCCTTTTTGGCCTTGTTGGATGTGAAATTGCTCGACTGCACGTCATAGTAGATGATCGGGTGATCCTCGTACTCTGGAATATTCAGTGCCTGGTACTTGGCCCCCAAATTGGTGCAAGCTCGTGGGTACGGAGACCTATCGTCAAGATCAACAGCATCCTCTAGTTTGGTATGAAAGCCGAGGTACCGAAGGCTCCATTCTTCTTGAAGACGTCGGTCTTCCACAGATGTTTCAGCGTCATTTTGCAAGAACTCCATGGCTACACACTCATACTTGGGAAGAATGGCCTCTGGCGACTTCCTCTCTTCCTTGGGCGATGACGAGTCGCTCAATTCTGGAAGCTCCAGGATTTCCTGCTCATTGGAGGTCCGGTTATCGTGGGCCAACATGAGGGTTTTCTTACTCTGGTGCTCAATCTCGTGTTTCTTGGTACATGCGGCACATGACCAGCTGAACCCTCTGCTGGGTTTCTTGAGAAGCGGTGGATCAAGGCATAACATGTGGAAACGTTTTCCGCATCCGCCACACGTCACCGATTCCGCCGAAGGGCACCATTCGGCACAGATATCACAGTGGGAACTAGATGTAGAGTGGAAGTTGTTGATGAATTGCTTCGTTCTCGACGCCTCCATGAAGATGAATTCAAATCGCTTGTTCAATGCTAGAAGGTAATGCTTGGAGTTATTGGCGGCGTTATCCACATAGGAGAGGAGTGTGGAAGTTTTGATGATGTCGTAGAACTTGATCATGTAGCGGTCGAAAAGCTTGTCGAAATAGAAGCAGTTGGGGAACGAGCTGTAGTACTCAAGTGCTGTAGTGTACTTTGTCTGGTGGGGAGCCGGAACATGGTGGGCTTCCACATCCAGTCGATGTTTCACCACCACTCTTCCCCTATAGCTGGAGAGCGGGCAAGTGTCGCTGTGCATCGAGGCGAAAAGCAAACGAGAGTCACTGGTGTTCTTGGAGATGTCTCTGGGTCGATAGAACCACTGAATCTCGAAAACACAGCTTTTGGCGTCCTCGATGTCGCTGGTCTTTTCTACCTCCTTCACCTTCCGCTTAAACCCCATGATTCGGCCCACGTAGTAGGGCTCGCCCGGAGGCTCGCTGACCATGTAGATATAATCGCCCTTTTTCAACTGGAACGACGACACCCTCAGCTTCTTCCGGGTCTTGGCGATGTGGCCTGTGATTTCGTTGACCAACGTGGAAAGCTGCTTTAAATCGTCGTCTTCGCTGGTCAAAATGGCCTCCACGGGCTGCTCCGGACACGTGAGCACCTGCGTCCTCATATCGACGTAACCACCGGCCAAGTTGAGCTTGTTGGAGAAGAGATCACTTTGGGAGATTAGTGGCTGCCAATTGTAAGGAACCTTTCCTCCCGACTGTAATTTCGGAGTCACGGACCCTGGAGACGTTGACTTGGACGAGATCACGGCGGAATTTCGTTTTCTTGTTGTGTTTCGTGCCGCCATAGCCGGTTTTTCAACCACTTCGTCGATGATGGCTTCAGGAATCGCTTCCAGATAGTTTTTGTTGCCAGCGGCTTTTCTCTTGGGCCGGGCCAGAGTCATTATATAGGTGAGTTTGTTTTTTTAAGTTAGCGGCCAGATAGGGCAATATCGATGTTTCCCCAGAAATAGTTTGCTGTGGTAGGAGGTGAGGTTGCCAAATGGGAGATTGGCGATATCGGACAAGCGGCAAGAAAAACAAGAAAAGTGAAGGTAGCGGCAGGAATGCAATGTTGAGGTGAAATGCTAATCACGAACCACTATTTGCCCGGGTTTTTGTCTGGTGTCCGAAGATGTCCAGAAAGAAAATGTTGCACAAGTTCTGGTGCGGTTTGGGTGATAATTGGACAAGATGGTGGAGACACCAGACACACGCACGGGCTGGTAAATAGAGAAAAAAAGTTTAGGATGGAGGTTTTCATAATACGGTGAATGTATTGGAATGGCAAAATTTGGTTTTTTCAGTCATAAGCAGTGATTTTGGTGGGGTGGTTATACCGATGCCACACCAAAAGCTGAGAGTAATTTGGAAATCTTGATATGTTTTCAGGGTAGATATTGAGCTATTTAAGATACTGAGGAGTTCAAGGGTATGAAACTGATTCCTCCGGGTCTAGATACTGATTCTTTCAGGTGAATCACTTACCAATTTCTCATTCAGAGTAGGCACTTCAGCATCCATCCCTCCTCTTTCTTCGTTCTTGTCTTCCCTTTCATTTCTATTAGCCATTAAACATTCCCTTCGCGCAACTTCGCCTGGATGACATCCATCTCTTCCATCGTTTGGGCCCCCGCAAGTTGTTCAATTAACTTTTCCTTTTCCTCCTTGGTGAGTCTGCTCACCGTAGTGTTCATCATTCTTGTTTCCTTAGTTACAGGCACAACGTCATTGTCCCCATGTAAAAGTCCCATCGCAGCGGCAGTGGCTGTATCGTAGCTCTGTCCAAAGAGCTCAATGGCACTTTTCCGTTCATTCTGCCTCACCTTCTCACAGTCTAGCACTTTTAGCGTTGGAAGGAGCCACACAAAAAATTGACGATAGTGGTGCTCTTTGCAAACACGGTTGCCCAGTAGAAGAAGCGTATGGATTTGTCCAATCGACCTCAAGTTCACCAACTGGCTGAGCGATACAAAATTATTCTGTGCGAGCAGAAGAGAATGCAATGTCACCCCGGCCACATCGCCAATAGAAGAAAGATTATTGTTGGCTAGAAGAACCGTCTCTAGCGAATCCCAACCGGAAAGTCCCGTGATTTCCTCTAGCAGGTTGTTTGTTAAGTCCACTACTGCGATGGCTGGGTTAGCCAAATGTAGACTGTCGATATCAGTGAGACCCAAGTTGCGGAGGGAAAGGGTAAGCTTTCCTTCGGGGTTAATGACGTTTGGGGCATCCTGGATAACTTGCGGAGTTAGCTTCATTGGTGTGGTGGAAAGTTGGAGACGAACCTTGATGCTGTCTGATGGGTGCAGGAATATTAGTTGAGATGGTGTAGGCAGAGGTAGATCGAGATTTCGAAAAGTACAAAATAGGCTGATGAATTTTGTAGCTGCTGAAGTGCAAGTTAGTGGTCAGTTGTGGAATTGGTTGTGGAATTGGTTGTGGAATTGGTTGTCGAATTGATTGTCGAATTGATTGTGCAATTGGTTGTGCAATTTATTGTGAAATTGGTTATGCAATTGGTTGTGCAATTGGTTGTGCAATTGGATATGGTAATTTGGGTTCACAAAGTCGAATGTCAAGTCCAAGTCTGTTAAATTTTAGATATCCACAACTCCTCAATATCACTTGTAGACGGTCACGGAGGAAACGCAGTTGTTGGTCTCGAGAACCTCCCAAATACAACGATTGTATCCATAAAGCTTCAGCTGGCCCCACGTCTTGTACTCATTTGAAGGTTTCGAATCGATCAGATCAGACGATTGGGTGAAGAGGACATGTTTTTCCAACTCCTGAACCTGGATGATCTCCAAGTCTTCGTCGTTGGTGATTTCTGACTCGTTCCTGTTCAAGAGCACCGGGCACGCCTTATCGTTCTTGATAGCATCCAAGAAGTCCCAACCAAACTCGTTGAAATACATCAGCGAGTCAACCTTCATCACGTGGTGATCCCTTTCGGTGGTGATCTCCCAGTTGCACTTATTCCACTGCATGAAGTCCAACGACTCGGCGATTCCTCCATTGTGCAAAATGATCTTCTCGAGAATACCTCCTCCCTGCAGTGGAGGGTTCAAATTGTAGAGGAAATCAATGCCATGGCGGAAGTAGTTATGGAACTTTTGCACCGTCCCCGAATTTTCTGGCTCGGTGCTCATGCTCTTGAGATGCTTATGGATAAGCAATCTTGAATCAAATTTGTTGAAGTATCCATCGGGGGGGCCCAAGAGGCGCAAGATGTCCTGCTGAGTGGTCTCGCCGATGGTTATTGTGGCCGGGGGAACCTCATTTTCCGCTAGAAACGTGAAATGAGCTGTCCCACGCTCGAGATTAACCGACACTTTATCAACAGATAATTGGGCAGGTTTCTTTTCCGGAGGAGACAAATTCTTCCGAGACGTTGCACACAACCTTCTGTGGAAGTCAAAGTAGTCTTCACCCTTGAATATGGCCACAGACTCACACGGGATCTCATGGGCACAGTCCCAGTTGGTTAATTTAGACAAGATGTCGTTGTTATCTGATAAATGGGCCAACTTGGCCAAAAGTTCGGCCAGCTCAAGACGGAACTTGAAGGAAATTCCCGGGTAACTGAGAACATAGGTTCTTTTTTCCAAGTGGAGCGCTCCAGGATAAGTGGGTCCAAAGATCTTATTATAAATCTCCTTGAGTTTGGGTGGCAGAACCTGTTTGCGGTCCGATAAGCCGAGGATATCGGAGCTTCCCAAAAGCTCGTCGTTGCTGGGCGTTCTGTAAACGATATCGTTGAGCAAGGCGCCGTTGTAAGTCAACTTCAAGTGATCAAAGTTGAGCACTTCAATAAGCACTAATTCCTGATTGCGGGAGCTCTCGAACATGAGACGAACACCCAATTTTGGAAGCGTGACCAAGATGGGAGTATCGAGGAACCGCAGGGCAGAGTAGGCGATTTTGAGCGGCTGATTCAGCTCCTTGAGTCTGTTGATAGTAAGATGGAGAGAATCTCCCAACTTCAACATGTGGTCGAGGCCCTCGCCAGGGATGATGGCAGCAGCCATGGATAAGTAGAGATTTGGGGGAATATTAGGTTTGGGGATTTGCTGGTGAAAGTGCTGAAGAATGTTTGTGAATTCTGAGTGGTGATGGGAATGTATTACTAGAGGAGTTTCCTGTACAGGCTTATCGCCCAGGATACGATAAGGAAAAAGGAGGGAGAGAAAATTGGGTAAATAGGAATACATAGGCTAGGGAGGTGAGAGTGGTTGAGATTTCTGATTTGCTGATTTTTTTTTTTTTTTCTTGATTCTGGATGTGATTTGAAGGGGTAGTAGTTATAGTAGAAGTTTGTATTTTTGGGCACATGTGGTTGCTCACCCTCATAATGGACTATTACGGCAGACATCATGATCGGGAAATGTTGAGAAATTCTTTCGATGAGAAGTCAGATCAGAAGGAACTGTGGAAGTTAGGAATTATGAAAATCGGAAAATATGAATCTTACGACCACCATAAAGAAATAAAGGTAGAAACATATATTACATTAACGAAATGAGAACCATTTATTATTCGACTTGTAACAGATTGTACCCAAATCAGTGTTGTTTGATCTAATGTTATCTTAATTCTTCTTTTTGGACTTTACCGACTTCTAAGTGGCCCGCTTCCGGCCCGCTACCTTTGTCGCTTCTCTTGATGCTAACTTCTAAGCGGCCCGGTTCCGGCCCGCTATCTCTGCCGCCTGTTCTCGGCCCGCTACCTCTATCACCACTTTCCGCTTACGTCGTCGTTACCTTGAGCGCCTTGACTACTTAAAGGCTCCTCACCCTTAGCTTTATAGGAATAACTACAATTTCGGTATTAACTCTACGAACCCTTATCTATTACACGACTCAAGATCGAAAATTCTTCGGCAGTTTCCACAAGTGGCGGAATAACGAATACATCACCACTGGAAAACCAACTCACAACCTAGTTAAAATTAAAATGACGCATGCTTTGCCATTTCTGAAATACTAATAATTGTCTCATCGTATGTTCACCGCCAGAGTCGCCTCTAGCAATCATCCAGAAACCCATCAGAAGTGCAACTCTTACAAGAAATGCCACTTCGACCCATCAGAGAATCAACATAACATGGGCCCTACATAGTGATAGTTATATCCCTACCTTTTTCTATCGTACCACTCGCACATTTAATTCCATTACTATTACAATACCACACACATTACTTGGCTCCGCTGTTGTCGCTCAGATCAGCAGGAGAGAAGGTCTCGCCGTTAGGCGCCGTACCCTCCACATTGTCCTCCACAGTGCCCTCCTTCTTGGCAGCCTCTCTCAACTTCACCACCTTAGGGTCGTTGGATCTGATAGGCTCCAAAACGTATGGCGAAGACTTAGGACCCAACCCGGTGGAATCCTCATCATCGTAGTAGGCGTACTCACCAATCTCAGCCAAGTCAACACCAAGCAACTCCTCGTCCTCGTGTAATCTCAATCTCAAGAATGGAATCTTGTCCAAGATGAATAAGATAATCGCAGTCACCACAAACGAGTATGCTCCGATGGACACAGAACCGGCCAACTGGTAGCCCAACTGCTTGTAGTGGTGGTTCATCCATCCACCGTCGATGACAGTGGCACCATCGGTGGCTGCAATGTAGTCGGCAGCAAACAATCCGGTCAATGTCGAGCCAATGAAACCTCCGACGCCGTGCAAGGCAAACACATCCATACCGTCATCGATCTGCAAGAGGTTCTTCAAGTCCACGGCAAAGTTACAGACAATGGCAGGCACAACACCAAACACCACGGCAGTGTACACGGGAACGAAGCCAGCAGCAGGAGTGATACCGACAAGACCAGCAATGGCTCCCATACACAAACCGACGGTGGACCACTTGCCTCCAGTTCTAAACCAATCCACAAACATCCAGGTCAAACCTCCAGAAGCAGCAGCCAAGTTGGTGTTGACACATGCGTACCAAGATCTGATGGTAGAGTTACCGGTGGAACCACCGTTGAAACCAAACCAGCCAAACCACAAGAAAATGGTTCCAAACACAATGGAGGTGACCGAGTGGGGCTTGTACTTTGGAACCTTGCCCGAAGCGGCAGGATCGTGTCTCTTACCCAAGAGAAGCGAGTAGGCCAAGGCTGCGAAACCAGAGTTCTCGTGAACTGGGCCTCCACCAGCGAAGTCCAACGCTCCCAAGTTGAACAACCATCCGCTACCTCCCCAAGTCCAGTAGGCAATTGGACAGTATACTACAGTCAACCAAATGAAAAGGAAAACCATCATTGGACCCAATCTGGCTCTTTCGCAGCCAGCACCAACCATCAAGATGGCGGTGACACCAGCAAACATACCCTGGAACAAACAGAACAAAATATCTGGAACGGTGGTGACCACGGAAGGAGCACCAAGAACGTTCATCAAACAGAAATTGTCCAAAGTACCTAAAAAGTGAGACGATGTTCTGTGTGAGAACACAAGTGAGTAGCCCCAGAAGAACCACTGGAATCCAGTGAGACAGGCAGCCATAAGCGATGCCCATAAAAGCGAAAGAGCATGTCTCTTTCTAGAAACACCCGAGTACAACAATCCGATACCGGGAATCATAATCCACACCAAAGCCGCTGAGGTACCGACCCACACCATGTCTGCGGCCACGAATTGTTCATTCAAGTTGACGGTGAGAGAGTCACCACCGGTTCCGGTGCCGGTGATCCCTGGCATTGATTCTGACATTTTGCTTTAGAAATCCGGCTAGAAATTCGCTAGGTGGGCTCAATTGGGCCGCACACCGCATGGTATTTATATCAACCTCTGATTATGGCTGCGCGGTGGGCCAATCACAGAACAAATGCGGGAAGCGATAAATACGTACTGGTTGCGAGCCCGCCCGGCCTCAGCTATTTTTTTCTCTGTTCTCCCATGTGGACGGGTTAAGGGCTCGGCGACACTTTGTCAATCACAGCACATGATGTTGCGGATACATTGTGTTGTCGATAATAATCAAAAATTCTAGTAGCTCTACCTCCCACATTGAACTCTTGCGAGCGCCTACCAAAACATCAGCAGCTATGCACTCTCGACCACAACACCGATGCATTAACCAATTCAGCGGCTCATGCGATGGCGACGATGACAATCAACGGTCGTGCAGGAACTTGGGGGCCCCCAAGATAAGACTGACCGAATGACGAACGCCGCTCACTTCCGGGTCACGAGATAGAACGCAACCCGCGAAGCGACGCATCATGATTGGCCGATAGCCCGGGCCAAGTTTCTGTGCAGATATTTTTCTCGACCCGGGTGCGTAACGTTTGAGTATTTTCGACGATAACAGTGGTCTTTAATCGACCAATCGGCGAAGGCCGCGCATTACATACAGGACTATCTCAAGTGCGTCTGTTCGGGCAATTTAGATAGGCCTGTGTCAAATCAATTGATACGGCAGTTGATTGTGTCCCCCATGGGCCAATTGCAGCACTTGACGGGGTTTAACGTTTGCACGGAAGTGTTCTCTGTGAAACAGTTTCAGCCCTGAAATTTTTGAAATTCTTTCAACTTTCTTCATGTATCTTTTACTCCCCCTCTGGCTGAAAATACCTTTGTTGCTGTCTTGGCTAACAGGGCCCCCAACATTGAGTCTTATGACTCGCGTACTCCGCATTTTTGTCAATTCTGGGCCACTGTAGATAGTGCTAAACCTTGTCTTGCTATGATGACATGACTCATTCCTGAGATTGCTTATCGTTGGGCCGATGGTGTGATTGTGATCTCCAAAATACCCGTTTGTCCGACACAAATGGCAATGCGAATATCCAGTTTGGGGCATTGTTATTATTCCGTATCGGGAATACGAGGGCCGCAGCGACTCCGACGCGGATAACTAATTGTGAGGATACTTCGGAACATTGGAAAATCTAGGGAATATTGGAAGAAGAGCGAATGGATGAATAGGGATTAAGGAAACGACATTGGTTAATGGAGGACTATGGATTCTATGTGTGGTCTGGTGACTAATCTTTTCGATAAGAGTATGCAGTTAGTTGAGTGCGATTAGAGACCGCCGTATCGTCATGTGGTCTCTATGCTACAGTTGCGAAGATACGAAAACACTCGTAAAGTTCCCGGCAATGTAAAGCTGCATAGTTGGTTGGCCACCAATCAACATTTTGTAGTTTGTGGTTCCATACGACATTTGTTATGGCAAGTATGGAACTGGGCCAATTCTATTACGTATGTCGCATTCAACAAGTCCGATGGGAAAAGACTGCGAATGAAAATCGATACCGAATGATGTTAATCCTTAATTCTCAATTCATGTGGAATCGTTGAGATATGCGAGTTTGTGCCAGACATCCACCAATCAGGGTCACTTGGATAACACCATCTTTCTATTTTTGAACGAACCTCCTATTCAGTGAGTGCCCATTATCTCGGCCCCACCAGCCACAATTGCCGGCGGATCCGGCAACTCAGCCTTTACTTTCTCATCGGTTCAATCGGTCCACTAGATCCATTCGGCACAATCGGCGCGTTGATCTTACTCTCCGTCGGAACTGGCTTCTACTGGCCATCATATGACAATTTAAGCTGATTAGACATTCGGTAAGAACAACCAGTCTTCGGCCTCATTTGCCCTCTTCATTCAATATCAAAAAATTCCCATCTTTCAACATCTGACTACTCTATAGTTTGGTTTCTACTCCTGTAACGGCACTTCCACACCGAGGTTCGATGACTTTGAATCAGGACAGATTCACAACCGCTGACTAGCATTTCACAATATGAAGCAATACTCAGCTCAGAGAGAGTAGTCTTCAATTTCAAGCGTAACTTTACCATAAGAAATCAGCAATTGCAAGTAGCCAGTGATGATAAAGCCCATTTTGGAACAGAATGCCAAAACCAGAAGAGAATAAGAGTAAGGCTGTTTCTCTTTTGTTCATAAAGTGTACTAAATGATTTGGGTAAGTAAAGGACACGGAGATGCTAGAAGTCACAAAGTAACTCTGCAAGTTCCTTCTCAGAGTATTCAAATCCAAGATAGCTTTTACTCAGTATCTACTCAGTATCTACCAAGCATCAATTCCGCAACTACTAACTCAGCAACTACTCAATATCTACTAAGTATCTCAATATCTACGACTCAGTTCCTATTGATAACTCAGAACCTACTCAGTATCTACTCAATGGAATACTGGTCTCCTTACGAGACCGTTGAGAGATTAAACTTCAACCTGGGAATGCGCCAAGAGTCAGCTCAGAGGATTCACACATTTCTCTCTACACTGACCGTGAATCTTGCTGTTGGCTGTCCAATTTGTTAAATCTGCACACATATCATTTGATCTTTCCACTTGCAAACGGTACTGAATTTCTCTGGAAGAGTCACTTGAGCTGATTAAGTTACTACCGCTATAAATTCGGTTGAAGAGATCCATTTTTCCATATCTTCTCTTCATGTATTCCTCCATCTCCATAACCCCAGTCCTCCTCGTGGAGTAGCAGTGTGAGACAAGAAAAAACTCATGCAAAAAGACCACCAATTATAAAAAATAATAACAAGAAACTAACTTCATACGAACAAACAATCCCAAAAAAAAAAATAATCTAACCAAACTAAACTATCATATTCCATTTCAACTCTCTCTGATATTCCGGCCTAAATCCGACCTTCCTTCCCTCGGAAGTACGGAGGTTCAGTCACCAAAAGCCTCCACCAACTCACCATCCCAAACCTTGCTTCACCTCCCATTCCCTTCTCTTCCATCCCCACTCTACTCCCTCCTTTCCCAGTTCAAAACTCTCCATCTTCGGCCATCTTCCCCAGCCTCCTCCATATCCTGCACACCGGTCCGCTCGGTTTATTAGGTGGCCGAGCCACTACTCCATCTACATCTCTACAAAATGGCAGATTCGGACTTTGCTACTACCATCTTGACGTCCAAGGAGCCCGAGGAGGTGGCCAACTTTGTGCCCCACTCGTTGCACCTCAGCTCCGCCTTGATTGAAAAAAATTTAGTCCCCTGGTTCTCCAATTACTCCAATATGCTCATGAGATACAACCAGGACTTGAACATGTTGGTTTCCAAAGGTAGAGACTTTTTCGCGGACACCGACGGCGAGTTTGGCTCCGTTGACAAGATATGGAACTGCGTGGCCTCCAATGTCATGTCGCAGATCGCCGTTAATGATCTGTTGATCAGAGCCATCCGGAACGATATCTTATCTCCGTTCAGTGCTACTTTCAAGACCGACTTCAAGTATCCCGAGTTGATTGTCAACTCCAATGAGTTGTTGGAGATGCTGAAGCACTTGAGTGACTCCAACGGTGCTTACAACTGGAACGTCAAGGCGCCGGCTATCTTGTCCAACCTTGAGAACTTCAAGCAGTATGAGAAGTCGATGATGTTCGATGGTTTTCTCAGCTACTTGAACGCCTACAACTCAAAAACTGCTAGTGCGTTGTCTAAGAACGAAAACGCCGTAAATTACATTTTGAAAGAGTTCAGCGTGGACTCGGAAATGGCCATGTATACCGAACATGTGATTCTGGCCAAACCTCCCGCTGCATCGCTTCCTCCTCCTCCCCCACCTTCTACTTCTAAGCATGGTAACCAGAGCTCGCTGCGTGCATCTATTGCGTCGACGCCTTCCACCCTGAGCACAGAGAAGAGAAAGTCAAAGTTACGGTCGAAAATGGGGTCGATTCTCGGCAGAAAGAAAAAGAACTCGGCATTGAAGCAATCTGATACCATTCCAGAAGAGCTCTCGATGGGGTCTGTATCTTCGAGACAAGCCACGAGCTCTTCAATTGCTGAGCCTAGCCATGGAACTTCTCTGTCCAACGATGGATACGGTCAACTGCGTGGTCTGGGTGTTTCCACCGGTGCTGGTGTAGCAGCTGAAGTTGGTGCTGTTGGTGCCACCGTGGGGGCTGCTGTGGCTGCCACCCAAGCTATGCCCTCTGGCGAGAAGAGATTCTCTGGAATCCAAGGCTTGGATACTAAACCTCTTCAGCCTTCGCAGCCTTCACAGTCTTTGCCACCACTCCAGCCTTCTCACATTTTGCAGCCTTCTCCTCCGCCTTCTGCGGGAAATTTGCCCACCGAGAAGGAACTTCCCACCCCGCTTGCATCGCAGTCAGAATCTGAAGATGCCAACCAGAATGTCAAATCCTCGCCCAAAAGCCCCGAAGACGACGCCAATCTTGTCAAGTATTCGTCCTCTGAAGATGACAGTGATGTTCCTACCGATAGAGACGGAAATCGGATCTCCATGCTACGTGCCCACAACTTGGACCATCCACCTAAATTGGATAAGTTGGACACAGACTCCGATTTCAGGTCGAGATACACGTCTTCTGGAAAGTACAGCTTCGAGTACGGAGATGAGGAGAAATCCATGTCGGCCATGCAGACTCCAAAGTCAACCGCTGCTCCACAGTTGCCACTGGTTCAATCTGGGGTACAGCCTGAAGTTTCTCTGCCTCTCTCTTCTGAGGCAGTCAAGCCCCAGCCAGTTTTTGACCAATTCAGTGTTTCAGCTTCTAGCGCATCTCGTCCAATCCCACCACCACCTCCTCCGTCCAGAAAAGTTCACCACCCTATGAATGAAAGTCCGGTGGCGAATAACCAAAGAGACGTTAGTTCATTCAGCCAGGCCAGCAATGTGCGTGAGCTGTATGTGCAGCCACACCAAACTGGTGGAAGAGCGTCGTTGATTAGTCAGACTACCGGAAATTCGCTTTTCAAACTGAACGACTACTTCAAGCACTTTGAATCCAATGAGGCCTCCATCAAGGAAGGTTTGAACACTTCAGTGGCGGAAATCATCAACGTCAACTTCCGGGGCGGTAAACCTCAGAAGGCTGTTGTTCTAGGAGAAATTGCCTTCAACTACAATTCTTCGGAACCACTCGCTTCCTATGATGTTGAAATCCCTACAAAATTCACGAAATTCTTATTGAACGACAAGCTTTTGCAGAAGACGGGCGAAAGCATGTACAAGTTGGATATTCCACAGATCCAATCGAAGACCTTAGGAGGTGTGAAGTACATGATGGACTTGAGCGAGCCAGATATCCCACTTATTGTCAAGCAGGTATGGAAGTTTGAGCCTCACCAGGCCAGTCTTATTATCAGATTGAGCTTGAATTCATCCTACACAGAATCGGTGCAGCTTGAAAACTTGGCCATTTCAGCAACCCTTGATAGCTCAGTTACTTCCACCAGCGCATCCTCGAAGCCGGAGGGAACATTCAACAAGGACGCCAACAGAATTACTTGGAGATACACCAGACCTTTGGTTCTCAGTCCGGACAATCCAGAAGAAAAGTTGATTGCAAGAATCATGAGCAACGGTGAGGCAAAGGAGGCTGCTTCTGGAGTACAGGTGAAGTTCTCCATCAACAATCCGCCAGTTCCATTTGCTGAAATCTTGGACTCCCTGAGTGCTCCCGTGCCTAGTGTTAGAAGCTTGAGCACAGGAAGCTACAGTTCGCACATGTGATCAAAAATGTGATAGCTACAAAAATGACTTTGAATGTACGATAATTTGTGGTGATGCTAGGATCTAAAGAAGTTTCAGGTGCTTGATGTCCTTCCTCAATCTGTAGACGAAAGTTGCCAATACCGCGATTCCAATAACAAGCGGAAGTAATACCCACCTGACCACTACATTGAAGAACTCCGACGGATTAGGCGTAAGAGACTCGGTGGCTGACTTGTACTGGTCTTCGAGAGTCTTGTGGTTGTTGGAGATGAGGTCGACCTTATTACTGATGCTTGCCAATTCTCTCTGTTGGTCTCTGATCTCATTGACAACCCTTTCATGTAAGCGTGACATGGTGGTGCTTAAATACTCAGACTGGGTAGCAAACAAAGACTCAAATATGGAGTATGCATCCTTGATCTGGAGAAGAACCTCAACCTGCTGCAACTGCACTTTCTTCATATCAACCAAGCCGACCTCTAACTCCGTGAATTTGTTCATGTCTATCTTGTTGAGCAATCCTTCTAAAACGGTCAATTTCGTAGAGATCTCCGTCAATGATGAATCAAGGTCCACCAAAGTGCTCTCCTGGTCCTTCTGCTCAACATTCTGTTTCTCGAGATTCTCCCTGAATTCTCTGGTTCTCTCCATAAGAGATTTCCTGGTCACCAGAGGCTCATGCGTAGGCGTGACCACCTCAGTGATGGTTTTAAGCTTAACAGAGCCATCGGTGATGATTCCATGGTCGTCGATAGCATTCTCGGTCAAAAATGGGTACACATTCAATTTCATCACCTCCCAGTACTCCCTGGATTTCGCATCCGCAGAGGCAGACACACCAAACCGCAAATCTTTTGGAATGTCAGCAAACGTCAACGACTCAGTCTTGAAGCACAAGTTGTTGTCGATCTGCACCTTGAACCAGTTGGTTTGGGCAGAGTACGAGATTCGGAGAGTAAACGGAACCATGGAGTCCAAGTAGTTGATCGCACATCCCCCCAATGCCGCTTCCAATGCGTTAACGGAATCCTTAGTTCCATCGTTGGCAAATATCTTGAGACCTCTTTGTTCCTTGTTGTTAATCAAGAACTGAAATCCATCAAATCTCTTAGGACCACCGAAGTTCAGGAAATCGCTCAGCATCAGACCAGATCCATCCAAGAGCCAGAAGGAAAATCCGTTTGTGTCGTAGTACAGGTGGTCGTCGACATCAAGTTGCTCAGAGTTTCTAAAGACAACCTCAATTGTCCATTCGCTCTTGGAGTTTTCCAATAGGTGGCTAGCCCAGATAGCTCCCAGATTTCTGTTGACCATCAATCTGCCAGCTTCAAGCTCCATGTCACCTTGGAGTGTCCAGGCACTTTCCAATTCACTTGCAGACTTGACATCTAACAAGTTGGGGAGCGATAACGGCCCAGGAGCCTGATTCTGTTCGTCCTGACGAGCAATATGTGCTTCTGGCAAAATAGCCAGCACCTGGGAGGCTAGACATAGTGCGACAATTGCAGAGAAACCCAACATCGACAAAGTGGTAGTGATGGAGGTTGAATGGTAGAAGTGGTTCTCAACCGGGACACTATGCACGTCCAAGTTCTTTGAGATCTGCGTGGTAGTTTTATTTTTTTTTTCCTACGAAATAGACATCCGTGCCCCCACTTGCTGTCCCCTATGCACCTGCATGCACCTGCATCCTGCCCGGTGCGATCAAACTATATAGCTATCTTGCAGCCCGAACTTCCAATGGTGGAACCTTCGTTCAGTTCCATGTCCCTCAAGCTTGTGGCCATGACCTCCATAGTGGATATCATCAACAAGTATTATATTATTGAGCCGGCGGCATCCACCGATCTTTCCGATGTGCAGCTTAAGAATACCTTGAACCATTCTAAAGATGGGCACGCTTTACCCTCGATTCGGGTGTCTAAGTTATCGCCAGAAGATAAGATCCGCATGGCTGAAAAGCTCGATATCTCGATCTTCAAGCGCTACACATGCCTGGTGTGTGTGAAGTCATTTGTACAAAAGAAGCGAGACGGGCGCTCGAGATTGGTACGACATCTAAAAGACAACCATGGAATATCGGTACCAACTACGGTTGCAAAGTCTACAGAGGAGATTTCGACTGGGTCTCCCGAATTCAAAAATGATGCACTGCCGCCTTTGACTGGGACATTTGACGAGATTTTCCGTGATGAGATCATGACTCCAATGCTACCCACGCAAACTGAGCAAAATACCAACAAGTTTGTTGAGCACATATGTAAACTCGTGTGTAGGTTCAATGTGGCTGCACTGTTTTTCGGCAATGAACTATTCAAGGATGGGATGGGCGATATTCTAGGTGCGAGGCTTCCTCACTTGCCTTCTCTAATAATAGAAAAAGGTGCGGACGCTTCCGATCGGATCGAGGCACTCATTGCTGGCCAGAAACATGTTGCACTCGCCGTGAATTATCTTGATTATGGACAAATACCGGTGCAATCAGTCGTGGCATACTTTCTCGACGATGAGCATCATGTGACTAAGAGACTACTATCTTTCAAGGCAGTGGGCGATGATGAGGATAAAATTGACGTGTTGAAGCGGGCCATTGCGCATTGGAAGTTGGAACTGAAAGCGTTGAGTATAACCACGCCAGAGCTAGAAATGCGCAATGTGCCGGGGCTTGTTCAGAAGAAAACTACATTGGAAAAGTTGTTTCCCCTGAGAATTCCATGTTTCAACGAGCTTGCGAAGAGTTTGATCGACACATTATTCCAGGAAGAATTGAGTACATGTGAAATGACTTGGGAAGACGACACTCAATACAAGAATATGCTTCGTATCATTGTGTTGAAATTGAAGAATGCTGTCAATTATGTGAAAGAAAATGCCACTAGAGAAACGGGGTGGAGAAACTCCTTAAAAGTAGATTGCGGTTGGTCTGCTAGAGATACAGATATTTTACTCTGGAACGGAGCCCAGTGGACGGAATTCTGTGACATTCTAGCGAGAGTTCCCCAGTTTATCAACCCATTGAACGAGTTTCTCCTCTCCCAACATCGACCCGATCTAGCGTTCAGCAATAGGGACATTGAAGCCATGGGACTCGTGCTTAACCTAATACGACCACTCTGTTCGTGGGTTCTCGAATTTGCCAGCGATACCATTCAGATCCACAACTACCACATTCATCTAAAGAAACTCCGATTATTGCTAGCATACATGAGCATGTGTGATTTGTTTGAGAGTCGGGTTCCTGGAGCCTCGCGGGTGTTTGAATTGTTTGTAGAGAGAGTGGAGTCCGATAAACCTCTTTTCAAATTCCTACTGGCAGCGTACATTTTGAGTGGATGTTTTACTCCCTATGATGACACCATTTTCGATGAGTTGAAGGAAGACTTCGTGGAGATCTTGTCTGAAGACCCCGATTTCCTTTCTGCAGATCCTCAAGGAGAGGTGTCGTCTTTTCTTGCCTACACTTCGTCTTCTCGGAAGCCAGAACCTCTGCCAGAAAAATTTTGGGAGGTACACAAGGAGCAATTCCCCTGTCTATTCAAATTGGCGACCGTTGTCTTGACTGTTCGTCCTGTGACCTTGAGTCTTGCAGCCAATGCTGGCAAGTATGTTCTCAACCATTTGAGATCGCCTCGCCATTTGAGTCGATCTGAAATGCTCCTTGTTCTTGCCATGGAGGATGATAGCTAATTTGCAATGTTGTTTATCGAATTTCGATTCAGGCTCTTCTTTCTGACTCTGCCATCCACGCTCTTACTTTTGATTCTTCCGTCCAAGACTCTTACGAACCTTCCAAATGCCTCCTACTATTGTTTTCGGTTCTAACGTGACGTATGGAATAACTGTGTTCGCCAATTCAGGTAATATCAATTCCACCACGGGAATCTCTCCCTCTCCACGAATCATTACCAACCGGTACTTGTTCTCTAAATATGGCAATAGGGAATCCGAAAGGTGAGCAGGAGAAGATGGTAAGTAGACATTAATGTAGCCTTCTTTGGTGTTTACAGAGTGTACCATGCAAAGACACACAAAAATGGAATCTTCGACAGAATGGTTCTCGAGAAGTTGTGGTCCAACAGTGTTTTTCGTGCTGGCCCTAATGCTGGCTGCGGGAACCAAACATAGACCCATGATAGATACCTCCGTGAACTTTATGATAAGCTCCGGAGAGTGGCCAATATCCATGTCGAATCCCAAGACAAAGATTCCAGCCAATGATTCTGGTGAATTCTTATTGGCAGTGGCATAAAATAACCTGGAAGGGGGGTTAGAAAGAATGTGCTTGCTGAAGTCAAACTTGTAAGGTGCATCTCTGTGGTGGAAATATGTCAAGCAATTGTGTAGCTTTATCTGCGAAGAGTTGAGTTTGGGAGCTACTCTTGTGGCCTTCAATGTGATGAGGTTATTGTACGTCAAGCCTGAGATCACCTCGTCATCAGGGTTGTCTTGAGACTCAAATTCTTCTGCCTCAAAGTCTCCTACGCTGATGGCATCAATGTGTGTCAAATAGACCAAATGGCTAGGACCCAAAAGGCTTGTCAATTCTATAAGGAAATCTTTTCCAAGTCCTCGAACCCATCCAGGAGTATTCACGATTAGCGGAATACCCTGTGTGTATAAATGCAGAACATAGTAATCAGCAAGAATCTTGCAGCATTTTAAGTAGTGGGCTGGAAGGTGTCCAGCTGAACTAAACCCATAGTAGCAATATTTGTTCTCAGGCACTGAAAGTGAATCAGTGTGGCAGAAATGAAGCCCAAACGTCGGATTCGTATGCACGGTGACGGATATCGTTCCTGGAATGGAAAATTCCGAGTTTGCCGGATCAAGATCCATGTATGCAATTCGTTTCTTGGTGGCATTGGTCACGTTGTTTAAAAGAGCCTTTCCAAATGTGGACTTCCCACAGTTCTTCGAGCCCATTACCATCACAGTCTCTGGAGTCGAAGTCGGAGTTGTCAAGAGAAGAGTAAGCGCATTGATGCTCTTAATAGCAGCTGCGTTAAAAAATACCCCAAACAAGTTATCTTCAGGCTTCTCCAACAACTTGAAGGTGTAATTGAATGCTGGTTTGTAGTGCATTGTCTTCAATGATGGACAATATTGAGCAACCACCGGCAATCCCGAGTGCAAATTGCGGAGCTCGATGACCCAGGAATATTTCGGTAGAACGCGGTTTCTCTCAGACTCTTGATGGCTGGTCGATTCCCCTGACAATGCACTGATCACCACTGGAGACTGGCTGGCACATCCAACGATCGGAAGAATAGAGTTTTCCTTGATTTCATGGACATTATTCAAAAGCACACGGCCTCTATGTACCACAAGTGCGTATGCTCCCACTGCGAGAATGTGGTCGGCAGATTCTAGCCCAACGAAGATGGATGTGGATGTGTAGATTATGTTCTCAAAGGAGAGAGTGAAGTTGCAATGGGTGGTGACATTCTCTAGAAGGGAAGAATGTGATTGGGGAGGCTCAAATGGCGACTTGGGAAGCACCTCTTGGGCTCTGAGAGCTGCATAGGCACTCATGACATATAGAGATGGAAATGTGGAGTGTATGAAGGATGGTGATGGAGTAGGTGGATGGAAGTGGAAAATGTGAGTTGTAAGAAGGAAATCGTCGAATGCAATGATGAATATGACTTGATTACATCTTGTTGATTTTTGAGTCTAGCTTTCTATGCTTGAGTTTGGATGGTAGCAACACCAGTGTCATTCCAGATACATCATTACTATTCAACTTTAAACGTTGGAACTGGAAAAAGCCCAGATTGGTGGCATAGAAAATTGATAATGCTGCCTGATCTAGGTGGTCCTATTAGGTAAAGTACTCTCTGAAGGATGAATAATGTGCTTAGATTGTATACCTATCCGCATCTTATGTCCAACCGTACCCTATGCATCAACAGACTTCACAGCAATATCAATGGCATATTTTCTATTTCATTTTTAATGGTGAGGCTCCTGGTAACTACATTCTTGGTTGGAAGTTCACTAAAACAGTGCAAATGGTGATGATTTAGTATTCTCGCTGTATTCGAATCAGTATTAATAGCTTCAACGAGAACAAAGGACTGCAACAGATTGTATACCAATTAGTGTTTTGGTTCTTTAATGTTCCTTTCACTTGTTTTACCTCAGGAATTGCTTACCTAACGTTGATGACAAATAACTCCCCACCGATGTCTTCCCACGGGTCATCAGCGTCTTGCCTCGGCCTATCCAGAAGCCGAGGACGTGTCTTTGTCATCATCATGCCGTAAGCCATATCCCTTGCTCGTAGCCGGTACCGCTGTCTTCTTCTCCGGCTACTTAAAGGGCCCCGTTTCCATTCTTTTATAATAATAACTACGTTCTTCGGCAACAATTCTTCGAATCTAAACTGTTACAAGGACTTACTTCTGTTATTGACAAGATTTCTTAGAACTGATACGTCATCTCAAGAAGAACATTTTATTTAACTACATGAAGAAGGAAGCCGTGATTATAGAAAAATGTCAAATCATGTTTCTACAGACACAAGAGTACCCGTCAACTGAAACTATCACATTTCTAAAGAAAGCACCAAAATGTTGCCTGGCATCAATTGATCGATGGCATAATTATGAAAGACTCCAATGTTTAATTCAAGGATTCATCTCGCTGATATACGTGGAACCCTCTCTTTTCTCATTTTAAATATTCGCCTATGTGTTGTGGTTTCAACCAACACAACACAAATTTCTACTTCAAAAAGTGATATGTTGCGACTTCATGAATTGCTTATTTCCGTCCCATGCTAAGCCCTAAACTACAAAATATTCAATTCTTCTCTTAATCAGTTTATTAATATCTCCAGTTCCAAAACCAAACAAAATTTATGCAGCAATAATACTCTCAAGCACTTTAGCAGCCTTCACCACACTCTCATCACAGTACCTTCTTCCAGTCAACTGCAATGCAATTGGAGCACCAGCAAACGACTCTGGCCCAGTGTAAAGCGAATACTCGTACTTCTCAATGTCGTTTCTAGGCACAAAGCTCATGTCCACCTTGTCGAGCTCGGCATCCACCTTCATTCCAGTTGGGAAAATCACGTTTGGAAAGTCAAGGATATTCCACAATCCGGAGTAACCCCAGTACTTAATGACCTCGGGTTTGGATGCAACAGATACGTATGCTGGCGAGAGAATGAAGCTGATCCCTTCATCGTTCATCATCTGCATGTACTGGACTCTGTTCAGGTCTCTGGTGAAGCAGATGTCCTGAACACCTTTTCCAGAGAGACCAGCGTCTCCGCATCCAAAAGTAAGATATACCTCACTCAAATCTGTCAATGGTTCACCAGAGGAAGCAAGGGCTTTCTTTTGAGCTACATTTCCATCGTAGTTGTAGCCGGAGTAACATGCAGAGACGATCTTCTCTACGTTAGTGTTCTTCCACTCCACGACCTCCACACCGGCTGCCTTGAGCTTCGTCTCGGCAATCTTAAGCGCTCTAAGAATTGGTGGAGTTGGCTTGACGATGCCGTCGTCGAAGCAGATTGCAATCTTAAGAGAGCTGGCCTCGGGCACGGCAACGTCTCTCCAGGGAATTGGAACAACCAAAGGATCCACGGTCCAAGGCTCTCTATCGAGCAAAGACTTCATGAAGAGATCAATGTCGTCTGCGTTACGGGCCAAAGGTCCAAGAACAGGGTAAACCACTTCCTGGCCCTGATCAGAGTAAGCGCTCAAGACGTTCAAAAGCGAGATTCTCTTCTGAGATGGACGCAAGCCCCACACTCCACAAAAAGCAGCAGGAACACGGATAGAGCCTCCAATGTCACTACCCAATCCGAAAACACTGCCCTTCATGGCAGCGATAGCACCTTCTCCGCTGGAAGAGCCACCTGGGGTCAATGAGGTGTTGTGGGGGTTTCTGCACTTGCCGGTGATGTTATTGTTGGAACACAAGTGCATCAACAACTGTGGCTCAGTAGTTCTGATATAGAAGATTGCTCCCTGGGCCAACATGTCCTTCAAAGTTAAAGCATACTCTGACGAAACATTGTCCAACCATCCGACGTAACTCAGATGCGTCACCTTCCCTTTGTAGCTATAGTGCTCCTTCAACGACAATGGCAATCCATGCAAAGGTCCCATTGTCTTGCCGTGAGTCTTGTAGTACTCGTCGAGCTCCTTGGCTCTTTCAAGACCCTCATCGACAAAGATTTGCATAGCGCAATTGGTCAACTGGTGAGCAATGGTTGCTCTTTTGGCAAATGCAGTGAACACCTCAACGGCCGTCAACTTGCCAGCAGCTAATTGTGCTGCCAATTCGGTTCCTGGAGTCTCGGTGATAGCAATTTCTTCTGGAGTCAACACTTTCTTTGCAAACTCCGTCACGTCCATACCGTTGTCCAACTCCTCCTGGGAAGGAAGCAAGTGCTCGGGAGCTTTGAATTGATCAAGAACTCCGGCCTTCAATTGGGCCCTGTACTCGTCGATGTGCGGTTTCCACTTAGCGTACTCGACGGGGTCCGTAGTGTAATTGGTAGCAACTGAGAACATGATGGGAAGATTTCAGTGTCCAACGGTGCTATTACTTAGAAAAGCTGATGGGTAAACTGAATGGAAGAGATGAACGATAAATACCATTGGAAGCCGAATCCACCTTCCGCATTGGGTCACGTCTCCACTGGTATCTTATCGCAGGACCTTGCATGGAGACACCAATGTATCATGCACGCCATCGAGACTATGCAGGCATTGGAGACAGGTTGCAGCTCTAATTCCGCCAACGTAGCAACCTGTCTATCTAAGTGGGATACCAAAAGGAACTCCAATTTGGCTGCTTGCCGGCGGATAATCGGAATTATCTCAAAGTCCCCCGTTGACGATTACTACTTATTAGTGGTTCTGCAGTAAGCGGCCCAATCAGTGCAGCTCCAATTTAATGAGAACGGTATAAGCTGCGGTGTTGGGCTGAATCTGCTCGATGCTGAAGGTCAGACGAACATCGACAACACCTTCTTTGCGTGTGTAAAGAAAGTGAAAACAAGGGTGCAATTGGTTACATTTGACAACAAGCAGTGATCGGGATCCAATAGATAGATTCTGCAAAGAGCCCCTTCCGCGAATTTACACTATTACTACCATTACTCAGCAAAGGAGTAAGAGAATAAGACTTTTAATTTCACTTTTTTGACAGCCAGTAGATAGATACCACTTCTCCTTTAATTTCGGTTAATGTTTCCTGGCCTTCTGCTACATTCGATATGTCATTGCATATTATTTTGGGGCCCACAAATCGTTTATACAATCAAGACTTACACGATCCAATATACCAGGTCACCTTTTGAGTTTCTCGAGGCATAGACTACTCACATTGCAATAGCTAAGGATTATGAGAATCTTATCGGATCCTTTTTTTATTGTTCTAAGAGTAGACTTGTGTCACTTTCCATCAGTTTTCATTGAAGCCCTGATGCGCATACCACAAGATCTGATCGGAAGATATGGCCAGTACACCAGGTAAGAACTTCTAAAGAGTATTCGGGGTCCAATCTACACTTCATTAATAATGATAGCACTTTTATCAAATCCAAAGAGAGGGTGGCCGAAAAGACGAATCATAATCACATTAATTCTTGCTAAATGTCATGAATAGCAGATCCGCTATGATGACTGTAGTCACTTCCACATTAATGTCTCAAATGATATTTCTATCGCCCCCTTATGACGCACCCCTTTTTATTGATGAGGTTTTGTAGTTGTCTGTTATGAACTTCTGCAACCAAAACTTCGATAAACACAGACTAATGCTGATGAAATTCAATCTCTTAGAAGCGTCAAACAGTGACAGAAAATCTTTCTGGCCCTGTTGATCACACTAAGATTCTATAATCTGAATCATGTGGCAACTGGTCGCGCTTCCTTGGTTTTATTCTCTGATCATCGTATCAATTGCTGAATCTCAATTATCATGGGCCCATGCTACAAAGACCCAACAGTGATAATTGCAGAATCACTACTTTCTCGATATTTCCACCACCTCTGATAGTTAGGATATCAAAAGAAGCATTTGCTATGAATCGCTCTCGCCTACTGTGGAGTGTCTCCGCCCACAACCACTGTAGATGTTTCATGGTTCAGTATTTCACTTCTTTTCTGTAGAATATCTCACGGTGGAAGGTAAGTTGAATGGGTAAATAACATGAGTTGGAGAAAAACACAAATTCGTTGTGGAGAATGTATTGATTCGTCATGTGTGACCATTGAAAATTTCCCACGCTCAATTGACTAGGGCATAGATTATTACATTGGACAGAACTTGTGCTCCAACCATAGAAAAAAATGAAAAAAATTCTGTTGACACTTGACGCCTTCCCCACGAATTGTTCTGCTACTCAAGTCCACTTCTCGGCAGCAAATTGTCAACAGCAAGCATGAGATAAGAAAAAAGTCCCAAGCTGACCCAAATGGTAATGAATGAAATGGGGCCACGCTACGGCAAAGAAGCAATTGACAACTAACGTCTATTTACACTCCCTCATTGATTAGCAACCTATCCTTAATAATCAAGTTCCCCTGATGCGCCGATCTACGCGAATCTCAAATGGCATTTTCTCTTCCGCTTCCTGGGACCACTTTTTTCAAACACCTCACCTTCTCAGTTCCGATCTCCGAGTACCAAAACATAGTACCTCGAGCTTATGAGAATGGTTCAATTGTCAGTGGTAGATGACTTTGCCGAGCAAATAGCCCGTTTGGGAAATGACTTTTATCGAAATGCTCTTATCGCATCTTCTGTGTAGGTTTCGCTCTACCTTGCAGGATTGCCATATTATCTCTTCTCTGTATTTGCCGTTGCCCTGCTCTCGGTGTACCGCATTTGAGGCCTCAAACCCATGTGATTTCCGTATCTTTTCCGTATCTTTTTCTTGCCTTGGCCGCCCCATTGGCAGTCTCTAGTATTTCTTATGCCAAGAGTATTCTGGACATCGTTTAGCCTTTGTGCGTACAGGAAACAGTTCTATGCACACAGCTCGACACCAGAGATGATAGTCAGACTTCTGTTCTCCACTAACGACTTCAACACAATGAGCGTGAAACGGATCCGAAGCAAAAATGGGTGTCTAACATGTATGTGTAAATTGAGACTTGTGACTATGGGCTCGTAGGCGGCTACTGGAGAAGCCCATCCTGGCTATGTAATTGGCTACAGGTGTCGGTAAATATGAGGAGGCATTGCCACTGATTACCCAGTAGGTATTGGTAAACTATTGGCTCTCTCGTCAGGATTTCTCGAAATACTAACGTCAGGTCGGCATCGCAAGACAAAATGCTGTGAAGAAAGACCTCAGTGTTTCAATTGCACCAAAATGGGGATTGAATGCGTTTGGCCAGAATCGCTGCTCACCAGTTTGCCTCACGGGAGTGGATTCAAAGTGAAAAAACTTCCCAAGAAAATCGGGGTTGACTTTGTCTTCTATGGAGATCCAAAACAGGAGAAAACCCGACAGGGACTGAAGTTGCACTGCAAGTGGAAGCAAGTGAAAGGGCGCAAGGTGCGGGAATCAAAGAAGGAGCACATAGTACCAGCCTTGGAAGGTACAGCGCAAGAACTAAATGGCTCAAGTCCATTACAGAGGAGTCTGCAGACTCCAAATCACGAGAAAGATCCCGTAGAACATGTATTACAATCTAATCTCCACCGGGATGAATTAGATGAACATTCCTTCAAGCATGAAGATCAAATCGAAGAAATCTCCCAAGTCCTGGATCTGAATCTTTTCGAAGAGGAAGGTCTCAACGATATCTTTCTCCAGGTTGGGATTCCCATCCTCTCCGACAATGGGTGTGGCCAGGAAACTTCACTTCAGCTACAAACTACATTTTGCGACTCGCCGCAACCTCTCGCCTACGAGCAGAACCTGGAAAGTATTTATCTCGGACTAACTCCATTTTCTGGAAGCAGAAGCTGGATTCCCGGGGTGGAGCTTGCCAACAACGAGCCACTCTTCTTCCATGCGTTTATCAACGGATTTATTCCCTCGGTTTCGCCCCAATACTCCCACCCACAACTCACACCGTTGGCAATTTTTGTTCCACTAGGTGCACACGAGCCCATGATGAGAGACGTATTCTACGCTTGTGGAGCGGCGTTTATTGCCCATAAGAACCCCGAAGTGATTGCTGTAGCACGTCGTCGTTATGCGCATTGCTTGACGTCGTTCGCTAATCGCCTATCGGCCACTGGAGGCAAAATCGAGGAATGGATGGTTGCTGCTGCCCTTCTTTTTACTCTCCGAGATAAGTTCTCTGGATCTTCGCCAGAACTTCCCACTTCTCACTTGGCCAAAGCAGTGGAATTGATCAAGGTACTCCGCAAAACGGCTGGCGATACCTCCATCAGTCTCAAGTTTTTTGTTGACAGTTTTCTCTTCAACTACAGCGTTGTTTTAATCACTGGTGGTCGCCTCGCCAGAAGAATTCTTCCTTCGCCGTTCGAGCTCTTTGACAACTGGCGTCCAATTTTTGAGTCTCAACCATTCCAGTGTTTTGTTCCCTTTATGAATAATCCGGTGTTTGGCGCCGCTGGCCCGTCATTTGAACTTGCAGCCAAAGCCTCATGGCTAGTGTGGCTGTCTCCGCTTGAGGGCCAAGATATGGCGACTGCCTGTGAACTTCTAGCACAATCATACACCTTGAAGCTGCCCTCCATCGGCGAACCAACCAAGGAAATGTCGTCATGGAACTTTCTCCGTCTCCAGCAGAGTGTGGTGGTCCACCACATTTGCAAATTGGCAGCTCAGCTTCTCCTCATTCGTCTAATGCATCCGACGTTGGAACTGAGCCACAAAATTGTCATTGACAGGGTGGAGCAGATCCTAGCGTTTACTAAGACCCTTTCTGCCGATACCACTCTTTGGATCATATGCAGCTGGTTGCTTTTGATTACAGGGCTTTCCGCAGAGACGAATGAGCACCGGGAATTTATCATTGAGTGCTGTCTTCGTGTTGAAGACCTTTTCCGGGCGTCATTCATGGCATCCGTTTGTACTTTTTTGCAGAAGTCTTGGGGTACCGCAGAGAGTCCTGGTCCGGGATGGAGCCAATTGTTCAACGGGATCGCTCTTGAGGAAATTTGCTTGTGAGGAGATGGAGATGATTAGAAAGTCGGTTCTGAAAGGGACAACAAGATTATTTCAGGGGTACTTGGTTGAGATATTGGAGTTATCAATCCACTACTCAACTATTTACTACTTCCGTAACAACATTCGGCTGTACCATTCCTATCCCTGTGGGTGGTTGCAGTAAGGATCTCAGAATACTGGCCGCATCATACTGCATTACGCAGCTTCTATCACCACGCCTTATCTTTTCCTACAATCAGTAGCCGTCAACAATTGTCTACAGGAAGGCGTATCCTAATACGTGCTTCCGCCTCTTGTTCGAAGTGCTTTAGGATTAGATCCGAAATCACTTCTCAATCTGGGGCTTGATAGGTGCGGCCATGAAATATGCAGGGGAATCGACATTCGTACCATGAGCCCCGTCCATGCATAATGCCGACACCATCACTCAATGCGGAAGGCGGAACTGATAACCAAAATAGATGAGATCGGAAACTCAGATAGAGCTGAATGTATAAGTAGTAACCCTTGGAAGGAGAAAATGTTCCGAATCATCAGCAGCAACAACCTACCAACACTGGTGCTACTCGCATAATTCTGCTACAACTACTGCTTCTACTATTTCTTCTACTACGATGGGTAGATATATAGTGAAATCCCAGGAACAAACTACTTGGTGGAACAGGGCGAAAAGTCCGAGGTTGTGTTGATTCCAACGCCGTCCGACGATCCAAATGACCCCCTCAACTGGTCCCGTGGCCGCAAGTGGCTCCAAGTGTTTTGTTTGGTGCTCTACAGTTTCGCTATTGGTGTGCCAGGAACATGTATCTACTCGATTATCCCAGATATCGCTGCTGCTCCCGGTGTGAATGTCTCTATTGCCACTTTGACCACTGGTTACTCCTTTTTGTTTATGGGACTTGGATGTTTGTTTTGGCAACCTTTCGCCATGCAATATGGAAAGAGACCAGTTTACTTGTTTTCCACCTTGGCCACCACAATGTTCGCCTTGTGGCAGCCGTACGTAACCAGCAACGGTGAGTGGATTGCCTCCAAGATCATGTCTGGTATTGTTAATGCGCCTATCGAGGCCTTGCCTGAAGCTTCCATCTCCGACATGTTCTTTGAGCATGAGAGAGCAACTTACATGGGAATCTATGCCGTGGCACTTTTCGGCTCCAATTACATTGCTCCATTGGTGGCTGGATTCATCAATGACAGCAGCCTGCCTGTGGGAAGATGGAAATGGGTTATTTTCTGGTCGGTCATCTTCTGCGGCATCAGTTTTGTGTTCCTTTTCTTCTTCATGGAGGAGACCAACTATGAGAGAACTTTGAGAGTCAAGAGAGGTGACGACGGTGAACCTCTTGCTGTTGTCACCAGTGCTGGGGAATCGAAGTTGCCTCTGTTTACTCGGTCAGGACCGAAAAATCCGAAGGTAACTTGGAGAACCAGGCTGTTTTGATGGATGTCGACTCCGACTTTGAATATGCTCCTGTCAAGACCTTCGTACAGAAATTGAGTTTGACCAGCGGAATGAAGTCAAAGTTCTTGTTGTGGGAGTACCTCAAGACCCCATTCTACATGCTTCGTTTCCCAGTTGTGTTGTGGGCCAGTTTCCTCTACGGTTCTTCGCTTTTCTGGTACATCGTGATGAACGCTACTGAGGCCGTCGTTCTTAGTTCCCCACCATACAACTTCACCGCTGCCCAGTGTGGTTTGGCTTACATTTCTCCTTGTATTTTCGTGTTGGTGATTTACTTCTACGCTGGATGGACGACCGATTGGCTCAAGATCTTCTTTGCTAAAAGACGTAACGGTGTGTCTCAGGCTGAGGACAGGTTGTGGGCGTTGTCCGTCTACACTGTTTTGGGTCCATGTGCCCTTATTTTGTGGGGTGTTGGCGCTTACTACGGCATCCACTGGATTGGAGTCGTTATTGGATTGGGTTTGTTGGCAGGTTTGTGTATCATCGGCTATGTGAATGCTGTTACCTACGTCATTGACTGCTACCACGAAGTGTCGTGTGAGGCCATGGCTACCGTGATGGTTATCCGTAACACTATGAGTTTTGCCATGAGTTACGGTATCACCCCGTGGATTGAGGCTACCGGCTTGAAGCATACTTTTATTGCTGCTGCCTTTATTTGTTTGTTCTGTATTGGAACATATGCAGTCATGATCCCAACTGGTCACTACTGGAGAAACAAGACAAAGGAGTCCTACTGGAGGTTGATAGAGCATAGAAGATCTCTTGGTATCCACCCCTAGAGAATCCAATATTAGAGAAATATTTATATTAGATGTTTGAGAGTGAACAAAATGTAGGGCTGGGTATCTTCATGTACACAATTATCTAAAAGTCGCCATATTCTAAACTAGCTTGTACAATATATTTCCTGGCCCCGTCACCGCTAGCTTTATAGTAATAACTACATTTTCGATATTAACTCTACTAATCCTAATCTATTACATTGTTTACATGGATGCATTAGACTTTTCTGGGAGTACCCATACTTAGGCGGGCTTGTCAGTTTTTGATATTGGGAGAACAATTTCAACTGAAGTTTTGCCCTTTTTCTTCTCTTTTCGAGAGAGACTATACAAATAATCCCTTTCTCTCTCACTGTAAAGATTATTTTTGTGTAATTTTGATGTTGAGATGTGTGCATACCGTAACCGGGTATATGCACACCGAACTAAATCAGGACATCTCTCGTCTACAATATTTGTGTTGTATGTACCTGGGCGCCTCTGTCCTGCAGCCCACCGACGACTATATTAGCTTAGAATATATAAAGGAGGTTTTTCCGCCCTGCTGAAAAAGGCAATCAACTAGACGGTTTTAGTCTTAGCTCTATATTCTATACAGCTAATACTAAAGGGCTTTTCCTCCTATAAAAGCCTCTTCGTAAGTCCTGTATATTGGACTGAACTCAACAGCCACTTTTGATCACGTGCAGAGCTAAATAGACTGCATACTCAACACTCACCCCTTCCTGTATGCTTGTACCGTTCCTGCAAACTTCACATTTGTGCGAGACTCAGAAATAGTGAACAGAATAGGATAAACAGTAGTCGCACTTTTCTGTTGACTCTTTTGTTGTCATGAGTGATTTGGTCAAAGCGACGATTATTTTTTCGGTTACTATACTTTTGGCAACGGCTTTATTGGGGAAAACCGCATTGTTGATAACTCAGCATATATATCCAGTTAGTATTTGATTGGCCACAGGATTGGTGATCGGAGACAAAGTAGTCTTGGACCAAGCAACGTTCTTGCTTCCATGATATTCTAATCCATCCGACGACGACTCATGAATCCCCTTTGAAAGGGACCACCTTTGGCAAACTTGACTGCCTTGCTTACTATCCGCAAACAACAGCAGGTTGTTTTGTTTTCATTTTACGAATCAAGATTTGTAACAGATTGCCCAACAATCAGTGTTTTTGTTCTTTAATGTTCTTTTCACTCAGTTCTAGAACCACCTATGAATCGTATTAGGTAAGCCTTGGCTATATTTAAATGGTTGCCTTTTCGCTATCTTTATAGGATTAACTACGTTGTCTTCTTGGCTAGAGCCTATACTGTAAACTATTACAAGATTATACATTTTAGCTAACTAAACTACATAACTAACTGAAGAGGAAATTCCAATAACAACCCACTGTAGAAAATGAAAAATTGGAATCCAAGAAAACCCAATGAAAAATTTGAAATCGACTGAGATACTGTTTGTTGACTTTTTTTATAATACAACATAAATTAAGAGTCCGTAGACAGCTGATTATAAAGGATTGTCAGATGGTGGACTGTCAGCCTCTCTAATAGGCAGAACAGTGAAAGGCCCCAGTACGATTGTACCAAGTTTGCCCGCATCATTATCTTATTGATTTTATATAAAATGTGGAATGCTCGGAAGCATTCGGCGAAGTTCTGAAGGGGCGTATGGACGCAATGTGAACAGCATCAGTAGGGGCGAATGACGCGATAGGAGCAGCATCAGTAGCCAAAGGCTGACGTGGCGCCGCACTTCTTCCGCTTTAGTTTGCTAAATGTCTGTTATTTTACGAATCAGATTCATTTTTTTTTTTTACTATTTCAGCAAGTTAAACAACATAACTAAAAGTAGGAGGGAATTTCCAAACCCCCTATGGAAGAAAGTGGAAAATTGAAGTTCGATAAAAAAGTTGAAAAGAATTGAAAGGAAAATGGCTGCCACCGTTAATCAATAGCTAGTGACCATCTGCACTGCAGCATATAGTAAAGTAGCCACCGCTTCAACTCAGGCTCATCTAACGCAGGGAGAGCATCCAGAGGATACGCATCCCATCGAGTTCGTCGACCGCGGTTAAGGCGCTGAACAATAAAAAGATACTTATCAAGCTGCTTGTAATTGAACGAGGCGGAAGGAAGGAAATTGTATGGACCATTTTGACCCTTTCTTACGAATCGAAATTAAACCTGTAAAGATATCTAGATCCTTATACAGGATCTATAGGTCTGCTTGAGAGAGAAGTGGGAACGTATAATATCTCTCAGTAGGGAAAGCCTTAATAGTAACAAAGAATCAGTAGATCTGTTACTAGTCAACTCAAGAAGATTGATATTCGATGTGAGCTTGGAAGACTGGCAGAAAACCCTAACTATATATAGTTCTCCAGAGAGTATCATTAGTAATCCAATGAGTCATACTCTTAGTAACTCGTAGTTTGGATTAGACGCTAATGGTAACTTCTGGAATATTCTATCATGCCAATAGAAGATACGTCACCTAAACATTCTATAGAGCTTGCCACCATTAATCACGTGCACCGCTCAATAGCCTGCTTAACATCTACCAAGAGCGTGCATGCTCAACATGACATCTTTAGTAATCTGGTAAACAGTATTACACAGGCATATCAGATGACTGCATGTCATGATGCATATAAAATATATCATGTTATACATATTACTCAACAATTTCGGCTTATTTCACACATGTTGGGTCTTTCTTGTATCTGGTAATATGCTATTGACTTCAGTATGTTCATATACTCTCTTTTGTTCCTTCACAATATTGTGGAAATATTCTATTCATAATAGCGTTTCTTATCCTGAGATCTGTAATAGATTGCACACCAATCAACGTATACTTTGAAAATATCTCTCTAATTGTTTTAACATCTATTCCGCCTTGTACTTTGGCTACCTCTGTTGCTCATCGATCGGCCCGCCGTCTTGGGCCCCGACGCCTATTTAAGAAACTCTACCTATTCAGGAAACACTTTGATATGCATCATTTCGAGCCTTGCACTTAAGCTATAACAAGATCAGCTGATTCCTCTACCGGTTTAGGAATAGGAGTATCCATTCGTCATCATTTTTATTTTATTTTTTTCCGAATCAAGAGTACATACATATTCCTTAGGTGCATAAATCAACAACTAAAAGTGGTTCATAAATATTCCTTAGTGAGATAATACAGCTTTCATGTGAGAGCTTTCACTGTTCTAATTTCTGATGTTGTTCCAAGGTTCGACATTTGAACAGCTAGAATATTGCAGTAAATATTCATTTCCTTCTACTTAGGTGAATATTAACTTAAGTACTGCATAAATATTCTCATCCTGAACAGAAAGAGTTCCAGTGAGGCTCAGAAATCCGGAGCACTATAGGATAAATAGCAGTTATTGCGCTCTATTTTTTTGTCATGAGTGATTTGGTCAAAGCAACAATTATTTTTTCATTTTCACTAGTTTTGTCAACGGTTCTATTGGGAAAAACTGCATTATTAATTGCTCAGCATGTATATTCAGCTAGTAACAAGGTTTGATTGGGATACGGCGTTGGTTGTCGCAGGGATTGTAGCACTTGTCACTGTCGGAAACGCGTTGGGCGCGTTAGCCGTAGCGGCAGACATCACTAGCGCTACTTACGGTTATTACGCAGGGCAAGCAGCATGCAATGGAATAGCCGCAGGCATAACAGCGGGAAACGGGCAGAACGTCTGGGAGTGGTACAAGGGTGCTGGTACGTCAGAAAAGAGGTCAGAATACGCGAGTGAATTGTTTGACGTGACACATCCGAGCGTTTGTTTCCTGCGTATAGTCCGAATGATGCATACACTATGCAACCGGATTTGATGGATGATTATTTGGACGCTTGGAATGCAACAATGGGCAGTGAAAGGTCGGGCCTATTATCTATGCACGTCACCTTCCCCGACTTTCTCAATAGTAGATATAAGAGAGGGTTATTGTCCAACGAAACGGGAGTGGAACATGGCAACCGACAGCCGACGCTAGCATTTACTTACAATCACACGAATATAGATAGTAAGTACAGTGTGTGGCTTAGACGCAGTTTATGACTCGTTCTCCGCATTGCATGCTTACGTGACAGAGCAGGGACCTATAGAGAAGCGATCGAGCGGTTCGTGGGTTTCATACAACATCTACGGAGACAATCCGTACTTGTGTGAAGCAGAGCAACAATGGACTTCAGATTATCAAAATACAATACTGGACTTGGTAAGCCGAAACGGAGCACAGCAGGTGCAGGACTGCCAACAACCGGAATGTTATTCAATATTACAGAAGCTATGTTTGTCAGTTGGCGATAGCACAACACCAGGAGTTGAGTCAGAGGTTGTGGGAGAAGTGTATTTGAATTCGTACGGAGGGATAGATGCACAGTGCCAGCTGGGTTGATCTTTTCAAAAGACGAAAAAAGATGAAAAAAAGATGAAAAAAAGATGAAAAAGTGAAAATGAAAACAGAAAGACGACGTGGGCTGCGAGCATATTTTCGAGGTACTCCCTCAACAACTGTTCAAGCAGGTAGAGCTTTAGTGTGGAATACAGTGGGAAACCATGTATGCTTCTAGCCATCTTTCAATTGGGGGGTTTTGTAATTTCCTCCTTCGTATAGTTGTATATTTTAGGTAGCTAGAATATATGATCTTGATCCGTTAAAAAAAGGCGATATGAAATATCACGCTTTTGCAGATGATGTCAACATTTATATCCGCGAAGCTGACGATTGTCAGACCGTTGCTCAAAAACTCAACCAGTTCCAACGCTGCAATATCTCAGTGAATCCGGATGAGTTCGTTCTCTATGGCTTTTTCATTGACTTTGCTCACTACCACAATCTGGACCTCCCATATCCCTGTTGGGTTCACATCCATACCCCTTATCTGCTTGTTTGTAACAGATTGTGCCCCATTCACTGTTTTTGTTTACTAATGTTTCCTTATTCTTTCTATTTTGGAGCTTTCCTTCCCTATGGACTTCCAGCTCTACGGCATTCCCGCCTTACTGCGCGGCTGACGAGGGCCTTTCAGATGAATACATCAATCACACCACATAGACCCTTTTCCTTTCAAAACATCTGATTTATGGTTTATTGAATATTATCTTTCCTCTCCACTGTCCAGTTACCCTTTCCCCAATTATCTTCATCTAAGATCTCCCTGAATTCCTACCCGTCAATTGACTATCTTTTGGAATTCATTTCTCCCTCATATCATGGCTATTCCAGCATGTGTAGGTAGTTGCTTAAACTCCTTCCGGTTATTACTTGAGCAGCACCTGACCCCATAGAACCAATTATGTTCTTTCCTATCCGACTCTTAAGCCTAGTAGCAAAGCAATTGTAACAGGCTGCATTTACGTTATCCTTTTGCTTTCCCAATGACTCCTTTACCATTCTTTTCTAAAGACCCCTTTACCTTTCTAATTTCAAATCTCTTTTCCCCCTTGGTATACTACTCTAATCCTTCCAAGGAACTTCCCAGTCCATATTACTCTGTACTGTTGTCTACCAACCGGCTACCCGAGAAGCTGGCTACACAACTAGCACTCGTGTATGAGTTCATGTTCAATAAAAGTATCCTAAGAGAGCCAGCATCCAGGACAAGATTACATGGTCTATTTTGCAGCACTCGTCAGAACATGAGAGATGTGAGCAAATGCGCTATTGGTATCTCTACTTCGCTCATTGTTGTTCTTTGATACTAGGAAATATGCATCTTTTCGTTTTTTCTCCATCCATTGTCCATAGAAGTTGGCAATCATTCGTGTGCACGATTAGGTCTTTTTCTGTCTTTTTCTTTTCTTTCATTGGCTCTTGTGTCTTAGTTTATGCTTTACCTACTCGCGAGTATCTCTACCACCAGTTACATGGTCGCACAGCCTGTCAAGTCAGATGAGAGTGTTTCCGTCATCAATTCTCATCCATTCCAAATCGACCTCGGAACCTCTATCAAGGAATAACTATATTTCCGGAAATGCTTGTGACAACTTTGTGATTAATCCATATCTTTGCCTCTTCTTGACAATTTATCTAGATTCAGCGTTTCCATTTTCCTGATCGTATCCACTGGTGCGAACAGAAATCTAAAAAATCACATTCAAGAATCCAATCGCGAGGCAAAAGAAAATCAACCAAAATGCCCGTATCCCAACAACTATCAATAATCTACATTAAGGATGTCCCGCATTTTCCCAGTTGTAAAACGGTCCGCCGTCTTCTCGACCATATATAGGTTCGGTCTAAAGCGATGCACTTCGGAGGCATGCGAGGTGGCCCCGTATGTAGGCCCAACGTTTATCAGCTAAACCACATAAAAGGCTCGAGATCGGCCATGGTTTCGAAAAACACACAAAATGACGTTAGACATCCCAAGAATCAGCTTACATGACTTCGCCAATAGACGCGACGTCATCAAGTCCGAGCTTTACGATGCAGCTACCACAGTAGGGTTTTTCGTGCTTTGCAACCAACAATCTCCGTCGATCATGGACATTGAAAGCGCATTTTCAATGTCAAAAACTTACTTTGACATGCCTACAGAGATCAAAGAGGAGCTTCCTTTCAAGAAATATTATAATTGTGGCTACGAATTCAAGGCCCAGGTCAGACCTTCGACGGGTACCAAAGATTTGAAGGAAACCTTGCAACTTCAGCTCCACAGAATGAATTTGTACTGGCCCTCGTCAGAGGATGTGGGAGATGGCTGGAGAAATGAAGCGACTGAGTTTATCGAGAAATGCCAGGCTTTGAGCATGGACGTTTTAGGATGTTTGGCTGAGGAGCTCGGATTTGACCTGGACTTCTTTGCAGAAGCCCATCGGATCCACAATGCTGATGCCCAGTCCACTTTGCGCTTGTTGCATTACCCAGACGTTACTGGGGAGGTTTACGCCGACAACGAGTGGAGAGCAGGGGCACACACAGACTTCGACTGTTTGACTCTTCTCTTCCAAAGGAGCGGAGATCACGGTTTGGAAGTTTGCCCGGGAAGAGATGCACACACCGATTTTGCCATTGGCGACACCTGGTACCCCGTGGAGGCGAAGACAGGCGAGATTGTGGTGAACATTGGCGACATGCTAATGTCTTGGTCTGACGACAAGTTCAAGTCGAACTTCCATAGGGTGAGAACACCCAAGATTGGCGAAAACCAAACTTCCAGATACACCATTGCTTGGTTCAACCAGGCTAACGAAAACATCGTCATTCAGGGCCCAAACAAGAAGCACCCGGCTGTCACTGGTAAGGAGTACATTGTGGAAGCCATGAGGAAGAATTTTGCCCGGTTGGAGGAAAAGTCCTAAGTGTTAAGAATGGTGTATAGAGCATCATAGGGAACTGTGGATTCGTTATCTAAGCAGAAGTGGAGTTAGTGGTCTCGAGTTGATGGAAATGACAGCGCATTAACAGCAGCACGATTAGATTGTGCACCAAGCTAATTCTGCTATTTTCCCTTGGTCTATCCAAGTGGTCCTAGTAGAGAGATGGAAGACTATTTAGTAGCTTGAACAAACCTCTACATAAGAATACCAACGAGGGTTTTAGAGCTTCTTAAAAGATTGCAACAATGCATTTGAAAGCAGTTCCACTTTCGTAACATTTTTCGGCTATATGGTAGATCCCAGCGAACCTGCCGGGCTCCCCTCCCGAAGCTTATCGCTCTTTCACCTAACGATCGCTGACACATTATTTTCTACCATTATGCAATAATCGCCGTCAGACATGAGAATGTCCTCTCAGCGCGCTATCGTACGTTGATCGTTTCGTGAAGATTAATCTGCGAGCCATCTTTGCCTAGCATGTGCATCTACCTCAACACTTATCCTTTCGGATATTACGTCCGAATACCGTAATCCGGCATCAAGAATTTCAGATAAGCATGCACAAAAGATAAGTATGCATAGTAATTTTGGCTTGTGTGCCACGAGCCCCTCCGCTATAGCCGATTCCGTATCTCAATGCGGTAGAATGCGCTGATAGCCAATTTGCAATGTTCAGATAATGATACCGGTATAAGTAGTGACCATCCGCCGGACAAAATGGACCTCCCGATCAGTAATAATCGCTACTGCCGGAGTTACCACAGCTGCTACAACTACGCGACTAAATGACTCTCGATTACAGCGTAATCCCAGGTACAACCCACTTGGTGGACCAGACCGAAAAGTCCGAGGTGATGTTGATCCCAACGCCCTCCGATGACCCAAATGATCCGCTTAATTGGACACGTGGCCGCAAATGGCTCCAGGTGTTTTGCATGGTGGTGTATGTGTTCGCTACGGGAATCCCGGGAACATGTATCTACTCCATTATTCCAGACATTGCTGCTGCTCCAGGTGTGAACATGTCCGTTGCAGACTTGAACGCCGGAACGGGTTATGCCTTCTTGTTTTTGGGGCTCGGATGCTTGATTTTCCAGCCATTGGCTATGCAATTTGGAAAGAGACCCGTCTACTTATTTTCCACCTTGGCTACTGCATTGATCTCGTTATGGCAGCCGTACATCACGACCAACGGAGTGTGGATCGGGGCTAAGATCTTGGCGGGCCTAGTAACTGCGCCAATTGAGGCTTTGCCTGAAGCTACCATCTCCGATTTATTCTTTGAGCACGAGAGAGCAACTTACATGGGCATCTATGCCGTGGCACTTTTCGGCTCCAATTACATTGCTCCATTGGTGGCTGGTTTCATCAACGATGGTGATTTGGCAGTTGGAGGGTGGAGATGGGTTATTTTCTGGTCGGTGATTTTCTGCAGTGTCAGTTTCGTGTTTCTCTCATTGTTCATGGAGGAGACTAACTACGAGCGAACTTTGAGAGTCAAGAGAGGCGATGACGGTGAACCTCTTGCTGTTGTCACCAGTGGTGGAGGTTCGAAGTCTCCTGCCATAATAACTGTCAAGTCCGGAAACCTCGAGGAAGGAGGCAAGGAGAACTTAGAGAACCAGGCGGTTTTAATGGATGTCGACTCTGACTTTGAATATGCTCCCGTTAAGACTTTCGTTCAGAGATTGAGCTTGACCAGCGGAATGAAATCAAAGTTTTTGTTGTGGGAATATGCCAAGGTTCCATTCTACATGCTTCGTTTCCCAGTTGTGTTGTGGTGTGGGTTCCTTTACGGTTCTTCTCTCTTTTGGTACACTGTGTTGAACGCAACCGAGGCCTTGGTGCTTAGTGCTCCACCATACAATTTTTCAAGTGCCATGTGTGGCTTGGCCTACATTTCTCCTTGTATTTTCGTTTTGGTGATTTATTTCTACGCTGGATGGACTACCGATTGGCTCAAGATCTTCTTTGCTAAAAGGCGTAACGGCGTGTCTCAGGCTGAGGACAGGTTGTGGGCATTGTCCGTCTACACTGTTTTGGGTCCATGTGCCCTTATTTTGTGGGGTGTCGGTGCTTACAATGGTATCCACTGGATTGGAATAATCATTGGCTTGGGCTTGATGGCAGGTTTGTGCATCATCGGCTGTGTGAACGCTGTTACCTACGTCATTGACTGCTACCACGAAGTGTCGTGTGAGGCCATGGCTACCGTGATTGTTATCCGTAACACCATGAGCTTCGCCATGAGTTACGGTATCACCCCGTGGATTGAAAACACTGGCTTGAAGAACACTTTTATTGCTGCCGCATTCATTTGTTTCTTCTGTATTGGAACGTTTATGGTGATGATCCCAACTGGTCACTATTGGAGAAATAAGACCAAGGAAGCTTACTGGAAGTTGATTGAGCAAAGAAGAGCCCTAGGCATCCACCATTAGGGGAAATAATTATTGTGAATTTGAGTGAACGAGGTGTAGGACTGGATTCTGTCGAAGTGAGCGATGAATACCTCGTTGCTCATTATTCAAGACTTCTTCAAGCATTTTTGAATACACGAGAGCTACTAGCAATTGTACAACTCGTATCCTTTCTTTTCCTTATTGACAAAACATTTTGCTTCGTATTTCATTTTTATCTCGCGTCTAGTTTCTGGCGACTTTATCCGTTAGATTTGACTTTGAACAAGCTTGAGTGATGTCATCTTCCTTCTCCATAATGCTCCACAGCTCTACCAAGAAGTACCTCCTCCTATCATTCATTACAGCATGCATTCATATTCTCAGAAGTAAAAATCATGTGTATGTGACTCATTCTCTTCATCTACGTCTATGTTCCAGCAATCCATCTGCACCTCTTTTGGGCCTCCGCGTGCGTTGCGAAACAGCTAAACGATTCAGATACTCCCATTCCAATGCAGCTGCTGCACCCAATCAAAACAAGGAAATTAATGGAATCCCCAAAACCCTACTTAAGCTATCAACTCACCATTTCCGACTCCATGAATCCGGACCTGCGTCTCTTACCCGCATTGAATCCAACAAATCATACCTTTTTGTCTTCAAAAGGCAAACAGTTTGCCTATTTTGTCACTAACCGAGCAAATGATGCATGGTTACGGCGGATGCATGCTTATGGCGGATGCATGCTTATGGCGGAAGTATTCTTATGGTCGAAGCGTGAATATCGAAGCACATTAAGGTTTCGTGCATCATGCACTGAAGCTTCGCTCACAGCCGAAGCATTCTCTTGCAATACATTCTCGTATCTACTTTCGCACTACACACCGTCCGTTCACGTATACCCGACGAACGTTCCGGTCGTCACCGTTAAAGACCCATTTGTCGATAATATCTTGGAACTTCTGTACGTCCTCTTGATTTCCTCGCAAGAAACCTTCCACATCTGGGCTGAGGAACCCAAATGCGTGGAACGGCGAAACATCGTCCTCGACAGAAATCAACTGGCATTCCCATTTCTTGCCTACCTCAAAACTTCCCAATTTATCTTCGTATCCACAAACGCGGGCCCCTCCAAGCGTAGCCAAGTACAATGCCTCATTGACCAAGAGCTTGTCTGCATCGTTCTTCGTTTTCATTGCAATGTGCCGAGAAACGAGCACTGCATGTCGGGCTGTGGTGAGAATGGAGGGTGAATAGCCACCCGAAACATCTGTTCCGAGCCCCACCTTCGTATCTTTATCGAGCAACTTGCGTACATGGGCTTCCCCAGAAGTCAAGCAGCTGTTGGATATTGGGCAGTGGGCCACGCCTGCTTTTCTCTCGTTGATAAGATCGATTTCGTCGTTGGAGATGTAGATACAGTGACCCAAAATTGTTTGCTCTGTCAACAAGTTGTAGTAGTCGTAAACCTCTGCGTAGGTGTTGCAATGAGTGTACATTTTGAGAATGAGTTCGACCTCGTCCTCCGTTTCACTCATATGAGCCTGGATAGGTATATTCCACTTGTTGCTGGCACGAGCCATGTCGAACATCAAGTCTTCGGTGCATTTGTTGGCGTTTCTTGGTGTCAAAATAGGCTTGATCAATGAAAAGTCATTGTCGATGCTATGGACATGCTTGATAACCTCCAAATTCGCAGCCATGGCTGCATCGGCATCTTCGTCCTTATAGTCTGACTTTCCACAGTCTTGGCAGCTACGTCCAATCATAGCTCTCTGGCCCTGTTGGTACGCACAGTCAGCCAAAATGTTGGTGGCCTCGACATGGATGGTAGAGTAGTATGCACAGCAGGTTGTTCCATTCTCCAACGTCTTTCGCACCACCTTTTCATAGACTTCTTTGGCAATTTCAGGGTCTTTGAGTTGTCTTTCCACGGGATACGTGTACTTGAAGAGCCAATCAAAGAGTGTCGAACTTCCAAATACTCCACAGTTCGGGTACTGCGGGGCATGGATATGTGAATCGATAAAGCCAGGAACAAAAAATTGAAATAATCCGTGGCTGGAGATATCCACCACACAGATATCATCTGGTGTGAGTGTCTTGTCGAAGGCTAATGCTTCATCTAAAGGCGACTGGGTTGTCTTATTCAAATGGACGAAGACAATTGTTCCTGTGGGGTCCACTCCAATGCGAGCACCTACATGGACATCCTTAGTCCCCAAATCTGGGGTATGAACGATTGTGCCATGGTAGACGGTGAATTTCAAGGAAACGAGGGCAGCAGAATGCATCAGAGAGAACGTGTGAGTATAGAGTTTTTGGGAGTTCAGTTAGCTCTGTGGGTGCGATTACCTATTACTTAGCATTCCAACGAGATAACGGAATCGGGATCGCATTAGTGCGAGAAGATCGCATCCGTCCGAGGTTTTCAAGTGGGGCTCACAACGGCGAATACGGCTGATTCCACCAGGAATTGCGGAGAATAATTGCAACAATTGCTAACGGGGAGTATATAATAACTATGACTTAGGAGTGGTTCAATAAGAAAAATTAAAATAAACTATGTCAAAGACAGAAACCCTGTTGGTGACATACTCTCACGAGGAAGCCATTATCGAAGAAAAATAGAGTGTTCGTGAAGTAGGGAAAGGACTCTTCCATAAAATCTCCACAAAAGACGGTTGGATTGGCGATTATGACTACGCGTACATGTTTACTCGGCATCGAGTTGAACTTCACCGCTGCCCAGACCCAGCATTTGATCACTTGTACTTTGATCACTGGAGGAATCACAACTTTCGCCCAGATAACTAGATTCCACATATATAAATCCCCATATTATGTGGGCACAGGTATTTTGTCGGTGGTAGGTCCCACCTTTGACATTTTGGGAATCGCCGGCTCCTACGTGTCTTCCCGTTACAATAAAGGAACTTGTCCCATTGGTGAAGATGGACAGTATTTGCCTTGTGAGGATGCTACGGGTCTAGCGATGGATGCACCGTGGGTATCCACATTTACATGTGGGGTAACCGCCATTTTATTGGATTGGGATTTTCCATTTTCGTCTCGATTCTCCTTATCGAATACTTTGGCTCTCCTCTCATGAAGAGCTCTGCCATCATCCTCGGACTCGGAATTGGCTGTGCTATTGCTGCTGCAACAGGCTACTGGGACGGAGAACTCATCAATAGTGCTCCCGCCGGCGCCTTTTTATGGACGAAGAATTTTCACTACTCAGTGGATGGCGCCCTCGTATTGCCTCTTCTCATTATGTTCTGCGTGGAAGGTGTCAGTTGTATCCCCGACATTGTGGCCACTGCAGAAGTGTCCCGGTTGCCAATTGACGGCGAATATCTCCAGTCTCATATTCAGGGTGGAATCATGTGCGATGCCCTCGGGAGTTTGTTTGGAGCTGTTGGTGGAGGACTTCCAATGGTGTCTCAGGCAGCTAACAACGGAGTGGTTGCAATTACAGGCTGTGCGTCGCGTTCTGCTGGTTGGACGGCGGCGGTAATTCTTATCCTTATGGGAATTTTCAGCAAAATCGCTGCAACCTTTGCAACCTTGCCCAAGGCAGTTTTCGGTGGCATGCAAACCTACTTGTACGGAACAATTGGAGTTGCCTCGTTGAAGGTCTTGTGCACGGTGCACATGAGCCGCAGGAACACATTCATTCTCGTAAGCGGGTTGGGTTGGGCTTTGCCGGCGCGGTAGCTCCCGACCGGTTCAGTTCGGTTCTTGTGTTCGATAATGTCAACCTGGCCCTTGGTGGATTTCTACAGGGTATTGATTTGGTGGTCGAAACAAATTTTATTCTCGGCGCTACGGTAGTGTGTTTCCTTAACTTGGTGATTCCTTTGGATCCAGTGTCAGAGGAAATTTCTGCAGTAGAGACGGTTTAGGTTTCTGATGCAGAATAAATGGAAGCTCCAGCATGTCCAGATTGTGTTCTGCTGTGCGAAATAGGAAATAATTAAATGTGTACTCTTAACAAAATTCTGCTAGAGAGATTATAAAATCATAGTGTTTCGCTTGAAGATGCTTTCCGTGTAACTTTCATTTATGTTTTTGAATTTTGTTGGAGAATACTATTCTTCAATTTGCACCACCTTGGCAATATTGTGGTGGATTCACAAAATGCGTCTGATAGTATGGCCCCCCAAAAATTTCCCCACGAACATTCCAACAATACCTTTCTATGTTACATTTATAGGAGCAGTGACGAAATGGGACCAGGAGAAAATTTACAATGTTTACTATAGGGAAAAATTAGAAAAGTACGGCGCAGTCAAGGTCTATTTTGCTTCCAGGTGGAACGTATTGGTGACAAGACCCGAGTACCTTGTGCAGATATTGAGATGTAACAACATTTTTGAAAAAAGTGGCAATCAGAAGAAAATCCCTAACAGTGTTCTTGCTAATTACACGGGCGACAATGTGATCAGCGCTGGAAACGAAAACTGGAAATTATATAGGAAGGTCGTCACCTCCAGCATTCTATTCCCTGATCTTACAAGCTTGGATAGCAACATCGGGGAGTTTATTTCTGAGTTAAAAGCAGCCACAAGTAAAGATTCAATGGCAGTGTTGTCCTCAGTTCAGAAATTAACTATGGCAAACATTGGTGACTGTGTGCTTGGAGTCGACTTGCACACCTCAAACTCTTCAGGATTCAGGATTTATGAGGAACTTCAGAAGGTAAAGGCACAAATTTTTCGCCCATTATTCATGAGCTTTCCTTTCTTGGACAGCTTGCCTCTCAAGAGCCGAGTCGCAGCTCAGAAGTCAGTGAGAAACTTCAAGAAACATTACTGCAAGAAGATTATTGACGAAATGACCCCCGAAAAGCTAACACGACTTGGTCCCACACTTGCCACAAGCTATGAGCTTCAGGAAATTTCTGAGAAACAATTCCAGGATAATGCCATCATTGTATTGGTAGCTGGACATGAGAATCCTCAGCTCCTTATTACATCGTTATTGTATGTTCTCGCCAAATACCCTAATATCCAGAAAAAGCTAACAACCGAATTGGCTCAACTTGATGGCGAAAAGGAGCAATTGCCGTTGCTCAATGCCGTTCTCTACGAAACTCTCCGGCTCTATCCACCTATTGGACAGATTATTAACCGAAAAACAACCCAGAAGGTAGTTTTAGGAAACAGTATCGTCATCCCTGAAGGAATCTATGTGGGATATAACAACTTTGGCACACAGAGAGATCCAAAATACTGGGATAATCCAGACCAGTTCTCTCCCGAGAGGTGGGGCACTTCCCATAATGAAATACAGGAGAACTACTCCCGGGCAAAAAGCAGATGCACGTTGCCAGCATTTCACGGAAGAGCCCGAGCTTGTCTAGGAGAGAAGTTTGCCTTGAAACAAGCCAGAATGCTCTTGGTGGCACTAGTCGCAGAATTTGAGTTCCTGCTTGATCCGGATTGGACTGAACGCCTCACAGCGGCAGGTCCGATTTGCCCACTCAACTTGATGTTGCGGATTCGAGAACGCAAATATTCAACAGATTAGAAAATCAAAAACTAAATCAAACCCGAGATCCGGATACGCCTGCATTGACTTGAAAAAAGAGTGGGGCAGTTGATAAGACAAACCCGTACCCCAAACACAACTGATTACTTGAAGGGACACTGTAGATAAGGTGAAAATCGGCATGGAGCGTGTCACAAAGAAGAAGAGACCCGAGAGGATCTCACGAGCATGTGAAAACTGCCGCAAGCGCAAAATTAAGTGCTCGGGCGGCCCCGTTTGTCGAGAGTGTTCCAAGTATCTGGAACAATGCATATTCCGGACGCACTATCGAGAGTTGAAGAAGGTTCCCACTGCAGGGGCTCCAGGGTATGTACCGAGGATATCAAATAAACTACGTTTCTATACTAACGTCAGCACGGATATCAATAATCAAATCCAGATCCCCGACTACCTATCAGTAGGGCTTAGCAGTGGAAACACTTCCAACGAGTACTTTGGACCAGCAAGCAACTTCTCTTTTGTTAGCCAGCTCAATCACTTTCTACGAGAACTCGACAAGGCTAATCGACATGGCTTGCACCACGAAGAGAAATCTGTTGATAGATTTAACATGAGACCCACTGTTCTTGAAGAGTCATCTTCCAACAATTTCGTCTTGGGTTCCATAACCTCGGAGAAAATGAATTCGTACCTAGTTGCATATCTCGAGACCTGGACGGTTCCGTGTCCCATTTTTAAAGCCAAAGAGTTATTCCACCTATCGTCACAAACTTGGAAAAACCCCAATGCTCCCCGCATCGACACAGCTCTTTTATATTTGATTCTATCGTTGGGAGCTACGACAGCATACTTTGACCATGGAAGTAGTCTCTCTCTGTTTCCTGAAAGTCGGGGCCTCTTCGATTTGGCTGTACAGATGGTTCCTACAATCTTCTCCCAAATCACCTTTGATGCGGTGAGGATATTATTTCTCATGAGCTTGAGTGCCTGCAACCTCGGCGACACTGCCCTCTCGTATATTTATTCTGGTGCAGCCGTGAGGACTCTGATTGCCATTGGGCTCCACAAGAGCAACCCAGTTAAATCAACCTTTGACATCCACCACCAAAGACGGGTGTGGACTTCCACCTGGCAATGGGAGAAGTACTGGAGTTTCTGTGTGGGGCGTCCCAGCTGCACCGGAGACGAAATGCCAAGTCCATTGGTGGAGCGTGAATCTTTCACTTGCGATGGATACGGAGAGCAAGGAAGATTCAAGATGCACGAGGAGCACATGCGGCTTCGGGTGCTCTTTGGGGCAACATGTTCCAAGATCCATTCGGAGTTGTACAACTCGAAGAAGGATCTCTTGACAATTCTCAGCACGGTGGAAAAGTTCTCCAACGACATTGACAACGCATACTTTACAAGCAAAGATCCGCTTCTCGTGAAGTCGGAAGTGGATGAGACCGTAAAAGATTTGGATATCATAGCGATGCGAGAGTGGTTCTGGATCCGCATCTATTACTTGTACTTGAAGCTCATGATCTTCCGGCCGTTTTTGGTTTTCCACGCGTACTTGAAAAACACTAGCACCGACGTTCCAGCCACCATTCGTGAGAGGCTAAAGGCGGGAACAGACATCTGTGTCAACGTGGCCATCGACCTTTCTACTTTCATCATCAAGATGAACACGCAAGTCCGGATGGTACAACCCATATTGTTTATCTGTACCTATCTCGAGAGTACATCTACGGTTTTATTGTTCTATATTGTAAGCAGTCTCGCCAATATTCTGGCAGAATTGGCTAGCAATATATGGGACATACTACAGGACACAAGGCGTTTCCTCAACGGTACGTCGGGACCATACCTTGCGAGTACTCAGATTTTTGCTCATGACGGGTTGAAGTCCTTACATGACGTTCTTATGAAGAAAGAGAATTCGCAAAACAAAACATACTTTGACAAATTCATGCAGCCAGTTATGATCGCAACTCCCGTGACCGAGCTATGTGAACAAGGCCAGAAAACAGATAGCGATGCGAATGACGGAGATGTACTTGATTCCCTCGACAACGGGTTGGAGGATTTCTGGAAGCAAACATTGGATTGGATCACCTATGCGTGAGATGGTGTGCAATAGTTGCAGAATGTAAGTCGCACGAATGAGACACGCCATTAACCCACAAATTTACTTATTACAGCCATTAGGACATAATTGCTTTCCATAGTATCGGTGTACCCTGATGAGGTGCAATATTTTCTATCCCACAATGCTTCTATTGATTACCCGAAGAAAGGTTGTAGCACTGTACCGCATGGCGCGAGTTATTTTTTTGGGGGAGCCAGAAAGCCCTGGAGAGGCGGGCTAATGCATTCTGTTAACGTGATTTCAACTCGGATGCCATAAGGAGGTGACCGGGTCAACCAATCGGGACAGAATGTAAGCATTACGAGTGTTCTATCCTGGTATGAACCACGAAATATATATGCACCTTCTCAAATGTTGGCAAACTGTGGCAGTTGTTAGTGTTAACTTTTGACATCAGGAACTTTTGGTTAGAGGATTCTCATAAAGTACGAGAAGCTCCCCTAATCTACCCAATACGGTATAACTGAGCGCCAAACAGGAAGGGTCAATTTGAATTCTCGCATTTGTCAAGGGCAACGCTTTTCCCTTGGTGGCCAAATCCTATTGGAATTGCCCACTTCACAACTCGTATATCTGTCTGCACACGCTCGGAAAGTAGGCTAGACCTAAACCCAACCAATCTCACAGGAAATAACATTGGCTAAAAAATGGAAGCCAGAATCTGCATGATTTGCCTTAATGCACCCCTTTACTAACAACTATTTTAGAAAACAACATTCCTTGTTTAATCTAAGAGTGACGTACCATTGTGCGGAATAGCCCACGATGCATTTCCGCGCATAGAACCATAAAGTATCTTCCCCTGTTCTTTTTATTTGGCCGCTAACAATCCAAAAATAATCCGGTTCTTCCTTCCCACTGATTCGTCACCGCCGTTCCGATGCTGCCATCGAAATCTTGATCAACACTTGCTAGTTGTAAAGGACTCGATACACTTCACGCCATCCAATGTCAACATCCTCGTGCAAGGCGACACCGCACATAGTTTGTCTTGGAATGTGTTATGGGCGTTCGGTAGAACATTTAAAGCCAATTTAATCGGCCATGCATTAGCGGGCCCCGAAGAACAAATACACGCAGCGCACCCTGCTGCCTATATGCGAGGTTAATGATAACATACAGGATTTGTTCCTGACGGCTAAGCGATGCCACTCATTGGCATACACGGCCCTGAGAATCCCTTCTCTATTGGGCAAGAACCACAACCTACGGATTTAGGACTGCAATACCCCTATAGTGGGGGCGCCATTACAATACCTTGGTAAAATTAGCATCGCCTTCTGTGCTAGAGGTCAGTTTGGCAACTCCTAGAATGTGTGAACTTAAGATAAAAGTTGGAACACATGGTTCACAAATGGCCAACGTTTAGCTATTGTTTATCCAGAACTAGAATAAATTCTATCTCTCTAACTTCAGTTTCGTCTAGGCTACTGTAAATCGATGTGAATCCAGGGCCATTTTCTGAGGGGTCCAATCAAAGGATCGTTCTGCCCCAACTTATCGGGTGTTCCCCATAGACCCAATTCTCGCGCCGTGCATATTTCTTATTCCGCGAAGTATGTAACATTGGGCAATGTTTCTCTCGAAAACGGTCTATGATCTGCAGCGGGTTATGTATGCTTTATCGAAGAGCCGCCTGGACTTCGCAACTTCACAGGAATGAGATTGACGCCAAACCATAGGATAATTATTTTCTTGTGATAAATACTCCGTCAATTTCCCCTGAAAATTATACGCTTGTCTCCACTTCAACCATGTTGTTTGATTACGCATTGATATTTGCCTTGTTACTCACACTGGTACTGGCTTCCAAATGCTACCCACACAACAAATGTCCCACCAATCTGTTTGACCACGACCGAAAGAATGTTCCAAAGGCTGATGTCTCTATTAGTGATGTCTATGCACTCGATGACGGCTCTTTCGATGTAACCCTTAACTTCAACTCGATGAAGAACATGGGCACTGACTCATTGTACTCATTGCAGATTGTCATCTTCGGGCAGATCTGTACCCTTTGGTCCAGATCGCAGAAAATTTTCGATATTTCCGATCCTGGCACTTGGTCCAAAACCTTGAATGTGACTCCTACCAGATCGAAAGGCAGCAATCAGGTGTGTATGCCATACTTTGAGATCCAATTTAGTTGGTGCCTGAATGGCTGCGAAAACTCGACTGGATGTAAGCGTTGGAAGTACAAGAACACTTACAAATACAAATCTGGTTGCGACAAAGACTCCCCAGATTTCTGTTGGGAAGGACCACCTCCATGCTCTGACACCAAGACCAAGACCAAGACCAAAACCAAGCCGGATAGAGAATGCTCTTGCTGGACCAAGACTACGTCAAGCAAGCTGTGCACCACTACTCCAACTACAGAGACCACATCCACTGAATCAACTTCATCTACTAATTCGAGTTGCTCAACGAAGTCCACTAATTCTACTTCAACTAGATCGAGTTGCTCAACGAAGTCCACTGAATCTACTTCATCTACTAAATCGAGTTGCTCGACAAAGTCTACAGAATCTATTTCATCTACTAAATCGAGTTGCTCAACGAAGTCCACTGTATCGACTTCGTCTACTGAATCGACAAAGTCTACAGAATCGACTTCTTCCACTGAATCAACTTCAACCATTGAATCGGCTACGTCAACAAAGTCCACTGAGTCAACTAAGTCCACCGAATCGACTACATCAGGATCCATGGAGTCAACTTTGTCCACCGAGTTAACCTCGTCAACTTATTTGACTTATTGGAATTCATCGACTTTATCGACTTCATCGACTTTATCCACTTCTTCGACTTTATTGACTTCATCGACTAAGCCCACCGAATCGACTTTATTGACTTCATCGACAAAGTCCACTGAATCGACAAAGTCTACTGAGTCAACAAAGTCCACTGAATCAACGTCATCTATTGAGACGACTTCTTCTGGATCCACAGAATCCACAAGTACTGGATCCACAAGCTCTGGATCCACCGAGTCTACCTCATCCACTGAATCCACTTCTTCAGCATCCACCGAGTTAAATTCATCGCCTTCATCGACTTCATCGACTACTTCTGGATCCACAAAGTCTACTGGCGAGTCTACCTCCTCTAGCACTAGTGTTGAGCCCACATCTGTTGCCACAGAGTCTTCTTTCGAGGTTATTACCACCACTGTCACCTGCAAGACTTTCACACTTGTTACTGTCACTTCGTGCAAAGAAAGCCGTTGTGAAACTCAGACGGTCCCAACTGGTCTCACGGTTGTGACTACTACCGAAAAGGAGGCAACCACAATTTTCACGACTTATTGTCCTCTCACCACTGTTATTACCACGACTCTTTCTGGTAAGCACGTCGAAATTCCAGAGTTTACTCCATCTGTTGTTACCAAAACAAAGACCGCCTCTACCACAGTTGTTGTGACCAGCACCACTTGTGAAGAACATGTATGCTACCTAACAGCTGTTACCACCGGTTTGACTCAAGTGACCACAAAGATTGACGAGCTGGTGTACACATACACCACTCACTGTCCACCTGTGGAAGTTATCACCATCACGGAATCTGTCACGAAAGAGAGCGCAAAGCCCGCAAACGACACCTCCCCTGTGACTACTGTTCTTGTCGAAGAGTCCCCCGTGATCATCACGGCTCCTGAGACCGAGACTAAGAAACATGTTACCACCACCATTGTCACCACCGAGACTTCTGTTGCTCCTGGTGGCGAGGAGACCGTTGTAGCTGTGACCAAGACTGTGGTTGGCGAGATGTCTGCCCCCGAGGGAGCTTCGAACACACTTGCTACCGTTACTGTGGAAGCACCCTCTGCTACATTGGTCTCACCTTCAGAGACCTTCAGTGTCAGCAATTTCGAAAACAAGGCCGGATCCAACAGAATCTCTAACATGTTATTGATTCTAGTGTCCGCATGCCTTTCTTTTATGTTCATGTAATGACCCTTCGCTTATCAAGATCTTGTCAATTTGGGATATTCACTTTCGCTTTCCTTCAATAGTGGTTAATTTTTTCTTACAGGGCAAGGCCCATCGATGTTCTTATCGGATTAATTGTCAAACAATAGATACCCATTTTTTGAATGCCTGTAAGAATAGTGTTTGTTGCCCAAGTAAGATGATTGGTGAAGGATTCAGACTTTTTCTTTACCAATTATTTTCGTATTTGTGTCGCTATGCGATTGTAAGGCTTGCATCAATATCATAAAAGACAAAACTTGTCGTTGTCAAAATAGCCGCGTATGGTGGAATTGATACTGTTGAAATGTGTGGACCAATGTGCAGTCCTGAAGTACTCATTTCCAGTAAAAGATAAGAACTCAATCAATAAGAGATAATCGGGTATGTCGAGAAGAGATAATCGGGTATTTCGGGAAGAGATAATCGGGTTGCCTAATCTGAACTGATCGTTATCTCTGAAGGCCAAATTGAGTATGAATTTCTGCAAGGTACATCAGTGACTAATCACGAGAAATACTATTTAAAGACATAGTATTTCCCACTTTACAAAGACAGAGAGAGAAAGAGAGAAAGATATATAGCTTACTGACTATTAAGTATACATCTACGAGATTGTTAAGATCCTACATTGGTTATGAGTGAATTGAACGGTTATGTCACTAAGTTAAATCACGTGACATCGGTCAAAATTCCACAGATTCACACAACAAAACCTGTACATCCTCCCCTAACGAACCAGTTCTTTGTTTGCGGCCCTCTAGTCTGAGACCGTTTCTCATATTCTAAGCAAACATGCATTGCCCTCTCAATAACAGAAAAACATACATAGGACCTTCTTCCATTAAATTTAGAGGGTAGGAAAGCAAAGTTGATATTATTATTTAGACGTTACTGCACGACATAGGATTGGTTGGATCTTAGTTGTTTTTAGCATTTGCTTTGGTTTGTTTTCCGTTTCTTGAGCAGTTTAGTGGGAGTCACTCCTTGTTAGATTTCTGTTACGTAATAGTAAAGCTTTGGTTCACAAGTCTTGCTTGGAGATGTTCGACTTCTCACACATCTGGCGGAAGATGCCATTGGAGTCCGAGTACAAATCTACTGGCGTCCCACATCCCACATTCGGAAATCTCTCCTTTGTCCAAGACAATAAACCTATCATATTTCAAGATCGTCTTGAGACGATGAGCGATGCACAAGACAGTGCAGTGCTTGAAGTGCTCGGAAACAGTATGTTGAATCTGGTCATCTGTTTTGTAGTCCACGGACGATGTTGCCTCGTCCAAAATGAGGATCTTAGTCTTCCTGACCAAAGCCCTTGCAAACGCAAGAAGGTGCTTTTCTCCCAACGAGAAATTGGAACCGTTTTCTTCCACTTCTCTGTTCAAGTGGAATCTGATATCTGCGGAGCTGTTGGCCACCTCTACCTCACCCTGCTGGACGAGCCCAGCCTTAAGTGATTCCCAGAGCTCGTCGTCAGTGAAATTGTCAAATGGGTCCAAGTTCTTGCGGATAGAACCTTCAACAATACTGGGTCCTGAGGAATAATACTGAGATTCGACCTCAAGTCCTTGAGTCCCAAAGAGGCTATGTCAATTCCGTCGATCTCGATGTTTCCCTTCTTTAACTCGACCAAACGGTACAAAGCAGTCATGATGGATGACTTTCCTGCCCCCGTGCGGCCGCAAATACCAATCTTCTCAAAAGAGTTGACCTTCAAAGATACCTTCTTGAGAACAAGAGGAAGGTTGGGTCTGTAAGCCAATGAGACATTTTGAAACGTGATGCAACCATAACTGGGCCACGACGGAGCAGGCTTCTTCTCAGAAATCACGTATGGAGCTTCTTGGTCGAGATCAAATCCATATTCACACAATCTCTCCACCGAGTTCATCTGGTTTTCAACCAGGGTGAGAGTTCTGATCAACACAGAAAGTGAACAAGCAATCGGCAACACGTACGAAAGAAGTAAACCGGTGGATGCAGCGCTGATTCTGAACACACGAAACACCCCAGAGAAAACTGATGATTATGGCGAAAAGTGACGCAACCGCATCCAAATGGATAGAAAGCCATCTCTGGTTAGCCACTGTTAGAAACGACGCTTCGTTGGTGTTGTTGATGTAGACGTCGTTTTTCTTCTTGAATCTCGCTTCTGCATTATAAGCTCTGATAGTCATCATTCCACTGAGAATCTCGTTGAAGTTGTTGTAGACGAACGATCTTTGAACAGCCTCCAAACGTTTGATTTCTCTTGCTCAAGCCTGGTAGAAGTTTCCGATCGCCACAAACAAGAATCCCAAGAACGGAATGGCTATTGCAAAGTATGGGAGGTAGAGGACACATAACACCAAAATCCCAAAAATACTCCCGATGAAGTACATGAGAACCCTGAGCTCGTTGCCGATTTCATTGTCCAAGACATCGCTATCTTTGGTGAATCTGTTGAGCATGCGTCCCATCGGAGTAATATCCATGAGAGCTATTGGAGCATGCAACACACGCTTGAGAGCCTTCAAATTGAGCACCTCGGCACTGGTGCTAGTCAAGTAAGCAAGGGAAAGGAAGGCGAAAATGAGGAAGAAATAAGCACAGAAAGTGAACATGATGTAAATGCCGATGTCGAATTTGTCTCCCCTGTTCTCGAATCGGTAATCTGCCCAGAACGACAACCAAGTGTTGGTGAGAATCTCTAAGACATGAGAATCTCTGAGACATGAGCTAACACTTCCAGAACAAGATAGAAGATGGCGACCGAAATAGATGGGAAGATTCCGTAGCTGTTCTTGATGTACCGTTGGTATATACTGACCTTGATGCTGTTGACAGCACGGCGCTCATCGTTGGTTATATTTCCATCTTCCGTTTTGTTCACGTTGAAGCATTTATGAACTGACTTTGTGTCTCTGACTTCTGAATTCTTGGAGCTGTTGTCATTCTCGTCAGATTCTGCTTCATCAATACTTTCATTTTCTTTGAATTCTGATTTCGTACCATTTGCTCCGAGTGCCATCAAACTCCTGAAATTGACATTACTTTGCTTGAGATCCTCCATCGTTCCCTTGTCGATGGAGCCATCTCCGGTCAAGAAAATCATCATATCCGGGGAATCGATGAGTGAGATCTGATGGGTTGCAAGCACTCTGGTCTTGTTGGCCAACAAACCAAGAATACACTCGCTCATTATATGTTTGGCGACCTTGGCATCAACGGCACTCAACACATCATCCAACAAGATAATGTCATTGTCAGCATAAACTGCTCTTGCCAATCTAATGCGGGCCCTTTGTCCTCCCGACAACGTGATTCCTCGTTCCCCAATTTCGGTTCCGTCACCAGATGGAAGAACCTCAAGGTCGCCCTCCAAACAACAATCGTAGATAGTCTCGTTGTAGCGTATTTCATTGTATTCGTTTCCAAACAAAATATTCTCTTTGACGGTGGTGTTTTGAATCCAATGGTGTTCACACAACAAGAGATACCCACTCACAGAGATGTGTCTACTTGACATCTTGATGAAACCAGCAATTGCGTTCAAGAGTGCTGATTTGCCTGATCCAATAATTCCCGTGACCATGACAAATTGGCCATGTTTATTCCCAAATTGATGTCTGTGAGGCCGTTGAACTTCTGGGCTCTCATCACTTTGGTTGGTGTGGAATCCTTATAATCACTCTCACTTGACGAAATACTCACATTGTCTACATCAGTGTACCATCCCACCATTAGTCTCAATGTCCTCAACGCACTCTTCGGCTGCGAAATACTCACTTAGTCGCATGATTCGGATAATGGCATCAGACCCCGACGACAACGCAGCGGGTAACATGATGATCTGGGAGGTTAAGTTGTTGAACAAAGAAATGGATGGAAGCAAGCTGGCGGGATCTCTTGTGGATTTCGAGGTGGCGTAGAGGGTCAAAAACGACGTCATCGAGGCAAATAATGACATACATACCGAAGTTCCCACAATCATGCTTCGGACCTGCTGCATGCGCAAAACATATTTCATTTCTGGGATCGGGCGTGGGTCACTTGCTCCTCGTAGGCGCCTTCCCAGCAGTAGAACTTGATAGCCTTTAAATTGTTGAGGATCTCTTTGATGAGTCCAACACGGATGTCGGTGTACTTGTTTGCCCTCATTCTGAACTTGTACACTCGGGAAACAGCAAATGTAATGATTCCCAAATACACTAAGATCATGCCTACTCCAACCAAGGAAACTGGGCCGATGTTGTATATCAAGATTCCGATGGAGATTCCGAGCGAAAAGGGAAACACAACGAGAATAGGCTGCCACCACAATGCAAATTCGATAGGTGAAACATCCATTCCCATCAAGGAGGTGATTTTCGAAGACGGATACTTTACCCTCGCTTTTCCACTCAACCGAAACGACTTGTTGAGAATCGATTTGATGAGAATTCCTTTAGCCAGGCACCCAGTAAGCATGGAGTTCATGAATGCGTGGTTGAACAATAGACCCATGGCCAACACCATATATGAGCATCCCAACGCATATCCAACTCCATTGCCGGTATTGACATCTTCACCATTGGCTCTTTTCTGAACAAACTCAATCAACTTCCTTGCAAGCAACGGGTTACAGGCACCGGCACAATTGGTCAAAATCATGACAAGCATGCGAGTCCGTATTGGCGAGGAAGGGTCTTCAACAACGCCCAGAGCGTGATGAAACGGAGATAGCGGAAATCTTCCAAATTCCTTTTAGGCAGTTCTGACGATGACTCGGTGGTCTCGTTAAGCAGCTGGGGATTTTCTCTCACATGGTCCTCTTTGGCACCGTCGATTGCCAGGTACAAATACAGCTCAAATGTGTCGTTGAGCGATTCCACCTTAACACTGTTGTTCAACTTGTATAAGTCGGCTGCGGTCAATGTTCTCTTGTAGCCTGTTTTCATGACTGGGTGGAGCCACCAGAAAAAGAGCCATGACAATAAGCTCAATCTCTGGATAAATCAATCGTTCGTCTTCCAGAGGCAACGGGGGCACCGATTTGGGCAAAAATCTCATCAAAAGACGGTTCTGCAATTCAGCCATGGATAACCAATACGTTGAAAATTTTACAGGCTGATTTCTGGCTCATATTTAGCTGTCTCCATAGTTATAGTCAGAGTTGGTGGTTTGATGCACGTACTGCGTTGGGCCAACAGTTAGCCTTGGCATAAGAATTTTAACCACTTGAATGAGGTATTATGGCCGAGCATCGGAGCAGAGAAGAGGGCTAATAGAAGATTCATATCAAAACATTAGCAAGTGGAATAAATTGGACCCACAAAGAACGTAGCGATTAGCAAAATGTGTGCGATATTCGTAAACTGATGTATCAGTAAGAATCTCACATTGATGGAAAGCAGAGAGAAAAAGCCGAATAATAAAAGGAATAAGAGCTGGAAAAAAAAACTCCGAGAATAAGTATAGGAAGTGAGCTGAATTCCATGTACAGAGGTGTTTCATTTTTCTGTTCGATGGTCTCCAAACTTTCGACTGGACATAATTGCTTCAGAAGCATTTAATACGGAACTCAAATGTGGAATGTCTGTGTCCTGTCCAGCAATCATATCACTCTGAATTCTGAGACTCTATCGAACATCCAGATAAGGGCTCTACCGCCGAAATTGCAACCTCGTTGATCCTTGAGTTGGCTCTACGTTATTTGTGAAGATAATTGCTACTGCATGTCGAGGAATTTATCCAAGGTGAGTCGCGAGAGTATAATCGATGTAGCGAAGTCGCAACAGAGCTGAGCAATAGTCCAATTATAGTGTATGTTTTGAGGAAGGGCATTGGGAAATATCAATTAGTGGGGTAGATGACGTTGACTATTTCTCCAGTAATAATGCCTGTGTAGCTGATGTAACCAATCACTAGTAAGGTATCCTGTGCCACTTCTGCAACAGGAATGCACACAGCAACTGTCACTCTTCATTTCCACGATGGTCTAATCAAGAATCAACAGCTACGAGTCTCCGACCTCTGTTATCGGAATCATTATTCTCGGAGTCACCACCAAGTAGTTGGTGTGATCCTTTGGTGTGTTGATTGCGACGTGTAAGGTCGAATATATGTTCCTGTAAGGATTTGCTATGATGGTGATAGTAATTACCTTCATTGTTTATGAACGACTGAATTCTCTCATGGTTGTCGACTATCAACTTGATCCAGCTTACTGAGCAGGTTCATATTCAAAATAGCTACTCTTTCCAATTTATAGAGTGTGGATCATTGCGGCAGCATTCAATAATTAGAGAAGGACAATGAGGAGATTATCCAGCTTGCAACTGGAACTCCTTACCACAGGTATGCCATGATCAGGTTAATTTAATTGATAAGGATAATACGACTGCTCGCGTTAATACCTACCGGGGCTTGGTGTTTCCATTTTGAACCGCAAGCCACCTCCATTCTGTGGAGGAAGGGCATGATATCATCAGGTGGACCCTGATTGAATGATAGCTGCGAATTTTTAGTGAGCCATCTTGCAAGAGCACGAAGTTATGGGATTTCGCCCTCCTCAACTTTCTTTCAATTCATTTTGGTTAGTTAGCTCTTTATGTTTAACGTTTTTCTCGGTTTCTTCACCCTCACGGTGCAAGAACCAGTACACGCTACGATTGCTTTCTTCATCATTCGAGAGAGAAGATCTGGCCACCCAATCCTCCATTTGCAAACCACTAAGCCCAGCTATTGATCTCTATGGGATATGAACTACTCCATTGCCTCATATTTATTATCAGATTGTGCATCTGTCCACTTTCTGGTTGAGGGCTCGAGTGCACATCACGGCCATTTCCCCCGAACACAAAGTTGCAAACCCTTTTGGAAGTGTTGTTAGCCCTGCATTCTATATTACTAGCATCCAAAATACAAGAATACATAATGATCTACTTCATAAATTGGCTCCCAGGTTACTCTTGGTCAATGCCATCCAAATGACAAAAGCCATTGTAAGGAATTGTCATGACGCTGGTACTGCTGGTAGGCACTTGGCATCGACGATATAAAATTCAATACTTAAACAGAGCTATCATTGAAATGTGAGGGGGGGAGCCATTTCCGGCTTCATCAGCCCCTAGGTGCATCGAATTGTATCTCCACGTTTGCCTTGTACAGTATTTTTCCACGATTGGAAATTCTACGCCTGCCGATTACAAAATGTCGAGAATATCTACGCAAAAATGGGCACTTTCTCACTTTTTCCACTTTGCGGCCGATCCATTATGTGACACATCTAATCTCCATGTAATAGCCTTTCCCAGGAGGTTGACTGACAGGCCAAACTTTCGAAAAAACTGTCATAGAATAGCCAGTTCTGCACCACACTTCGTAAGTGTATGCATGTAATTAATGGTCGCACCTCCCCGTTCTGAAACCTATTCCGCTATCTCCCCCCCCCCCCCCCCCCCCC